>CAHIKZ030000111.1:1570000-1677500 GCA_903632075.3 Acanthosepion pharaonis
GATATATATTCATATCTAAATGTGTGTTTTATATAGCAAATGTTGAGCAATATTCAGTGAAAATTTCAAACAAGTGTATCAGTCTACAGACTTACTGATCCATCTTTTCTATGTATATATTAGGCATATGCAAAAATTTCCAGCCCAAATCAATTTTCAACAGTGGGTTCATTATTTTGTTTTCAAATAGGAGCGCTAGGGAATTGTCCATACATTTAATTCATTTGTATGTTATGTTTTTAATTTTGTGTATTCATTTTCACAAATATTCTTAAATTAAATCTTTGGGTGAGAACACAAAACTCACAAAATGTGGAATGTTGTCACTTTTTGAATTTTATATTATTTCTTTCATTTTAACTATACACATGCATAAAACTATATGTACACAAATGTATTAACACACACATGCAAATACACACACACACACACACATATATATATACACATATATACACATGTATATATATTTACATATACACACACATATATATACTCACATATACACATACATATATACACATATACATACATACACACACATAAATATAAACACACACACTTATATATACACACATACACACATACATATATACGCACACATACACACAGATATATATATATATATATATATATATATATATATATATATATATATATATATATATATAAATGTGTCAACAACTACAAACGCATACACATGCATAAATAAACACACAGATTTGTCCAACTCATTTGCAGTCATTTTTTTGTATAGATTGAATGTTTTTCTTGCATGTTTGATGTGCTTTCTGCTTTATAAATTTATCTTTATTTGTTTATTGTTTCCATAAAGTCCAAAAAATTCTGATTTTAATTGTAGTTAACTTCTGCCAGCACAGTATAGCACCAACATTTTAGTTCATTGTAGTTTTTACTTACTATTTTCGATAGGTATATATAATTCTGTACAGATATATATATATATATATATATATATGTCTGTCTGTACATTAGTTTGTATATATTTACATGTCTATAGATGTGTAATTTGATATCTATACAAATATGCAGATATATGCATGCACATATACACCCTCATATATATATATATATATATATATATATATATATATATGTGTGTGTGTGTGTGTGTGTGTGTGTGTGTATACACCTGTACTCACCTTTGTTTCTTCTGACAATTTTTCCTCTTATTTTTTTAAATATTTTGCTTTGTTCTTTTACAGGAGTTTCGTTTATTTGTTTTTCGTTTACATTTTTTTTAATCAGTTTCTGTGATGCATCAAAGTTAAAGACATGTATATTTTTTCTCTTCCATGTCAGCTATCAGACGTTTGAAGCTGGGTCCATGTTACTAACATAAAAATTGATGCATAAATCAAATTCGTCTCTTTTAAACTGTTTAATTGATTTTACAACTTGTTCCAAAAATACTAAAATTGGATTAATATAAAAAAAAGATGGGATGAAGTAAAAAAAAAGAAAAGAAAAGAATTTGAAATCTTATCATTTGATCTATTCTTGGTAATGTAATCCTTTAAAATATAAATGTTCTTCGGTTGCTTAAAAAAACATCTTTAAAGATTATCTGCAAATGAAAAAAAATACTTGCAAGAAAGCATACAAACTTATGTATCAGAATATGTATCTAATTTATAAAAGTTCCCATATGTCTATGTATATGAATGTTTATGCTGAACTATAGTCAGTTAAAATACATATCAAATTATTATATATTCTTTTTTTAACTGACTTGCATCCAGCTTAAAGACTGTAATTCTTAATTTGTTTTTAACTATGTATTTTAAAGTTTTTAGTGTTGAATTGTTTTATCAGCATTCATGATTGCCAAAATGAATATTGCAAGAAAAATAAATGGATCTAATATGATAGAAACTAAAGAATGTTTGTTGTCATTGATCATTGTGATGATGATCATCATGATGATCATGATCATCATCAGTTCAATGACCAGGTGCATTCATATGGTCACTGTACTAATATCCACCTGATCAGTTATCTCCACATATCTGGATTGAAGGTTGGACAGGTATTTTTTCACATGTAAAGTATTTGGGGCAAATAAACTTGATGGAACCTATCTTTATGCAAGTCAAATAAACACCAGTTTCCTAGAACTTAAAGACTTGCTTTGGTTATAGATACATAGCTGTTGATTCTATCAGTGGAATCATCCATCCTGTGTACTTCAGTCTCAGAAGTCCTTTTTCCAATGGTGCTGAGTCATCACTACATTAGCTGCATCCACAGCTATTGAGTCCAGCCTAGATTGTCATTGATCCTACAAGATGGTTCATCTACCATTTGGACAGTCACATTTTTAATAATATTGGATGTCTAGACATAGTCCTCACCAGAAAAACATGGTAGGGGAACCAATTTAGTCACTGATGACCCAATCATATTGAAAGTATTACTAGGTTGCATGTTACCATTAGCACTTAATTAATGACCTGACATCATTAAAGATCGAAGACTATTGGGTACAAATCTATCTTTTAGTAGAAATTAGAAAAAGACTTTCCATGTTTGTTTTCAGACATTATTGTAAATTATAAGGATCATTTAAATCTCCTTTGGATATTTTTCTAGTATAATGGATAAATGACATTTTAAGCCAAACAGATTTGTAATTAATATTTAATTAACAAATTATCTGAAAGTATTGTTTATTTTGCTAAAATATTCTTTTTAAATAATAATGGCTATCTACTTATTGAGTGACTTGATAATCAGTATTTTTTTAATCATTTCACCCTATGCAAGGCAATAAAGCCTCTAAGTCACAAGGAGTTATTGAATGTTTGAAAATATGAGGAAAAAATGATTAAGGATGGAGAACAATAAAAGAATGAGAATTAAGAAGACAAAAGATAATGATTGGTATTGCATATAAATTTTTGAAGATCAAAGTTGACTGGGAAACAAGAAGCCAAAAGATAATTCAATGAGAGAGAAATGTCACAGAAGAAACTGTTAGCATAGAACTTTATGGTTACATCTAGCCATTTCAACTGTAAAATGATAAGAACTTGCTGGCACTTTAGTACTGTGCATTTGCAGACCCCTGCTCAAATATGTTTGTATTTCTTCAACACCCTCAATTCAAATCTGTAGTTTATACTACAAGTATACTAAACAGACATTAGTTACAGTTTCTGGGAGAGAGCAGATAATCCAACATGATCTTTAGTTGAACAAGGCACTTGGTCACTATGATTTGTGACTTCATACTAAGATAATCATCAACAAGACTTGGATCAACCTGTTGTATAGTTTCCTCAGCATTTTCCAACAGTGCTGCATGCTGAAGTCATGTGCCCAGTTTGTTATTATGAAGAAGTCATAATAACACAGTTATGATGAGTTTCAAACCTGGGTCTCATAGCTGGAATATTAGCATTGGAACCACTTAGCTATGCACTTGTCTGTTTTAAATAATAATGAGGTTGTAATGCAATTAGATATTAAAATGTTAATTGATTGAAGTAAATATTCTTCCTAATTAAGTAAATATTGAGTAATTGCAAGTCATTGTCGTGAAAGGCATGTGCATTTTTTGTGAAATGAGAAAGAATAAAGTTAAAAATTCAGCTTAAGCAAAATAATATTCATATACCTCCATTGGTGCCTAATTTCAATATTGTCTTTCTATTAGAATATTGCTTATGTTATTCTTATGAAAATTAGTTTATTATTTAAAAAATGAAAAAACATACAAAAGGCATGTAAGTCAATTTCTGTCTGAATTTCTGAGATAAGGAGTTATCATTATTTATATTATTTACATATGATCTATTTTCCTCATCTTTGTTGTTAATGTTTTGGCTATTCTACCAACCAATGTATGCCAACTTACACTCTGTCTCATATGTGTCAATAAGTTGCCATATATTGTGATTCTAGAAGGGTGTACCCTTTTAGAATCAAAAAATATGTCAGCTTACACTCTTTTAGAACCACACAAATTAATTATGTTTTTGAAGTTACTTTTATTGTTTATAATTTTATATTTCTGGCAGAATATATTTTTCAAAATAAGAATTTTGTTCATATATATCTTTGAAGAATGGGAAAACTAGCTAAGAATATTGTCAAGTGGAAGATCACTATAAATTGATAGAATCAACTAAATTTTTTTAATTGTTAAAAATGGTTAGAAATAAAAATGCCCAATTTAAACTCTTAATAATCTTGTATTTTTAAAAACAAGTCAGCAAAAAAAAACCCAGGAAAATCCATCAATTTTGTGTCTTTTATTCCCATGTGATTTCTAAAGTGATCTTTCTTTTTGTTATCTCATGTAATATAAGCCATTAGCTTCATCATTAACCTCTAATGGTTCAGATAGCATCTCAGATCTCTTGAGTTCACCAAAGTACACTGACTATGCATATCATTATTGATTTGTTTGATCATGGCCAGTTTTTGGCAGTCTTTTCATTTTTTTTATAACTCCCTTGTCTAGTGTAAAGCTGATTTCTCTGGCCTTGTTTTGGCCAAACTGTTTATCTTTAGTGCTCTCTCACTTATGAGTCTATAATCTCACACTCACTCTCTTCCCCAACCCACCTCCTCCTATATTTGTTCATCGACCAACACACCTATCTACATACCTGTCTATCTTCTATTTTGACTTAATAAATTTTGGGATGAGTTATATTTCTTTTTTATTGGATTCTAAAACTGTTATTGAAGGTAATTTAGGAAGAGTTGGGTAGCTGGTCAAGATAGTGGGTGAAAATGGTTATTGCCATGATTAGTCCACTGAGACAAGATATATCTGTGTCCTTCAAAGTGTATAGTTTGCTTAATTTTGTATGCTTCCATTAATTGTTCTAATCAAGACTAGTGATGGTTCTCTGGACAACTGACCAGAAAACTTGCTCAAATTATGTGAATGATAATACTGTTGATGAAAAAGAGCAAGATGATGGTCATTATATTAATAACAATAAGAAGAACGATGTCTGCTAGTAACTACTCTGATTATCATCATCGTCATTCTTTTTCTATGTGCTGTGTTACTTCAGGATGTGGGGGATCATGGTTCTCCACAACTTCCTTTGTAGGTGTAAGGTTTGTTTTTACACTCTGACTCCCTGTTCCTTTACTGCTTGTTAGTTAGGTTACTTACTATCATATATAATTCAACTGATTAAGGATTAATCATAATATTAATGATTTTAATGATGATGACAGTGGTGGTGCTGGTAATCTTGATGGTACTGGTGATGTTTAATGACAATGATCATAATAAAGAGTGTTTCAATAACTTGGACCGATATTAAATGTGAATTAAGTTTAAGGATCTAATGATTTTTTTCTTTTTCTTTCAGATTTGGTGGAAAGTTGGGTGATATTACATTTTACACATAATTTCCATGACTTAAATAACATGATCCAATAGAGAAATAAATAAATTTTCACCAATAACGCTGATTTATTTACTGCTGACTTTGATCTGTCTTAATGAAACACCCTTATATATAATCCGTCTTAATGAAACACCCTCATATATAATCCGTCTTAATGAAACACCCTTATATATAATCCGTCTTAATGAAACACCCTATATTATAATTAATTCATAATGGTGATGATGATTATGATGACGATGGTGATGATTATCATCATCAAAATAAAGGAGAAATCGGAAAAAATATCTAAAAAAACAAGAAAAATACTAGAGACTAGTCTATGACAGAAACTCAAGTGAATATATATATATGGTCTCTTTCCATGGCATGAACTGAACAAAAGAGGACCTCAGGAACCTGAACCAAAAAACAAAATAATTGATAATGATGCATACCATGCTCCATTCATAAGATGATGAAGAAGTTGAGACTACTCAGCATCAAGAATTGTTTTGGTTTTACAATCTATGGGCATAGAGATTACACAGTAATAATAGACCACTGATAACAGCCAAAGATTGAACTACAATGCACAGTAGAATGTATAAAAATCAAGGAACACTTTATAAGACAGGAGTTTGCAGATACATTCACATGGCCATGGCTATATAATAGGAAATCTAAAGAGAGAAAAGGAATTTTTTGTAATAATGACCCAAAACACAGCCACAAGAATTAACTAATTTAAAGGCAAAAGAAATAAAATAGAGGGAAAAATGGCAAAGTAGATTGTGTGAAAATAATGGTGAGGCAGTGAAACACATAATTAGCAAATGTAGCAAAAGTTGGATAAGAAAGTATAAAAGAATAGGTATGACTACATTTTGAACACATAGGCCAATGGCATATGCAAAAGGAGGAATCTTCCATAGAGAATGAAACCAATAAAATATTTGTGATAAGCATGCCAGTAATTATTGGAGCACTAAAAACAATTCCAAATAGCTTGAGATAAAAGACAGTTAAAGACAAGCTGTCATTTAAGTTCCAGTATAGGCCACAATAACAGTAGTTGTGAACCCTCAATTAATAATAATAATGAGCATATGTCATTCTTCCACTGGAACAGAAGAGATGCAGGAGAGGTTCATATGGCTGCAAAGATCAACGACTGATAAACAAAATGATGCTGGAAAATTGCAGAAGACGTAGAAATCTTAGCACAGCGTAGATTGATTATCGTAAAGACTTTGATAGTGTCCCACACTCTTGGATCCTTATGACTTTGGAAATGTACAAAATTTTCCCTGTGGTTGTAAATTTCCTTAAGCACAACATGGGAATGTGGAACACCACACTATACTTAAATCATACTAGAGACACTGCTATCTCCAATCATCTGAATATCCAATGTGGAATCTTTCAAGGAAATCCCCTCTCACCCCTTCTGCTCTGTTTCTCCTTAATCCCCTTATGCAATGCATGAACTAGACAACAGTAGCTATGGTTACAAACTAGACAAAAAATATTCAATCACCTACTCTACATGGATGATCTCAAACTCTTTGCCAAAGATATTTGCCAACCGCCCCATGTGGTCAGATGTGGCACAAGGCCGAATTTAACATGGGGTATCCAAACCCGTAGGCTCGGGCAAAAATTCACTGTAGACCCGTTATACATGGGGTCATGTAGCTCTCTACCACCCCAGACAAGACTCTGCCCTTTGACATAGCCCCATCTGGGTTCCTCTCCACTTGAAGGCAGAGAGTTTGACGAGCTTAGCTGGAGACGAATCTCCAAATAATTGCCAAAAACAACAATGAGTTGAAGGGCCTCCTCAATATTGTAAAATGTTTCAGTGGCGACATAGGTATGGACTTTGGATTAGAAAAATGTGCCAAAGTAAGCTTTAAGAAAGGGAGAATTATAGAAACAACCTCAATAGATTTAGACTTTGTGATAAAGATTAGGGAAATGGAACAAGATGAAGCCTATAAGTTCCTAGGAATTATCGAAGGAGATGGTATACAACATACCCAAATGAAGGAGAAGGTAATAAAGGAGTACTACAGGCATATGCATCTGGTACTAAATGCCAAGCTGAACTCAAAAAACAATATATCAGCCATAAGAACCTTGGCTGTCCCTGTGGTGCAATACAGCTTTAATGTCCTTAACTGGACCATAGCTAATGTTAAACAAATGGACGCTAAAACGAGAAAGCTTCTCACTTGTTACTGCATGCATCATTCCAAAGCTGATGTTGATGGTCTGTATGTGCCCAGATCCAAAGGAAGCAGAGGATTAGTTCAACTAGAACTGTCCTAGAAAACAACAACAATTGGCCTTCAAAGATACCTGGAAACCACAGAAGGCTGTATGATGATATGTGTCAAAGAACATGAAAGTAGTAATCACCTTTATTCCGTAATAGCAAACAAGTTCAAAATGGAGTTTCAAATGGATGCAGAACTACAAGTAAAGCACAGGTTGAAACTGCAAAATACATCAAAAAGAAAGCAAAAACAAATGCAACTCACCAGATACAGAAACAATGGCAAGATAAACCCCCTTATGGCCAATACTCAGCCCATACCAAACAAGCTGATGTAGAGAAGCCCCATACCCATCAGTGGCTATGTAGTGCAGGGTTAAAAGCTGAAACAGAAGGTTTTATACTTGCTGCACAGGATCAGTGCTTGCTCACTAGAAAATTATCAAGCACATATACTAAAATATAATGTTATCCCAAAATGCAGGTTCTGTGATAATTACCCAGAAACAATCAATCATCTTGTATCAGGTTGCAAAGTATTGGCACTCACTGAATAAAAAACCTATCATGAGAGAGTTGGCCAATATCTGCACTGGAAAATCTGTAACTTCTATGGAAAGGAAACTGAAAGAAACTGGTATGAACACCATCCAAACTCGGTTACGGAGATAGCACCCGTTACAATTTTATGGGACTGCACAATGCACACAGACAGAAGAATCAAAGCTAACTGCCCAGACATTTTGTTATAAGAGGGTGCAAAAAAAAATGTGCCTCCTTATTCATATTGCAGTCCCTGCAGACTGTAATGTATCTTCGAAAATCTTCCAAACCTATCAAAATACAAGGACCTTGAAATTGAAATCTCAAAAATGTGGCACATGGGAACATCAACAATCTCGGTTGTAGTTGGAGCCCTCCGATTGGTTGGAAAAGATTCCAGTCGACTAATTGAAGGGATTCCTAGAAACCCTTGCCTGAAAGAAATACAAAAAATTGTTCTCACAAGTACAGCCTACACCTTACGATGGGCTTTGTCTATGTAAAATATGTTTTTTTTTTTTTTCCTAATGGAAATGTCATGATGCCATTTCTAACTTTAGGTCCCTGGACGGGACCCAGAAAGAAATGAATACACATCAGATATCAAAGGAAATAAAATAATAATAATAACAATGATAAAATTTATAAAAGTAATGATGATTATGATGACAGCAATAATTTCTTCTTCTACTTTTTCTTCATGCCATGTCCCTTCAGGATGTGGGTGATCATAGCTTTCCACAGCTTCCTGTCTTTTGTAGCTCTTAGTAAGTTTTTTTTCTTTAAACTATCTTTCCTAATCCTTGTTCTGCTCACCATTTACACAAGCATGTTATGTAGCTTACTGTCTGCCTTCCTCTGTCCCTCTTGCCTTCAATATGTCCTGTGAGTGTTAAATTTTCAAAGCTCTCTTTCCTCATTATGTACTCTATAAATTTCAACTCTCTTTTTCTGATTCTATGTGTAAATGTTCTTCTTATTTCCATCTTCCCTAAAACTTCTAAATTATTCACATGTTCAGTCCATCATATTCTCAGCATACTTCTGTAGAAGCATATTTCTGTTGCCTTGTCTTTTCTTCATCTGTGATGTGATTGTCCAAGAAACCATAATTTCAAACAATCAAGTCTACCATCCAATAAGACAAGTCATAAAAGAGACAAAGAAAGACAGAATGGAAGAAAGAAAGAAAAAAGAGAGAAAGTAAGAGCAAAAGAGAGAAAGAAAGAAAAACTAAAGAAAGAGAGAAAGAGGATACAAAATAAAGAAAGAAAGAACAAAAAAGAGAAATAGAGAAAGAACAAAAGAAAGTAAGGAAGAAAGAACAAAAGAAAGAAAGAATAAAAGAAAGTGAGAGAAAAAGAAAGAACAAAAGAATTAAACAGAAGTAAAATAATTCAACTCATTTTGCTTGCTGACTGATAATATTTCCTGTAAATACTTTTACAAAAAACATAATTTAAACATTGTGGCTATTATCAAAGGAAATCATAGACATTGCCTTACTTATGACAATGTAAGTTTCTAGATTTGAATGTAAAATTTACATCTATTTTTCTCCTTGTATTGCTTAGTAGCACAATAAAAATGTTTACAATAGAATTTCTTAAATGTTTATATAATAGTTTTAAAATTAATCAAATTTAGTCACTAATAAGTGAATCATGTAAAAAATCCAAACCCTGAAGCTGACCAGGTATCTTGGCTTCATTCCCTTTCTCAATGCTGTAACGTAGCTTTTATAGTAATTGTTTTGATGAACTTTCCTCTATGGTAGTAGGAATGATAAGTAGGAATGTGTTCTTTTACTGTAAGGAATACTGTGGTATATTTGGGTCAGTAATCATGGCTAGCTTAGTTTAAGATAAGACTGAAGACCAGTCTTTTCCTATCTCCCCTCTTGGCCTAGTGCCACATTTTTGTATTATATCAAAATAAATATTAATTTCCTCTTTGGTACCTGAACTTTATGAATTTAAGCACAGTACTAGATTGGCAGCAAGTTCTCATGAATTTACAGTTGAAATAGCTTGATGTAAATGTAAGTTCTATGCTAACAGTTTCTTCTATCACACTTCTCACTTGTGGAGTTCTCTTTTGCCTTCTTGCTTTGATCTTCAAAAATTTAAATGCAATGTCAATCATTATCTTCTGTCGTCTTAATTCTTGTTTTTTTTTTTTTTTTTTATTCCTACTCCTTAATAGTATATTTTTCTCATATTCTCTAACACTCAGTAATCTCTTGCATCCTAGAGGCTTTATTGCCTTGCTTGGAGTGAAATAATTTAAAAACAACAAAAATATCATGTAATTGATTTAAACTAATAAAAGTTTGTCATTGATATAAGCAAAGAATTTTGAATATAATCTTACTTTTCTTTAAGCTTTATACATAGTATCACCTTTCTTCTTCATTATCAAGTTTTTAGTCAAAACAAAATATAGCTGAAGCCTTTCAAGTTTAACGAAACATTTTGTTTAATTTTTTAACACAAAGTTCACTATAATACACTATGGGTTAAGGGCATTGAGATAAACTGTGAGAATTCCTATAAGTTTCCAAAGATCAAAAACTGTCTGTAAAACCATCAATCCCTGAAATAATATCAATGCTGTATATAAATAATAATGATGACTCAACATTTTTAGGGCTTCAAAGTGGAAAATCATAATAAATGAGAATATTTCTAATGATAATTATACAGCAAATAATAGAAGCAATTCATTGGAATAATCAGAATATTTAATTAAAAAACACAAAAACATAAAATATAAATCTCTATAGATGTTTTTTAATGTTACGTCCATTCAGGATGTAAGTGATCATGGCTTGCCAAAGATTCCTTTTCTTTATTATCTGTGAATTGCCATGAATTCTTGGAAAAAATGCTGCCTTCTCTCCAGTTTGTAATTTAGAGTTTTCCTTCTAGAGAGCCCAGTCTATCCTGTTATTTAACCCATAGATGTAGGGAGAAGTAGATGTGTTGATATTATTTATACAAGACGCAAATTCAATAGATACACTTGAACAAACAAAACAATTTCTATCTTTTTTAAGTTTCTCCAGACAAGTTAGTAATAGCAAAAGCATTTTCTTCTTCTATGTGTTGTGTTCCTTCAGAACATAGGAAATCATGTCTTTCTACAATGTCTTATTCTTTCCAGTTCTTAGTAGGGTTTGTCTTTTTACCATCCTTCACACTCCCTGTTCTGCCATCTGTTCACAACTTCATTCCTGTCCTGTGTGTGTAAAATTCTTCAAGCACTCTTTCCACAATATCTGTCCTAGAAGTTTCAAATGTATTTTTCTGATTCTAAGTATGAGCATCTGTTGTTTCCAATGCTTGGAGGAAAGACTGCTGAAAAGAACCCTCTCCCCAAATTCATGCTGGGATTGCTTCTTAATCAAATTTATAGACAAATCATACAGATGCATGCTGGGATTGCTTCTAAACCAAATTTATAGACAAATCATACAGATGCATGCTGGGATTGCTTCTTAACCAAATTTATAGGCAAATCATACAGATGCATGCTGGGATTGCTCCTTAATCAAATTTATAGACAAATCAAACAGATGCAATTCATTTGTGAATTAATGAGACCTAACTGCCAATCTAGTACTACACTTAAATTCATAAAATCTAGATACCATATTTTAGACACATAAAGAGAAGTTTCATTTCAACAGATGTTTGTAAATTTCTGGAATTAAATTGAATTAAACGTGAGAAAAATATATCTAATAAGTGAATTTAAAAGAAATAAACATATAAAAAATAAATTTGATAGCAACAGATTAAACTGTTCTACCAAATTATTGCCTCATTTTTTTTCATCTTTGAATGTCCTTGAGTATATCAAAGTCAAAAATATTAAATATCATTTCTTGTCAATCATTTTGTCTATTGATTGAATAATTGTTTCATTTTCTACAGTTTAACAACCTTTTCCAGGTTATGTAAAACCAGAAAATATTTTTAAATTGTAAGAAATTTTTTTTGAGCTAATAATCATTTATTTAAGTCTTACAAATTAATCCATAGCTGGAGGGAAATGAGATGGATTCATATCTTTCCCAAGGGTATATGTGCCTAAGTGAATATAACAAAGCCAACAAGAATTGGAACTCACCTCTCCAATTAACAAATTTGAGCCATTATCCATTCCACCACCTGCACATCCAGGCTTACAGCATCTGGAATTCTCAAGCAATAACTCATCGAGGTAATGGCCAGACTCAAAAGCATTTCTTTTTAATGCAAGTACTCAAACATATAGAGAAGAAAAATCTACCAGGAGTTTTAAAGGAATAATTTCTTGATTTCAATCTGTGAGAATGACTTGTCACTAAATCCCCACTAATTGTATATGAAAAAAAAGGAAAATTAAAATATAATTTAAAATATTAAAAATATAATTTAAAATATTAAAAAAATGAATTAAAATATTAAAAGTTGAAAATAAATATTAAAAAAATTTGAAATATTAAAAAGATTTTAAAAGAAATTTCTGTCATATATGCATAGAAAGCAGGGATTTAGGATGTGGGGGTGGTTAATATGAGTGCACTCATCCATTAGATTAAGTGGGGGGGTTGATTTCAATCCCTTTGAATGACTGCAGAACATTTATCCCCTCTTTTTTATAGGCAAAAGCAAACAAATGCATACTGGGATATTTTTACTTAGCCAATAAAATAGACCGGTTTGCAGTTTGACATGACTCAGTCCAAATCTGCCTTGTCTACAAGACAGAACGCTTCGTTTACTTGTCCGAACTTGCATTTGTGCGTTAATGCCAATTCTTAGTTTGTGTATTTTTTGCCTGCTCACTGTTAATTTGCCTTGAATATGCATATATTGTTTGCTTGCTTACTTGAGATTATTTTCCATTTGCCATTTTTCTTTTTATTGCAAATTTTGTTAACTCTCTTTGTTGGACAGTTCTGTTATGCATTTTGCATTTGATCATGGCTACTCACTTGTGTTTACAAGAAAAAGGGATACAGTCAAGTGATTGTAGCATTCTAACTTCAAGACAAGAACAAAAATATGGCAAATGAGACTGAAAAGTGGTCCATTTTACTGGTTAGGAAGAAATCCTAGCATGCATCTGTTTGAAAATGTCAGCTGTAAACAACTGCTTTCTAAGACCAATGCTTAAAAATAGCAATGAGTGAGTAAAGTATGCAGATCTGAGTAAGCACCATCCTTCTTCAAACTTTGTGGACTGGTGTTACAGGATCACAAACTAAGAATGGTACCAACTAACAGAAACCACATCACTAGAGGACTTCCAACAGTGACAACAATGAAAATGAATAGCACATATAACTCAAAGAGAGAATAATGACATAATCAAGATTATGATGTTCCACACTACCACAAACAAAAGGCAAGGAAGAAACCTCCATCAATACTGGAAAGAGCAATAATAGCTACTGGAATTGAGAAACCTTTTTTCCTGGAAAATTGTTTTAAGGAAAAGATTTTATAAATTTCAACCCAAAGTAGCACTGACTCATTAGTCAACGAATGATGAATGTTTCCTCATAAGGAAATGGCTAATATTACCATTAGATTATCAAAATTAAAAATGTGCCACTTAATGTTATCCAAATTTTGATGCCATGATAGAATCAATATTTTTTTATGAAGAATATTTTTCATTAGTTTTGATTAATTCCTGTTTCTGTCAGAATGCTCAAGGGCACTCCATTTTTCACTTTTTAAAATAAATGTCAGCGAATTAAAACATAAAGGTAATTTCCGACAACACTAAAACGTGCATCCTGTACCTGAAGAATTCATCTTTCATGGTGTCTTAATCATTAGGCTACAAAAGCCTCGTTCACCAACATACTCACCTTTAATCATCTTGACACCTCTCCTTCTTTAATTGTTCATGACATTATTTACTCCCTAGTTGTAAGTTACCATTCATGAAAGACTAGCCCCTGGGGTAAAAATATGAGTTCTAGTCACTTGAAACGTGACTTTTGTTCTGATTTTCTGCTTTTCAGTTTCATAGCAGAGGAATTAATCAGTTAAAAATATGATTAAAAACGGTAAAAAAAAAATGGGCAGTCATTGAAATTAGTAATATAATAGTGGATTATAAGAGGAAGCCAATAGTACAATGACATTTTTATTTTACCATGTTGACACTGATAGCCTGATTGTTGGTGACTTTTTATGAATTCTGGAGGAAGTGGATCTAATGATTTGTCTGATCTCTTATTTGAATCAAAGATAATTTGAATGAATTGATACTTCAAGTAGAAAGGATGTCCTGTTATTTATATAGAAGAGAGAATCATTTCAAAAGAAATTATAAGTCTTTTCATACAAGCTTATTATGTATGCATGAATAAAATACAAGTACAATTGTGAGTGTATGCACACACACACACACACACATATATATATATATATATATATATATATTTGTGTTTTTAAATTAGATTAGATGTTTATTTATCTTATTCCTATCTGAATTTCACAGCGATTGCATCCATTCATGTTAACCTTCTATCTCGAGTGGCTCTCGGGCCTTGTACATGGTGAACATCATTGTACAAAAAAAGATCATATTAAAGGGTGAAACTGACAGTAATCATGCAGCATTGATTCCTATGTTCAGTCTATATCTATAAAAGGTCTGTCTGATATTGAGCATCCTTCCCCCTATAAATATAACAAATTTAAACAGTATATGATATACATACATATATAATGTTATATATCAACAAATGGTATTTAGAAAAATAGTATGACAAATTGGAAAAAAAATTTGTGTCATGTTTTATCCATTAGGAATTCATCAGACTTGGCTTTCTTGATGTTGCCATGTCTACATATGTGCACAAAACAAGAGATGCTGGTAGTTTCAAAATGTTTGAAAGAATATTTTTTCTATCTAGACAAATTCATCTGTATTCTTTTTCTTTTTCTCCCTATCACCTTTGTCCTTGACTCTTCCACATTGTGACAACAGAAAATCTATCAAGAATGGTTATATATTGTAAGAACCTGGATGCATATTTAACATGGCTGAACTAGTGACCAAGGCACTTTCCAGACATTTTTGTCACAGTGAATTATTTTCTCTTTTAATCAAAATAGAATTTTCTATGTCAAAATCGTGGTCAGTTTTGTTATGGCGAACAACCAAAGTATTTTGTGCATTGTTTTTTAAAATGTCCCTTTTGTTTTCATATAGTCTTTTGTTTAAACTTCTTGAAGTTTCTTCAATGTGTTCAATCTGGCAATTCCGGCACTTTATAGAGTAAATTCCTCCTTCAAGTTTTGCCTTGTAGTTTTGATTTTCATTGATGTAGCTTTGTTTTAAATGTAGCTGTGACAAATTTTATGTTGAGTTTATATAATTTTTTTTTGTAGAAGTTGTGATAGATTTAGTTGGTAGAATAATATTTTTTTGGATTCACTAGGTTTGGCAGGAAGGACTGCTCTTCTATTTAGGAATATTTTATGAGCCTTTTGTTTCACACTGTATATAAAATAGTGCATTGAAGAGTCTTGAATGTATTTTCAATATATTTCTCCACTTTGTGTAAATATTGAGGGATGCAAATTCTGACTGCTCTTACATAGAATCCAATGATTATTTTGGATTATATTTTGTTGTTATGATGGGAATAGAAGTTTATGAGGTCATTTTTATTGGTTGATTTTCAGTGGACACTAGGTTTTAGGCTACTATCATATCAGGGTATCATGATATCTAAGAAATGTAAAATATTGTTTTTTTCTATTTTGTATATGAATTCTATTTTGTGTTTGTCTATGTTCAGTTTATTTACAAGATCCAGTAAGTAAACATCATCAATCATATCCCTGTGATATTAAATTCCCTAAATTAAAAATATACTAATGTTACGTTGACTTTATATTAACATTAATACAGCATAATTGCATATTAAGATTTTTGTTTGTTTTTTCTGTATATTTTTCTTCATATATGTATATATATGTGTGCATGTATATGTGTATATATGCGTGTATGTATATGTGTATAGATATGTGTATATATATATATATATATATATATATATATATATATATATATATATATATATATATTTTAATTATTTTAAAAAAAAATATGATTCCATCACTAAATAAGAGGTCTCATGTTTCAAAAGCAGAATTTAAATAGTTCAATTTAATTATATAAAAGGACCTGAAAATAAACTTACTTACTCAGTAAAATAATGTGCTCAAAGCTTAGATTGCCTAGACCAAGCAAAAAACATTTACCAATGTTAAATCGTATGAAAGGACGGCTTCACACACACATGACCTTCAGATGACTTAAATGGCCTATATATATATGTGTGTGTGTGTGTGTGTGTGTGTGTGTGTGTAGAGAGAGAGAGAGAGAGAGAGACCAAGATACTTATACACATATATAAATTTAGTATGCACGTACCTATTTATACTTATATATAAGCAAAGACTGTAATGTATGTACATCATTTGATTATATGTATCTACCCATATATTTATCTATCTTTCTATATAATTTTATTTAAGCACATAGACATTTATATATATATATATATATATATATCACATGCACTGAGGTATTTAGTCTATACCTACATCCTAAATATTTCTCTGTCATTTAGTCTGATGGATGTTACTCATATAATGAGCCCTCATCTACCTACATTAAAAATATGCATTTTTACCTGATTCTATCAATTTAATTTCTTTTTTGAAAGATTTCTTTCGCTGTTCTGAATGAATTGGTAATATCCTGCAAAAAGTTATCTTGTTTTTCCATTTTTAAATATTTTAATGAACAATTGCTTAGGGGAAAAATTATCAAATTTTCCCACCACCTCTGCAAAATCTGAATAAATATGCAAAATACTCCTGCAATTCTTTTTTTTAGAGAATCACTGATTTTTGCACAATACCAAAATTTGCCTGAATCTACAGAGTAATTCCATTTAATACAGAATTTCAAGACCTTGTGTATCTTTTCACTCTTTGTACTTGAAGTAGTTCCATAATGGATTGAATTTACTGTTTATATATGTGTATATCTAACTATCTATCTCTGTACACATGTACATGTTTATTTGTGTGGATGGATGCTGTAGAAAAGGAGTGTACAAAAATGATAAATTATACAGATATTAGGTTGGCCATAAAAATTGTTCTGTGTGTTAGATGATATAAGAAACATTTCATTTTAACTTTATTCAAAACAATCTATTTTGATTGTAACAGCTGACATCATAATGCATTTTTGAAAAATTCTCAAAATAAGGAATATTGAGTCAATGAGTCTAAGTATGCACTGCCTGACCATGGATTGAACACACAATTACTATATCACCAAATTCATGAACCAATACTTTAATCTACTAAATCATTGTCCCATGTGTATTGGACTTAGTGGAAATGGGACAAGCAATAATTGACTAGTACTCTGTACTAGTGTGCTTAGGTCGATGTCTGGTATTAGGTTTCTACCATATGTGTAGCATTTTGCATTAAGTCCATAAAGTAAAATGTTGCTCTCTTCTATATGTTTTGCTGTGTTTCACTGGATTTTACTTAGGTGTTTTAAAATAAAGAGGGAGGGTGAATATATATGCACTCAACACTTTTCAGATTGTCATGGGTCCTTACCTATAACTACAGAATGAACTCTTCCTAACACTATGTATACTACGCCTCTCAAGAGAGAGGGATGAATCGAGTCGAGCTGATAGTAGTTCACTCCAAACCAGACTGACAGTCATACTAACACCTTCCACATCTTGTATTATTATTTCGTGTAATATACCTTCATTATTTCTACTCTTGTGTTCATGTTGTTCTTCCTTGGTCTTAACCTGGACCATAACATAGATTTTTATTTGAAAGTAATTATGAAAGTTGGCTCATAGTGTCATGCCAGAAAATAAATACAGTTGCCATACCTAATCTGGCACTCCTACTATATATATCTTGATATTCTTGACAAAATTTAAAAGAAAGGTCTGTAATGCAATACTTTGCTGCTTAATCATAGTGAAAATGATACTGAAAGAAACTGTTACAGGCAATGAAAAGTGGATACTTTACAAGAATGTAAAATGCAATAGATTACAGGGCAAGTCTAATGAACTCACTGTACCAATTTCTGGTTTTCATCTCTAAAAGTTGATGCTGTGTAAATTGAAAGGGAGTCCTCTATTCAGAATACCTTTTGATTGAGCAAATGATTGATTCAAACAAGTTCTGTTTGCAGTTAGGTAAAATGAAACAACAGTTGTTGAAAAGTGTCTAAAATTAGTTAAGTGTATGACATTTAACAGTATAATAGTAGACAAACTATTTGCTGGTGGCTAGATATTTTAGAACTTGATAGGTAAATTTTCATTTATCTGCTTTATTCAGCAGATATTGTAACCACAGGTTACCATTTATTCCAGTTTTTCAGAATTCTCTTAATGAAGAAGTTTATGTTCCCTGGAAGACTGCCAAAGATACCAAGTGCAGTTCTTTAGTGAGGGGCATATAATGTTTTTTGAGTGGATAAAATGATGAAGTAGTCTGAAATATGGCTGAAGTTAATGGAGCAATATAGTAAGTATGCTTTTCAATTTGTAATGAAAACTCAGAGTTTAGTTTGGCTTAATGTCCCTTTATTAATGTAACTGAAGAGTTTTGCCATTTTGGCTAAAACAGTGTGACATTTATACAAATCATAAGACAGGGAGATAATTGGTTGTCTTACCACACTGTCAGTTAGTTATGTACCATGCATGGTACCTACTTAGATGATCATGTATCTTTCAATACATAACTGATAAGGCAGATTTTTTTCCCACAGTAGGTTGCCATTTTTTTCTGCAGTAGACAAGTTGCCATCCAAGGCTACAGAACCCAGTCTGTCCTTCTATTTACACATAGCTGGGAGGAGAAGAAGAGGATTCATAGCTTTCCCAAGGGTATTAGCACATAAGTGACTGTAATGGATTTGAATGGAATTCAAACCAGGCTCTCTGATTCCTCAAACCAAGCCTCTATCCATTACTCTACTGTACCTCATTAAAGTAAAATAAGGGAGTATTGAAAAGTTCTCAGCCAAACCCACTTCCCAAGATCAGAACAATTGTACAAACATCTGAATTTTCTTTGTAAAATAAAATTTATCTTTACTTACATGTGTATATTAGAATAGTTGTTATTGTTTTAAAAATTTTCTTTTGTCTGGAAACACCAAATATTCAAATATTCTTACTTTAAACTGTGACCTTTGTCTTTCTGTGCAAAGTTATGTAAAATGGAAAAATAACAATAAAATAGGGATTAAAATTTAAATCTTTCTTTATATTATTATTATCATTCTATATACCATGACCTTTCAGAATGTCAGTGTTCATTGCTTTTGACAACTTCCTATCCTTTGTAGCTCTTAGTAATGTTTTGCCCTTAATTATCATTCCTATTCCTTGTTAAGCAATCCATTAATTCAAACTCTTTACATAGGTTACTGAATGTTCTTCTGTCCCTATTGCCTTCAGTATGTCCTCTGAGTGTCAAATTCTTCAATCCCACTTTCCTCATTATTTGACCAATTTAAACTCTAAGTAACTTTTTTGTTTTCATATTCCTTAAAATTTCCTTGTTGCCAAAATGCTCCATCCATGGGAAAAGCTAGGACCTGCCATGCTATGTGCACTGAGTTAACTTATCCTCAGTCCCTTTATATTCCATTGTTAAGGAGGAAGTAGTTACACTCAGGCAGCTTCTTCCTCAGACCTGTTCCATCATCATTTTTAGAGTCAACCGATCATTATCTATCCTATATATCCTCATAATATTCCATGATGCTCACTCATTGTATCCCCTTATAACAAATAACTTCATTTTTAACCATCTACCTTGAATGACTCTCAGGACTTGTGTTGGTTGAACAACAGTGAAAAAACAAACTGAATCAAACAATTTCAATCAAAGCTTTTAAACAGATACTGGTCTGTGATTCTTCCTGAAGATACTTCTAAAATCTTTAAAATACATGTTTATCTATCTATCTATCTATCTATCTATCTATCTATCGATACATACATATATATGTATACATGCAAATGAACTTGGACAATATTTTAAAGTGATTAATAGCTTTTACTTTTAAAATTTTCCTTCTCAACTGTTAACTTTCTGTAAGTGCATATTGTAAAATGATTTCCAGCAAAAAGAATTTTCCAAGATATGATTTGTGAATTGGAGACAACAAAATGGAGCCAGTATGCAAATATCTATGTAATGTTTTAACAGGGTACAAGAAATTCAACACTAAAAACCGAAAATTTGCATTGAGACATTGAAAAATATCATCCAAAAGCCAAATATTAAGAGGCAGGAGAATTTCATTAGAAACAAAGAAAAGAGTACTGAACTGTTATGTAATATCAGTCTTGCCATATAGAAGAGAATGCTAGAGAAACATGTAGATAATGACAAAGTTTTAAGCTAAATGGAAACAAAAAGGAGACTTATACTTTAAATATTTGACACTCACTAGACATATTAAAGAAAAGAGGACCAGATGAAGCAACAAATAACCTACTTAACAAGATAATTTAAGTGGTGGGGAGAACAAGGATTAGGAGAGATTGCAAAAAGACCAGACTAACTGTTGTGGTAGGATCCACCTAATTTGCATAGTGGAGTACCGACCATATAAATATGGTTGGTACCGGGAAGAGAGGGAGGAATCAAGAGATTCAACCAGAGACTCTGCCTGACTGCGACTCAGTCAACACATTCTCCTGGAACGGTCTTACCAGGAATATGCAAAAGACTATATGTAAATATTGTGTACACTTTCTTGTTTCAATACATTTTGTTCTAAGTACATTTTGTGTTGAATTATTATTCCATGCATTAGTCAAGTTTCAACACTAACTTAGAGCTACAAAGGACAAGAAGTTATGAAGAGCCATGATCACCCATGTCTTGTAGGGAGACGGCAGGAAGAAGAATGATCATCATCATCAATTTTATTAATTTTGTCATCAAAGAAGAAGAAGAAGAAGAAGGAGAAGTGAATATAACTGAAAAATAAAAAAAAAACATTTCTGAAATTTACATAAGTTAAAATGTTTCATTTTTATCAACTTAATTTCATCTACCAAATTAACTTTTCCGGCTTTTTAAAAACAGAATTTCAACTCGAAGTTCCTATTTGCCATTGAAAAAAACAAACTTCTTCATTGCTGCACTATGATTTCAACTGACTAGATAAAAAGTTTTTTACTGTTTGGATGAATCCTATAAAAAAATAAAATATAAAGATAAAAATATGTGACATCTTTCAGTTCAAATCCTTCAAACCAACACAATGTGAAAGAAAAATCAAAAGATTCGGTTGAATATTATCATGATTTCTGGTAACTTTAGAATTAAAGCAGAGGTAATGGCAGTTTATTGTGTGTGTGATATTCTTTACTTTTCTTTTGACTTTTATCCTCCTTGCACTTACGTATTCATTTGAAAACATTGATAGCTTAAAATGTTGAACAGCATTTACCTTATCTCCTCAAAGCATTTTTCTCACTCGTTCCTTGCACTACCACACTTTAGAGAATATTAAATTCCTGTTCCTTGCTTTTTGTTGAGCTGCACCCACCAGCAATGCTGCACTTTTCACTTTGGAATTTCAATAAAGAATATCATTGTTCAAGAAGAGGAAGAAGTTGAAGAATTTAAAATCAAAAAATTTTACTTTAACACTTTAAGTATTTTTTTTTTTTTTTTTTGTTATTTATATCTCCCATTTTTATCTGGAATAATATTTTTTTTCATTTTACTTGTCAGTCTTTGTTGCTATGTTATGGAATATAATCCCAAAATAGATAATCCAACCCTGGGGACTTCACTACTTAGAAGATTCTCTGTATTAATCAATCCAACATTCTTATTTTTGTAGGATTTTTTTCATCAGTTTGCTTTTTTTCCCCTCTTTTTTGTAATTCATATTTATGTTTACACATGTAAGTTTAAATATTACTTATCTCAATATATATTATATATATACAGGAGATCATTTCAACAATCAGAAAAATATCTAACATTAGGATTATATATATATATATATATATATATATATATATATATATATATATATATATATATATATATGAGGAAGAATGTATGTATATGATCAGCCCCTGCACACAAATGACCAGTCTTCAGATTATTTTGTGGGCAATGGTTTCAGTCAGAGTCAGGCTTATAGCTTTACAATACTTCTTTATATATAATATATTTATATACCTGGTGCGATGGATAAATTGTCATCTAAATTATGAAAAAATGACACCGACATTTAATTTTCACAGATATATTTACCAAACTTACAGAAAAATATCTTGAAATACAAAAGGTTAAATTTATTCAATAAAATTGTCATTGGCTTCAACCATGGCCTCCATACGATTTTGGAATCTCCTGCAACTCTTCTGAATGGTCTCCTTGTATAAGTTGGTGAATGCTGCCATAATCCTTTCCTTCAGTTCATCTTTGGTCTTACAAGGAGTTTTGTTAGTCTCTCACTCAACATTCCTCCACACATAATAATCAAGGGGATTGCAGTCTGGGGAGTTAGGTGGCCAGATGTAAGGGGTGATGTGGTTGCAGAAATGATCTGACAGCCATGACTGGGTTCTCCTGATTGTGTGGTATGGTGCAGATTTTTCCAGCAGCCACCCTCTTGACCCAGTGGAGCACTATCTCCTCAAGTGACTTGGTGTAGGCCTCCATGTTGATTCTGAGGCCCTTACCAACAGATTTGTGAATTCTTTTCTTATCAGAACAATCAGAGTGAGTTTTCCAAGCTGCCATAGCTTCGTAATCACTATTAAACTCATCCAACTCTTTCCAGATCCTTTGCACTGTCCTCAGATTGACACCCAAACAGACTGAAATGGTACTGGAGCTTCTGGCATAAATGCCAAGCAGTACAAATTTCAAATTTCCAAATTTTTAATGGAGTGAATTGCTTCATGATGATCTTTTTTCACAGATGTTGATCTACTGACCCTAACAAAACTATGCAGTTGACAAAATCAAAAATAAACAATGCACATGTACAAAATTAAAAATATAAAATCGCGACAATTTATCCATCGCGCTCGGTATAATATATTTTTTTATATAATAAAGTAAATGTCTACTTTCATTTTAAAGAGATCCTTCTTTTCCAGTGAGTCTTGCTAATACCTAACATATTATAATATTTGATATTAGCTTGTACTTCAATTTTAAATGTCAAACTAGATTATCCATATATATATATATATGCATGTATGTATATTTTTTATATATATATATATATATATATATATATATATATATTAAAAAACAGACCACTTTAAGGTTCCATGTAATAAATTATTTCACCACAGCCCTTTTAAAAGACTGCAGATCATCAGACTTTATATGATTTTTTTTTTTCTTTTTTCAACCTTTGGAAGTAAGTTCTGATGATCCACAGTCCTTTAAAAGGGCTGTGGTGAAATAATTTATTACATGGAACCTTAAAGTGGTCTGTTTTTTTTTTAATTATTTGCTCTTGATTTACATTGAGCTCTCTGGATTTTATCCTCCTTAGGTTTACCCATACAGATTACCTAGTTTTTCATAAACTAACTAATTAACTATATATATATATATATATATATATATATATATATATATATATATATATATATATATATATATATATGATTGCATGATAATTTCAACTGAGTCTTTTTTGTGGAGTGTCACTGGTTGTAGTTGATTTTGTCATTGAATACTGACTATAATTGCACAGATAGGTGTTTCTCTTGATGTCTGTCTTTTCTTTTCTGTTTCTGTTTTCTTATCTCTTTTTTTCTCATTTTTTGTTCTTTTTTGCTGTTTCCTTTGTTTATCGGTTCTCATATTTTTATTTTTAATTGTTACTTCAAGTGCCTTTGTTTGGTAGTCTTTGTGTTGTTTATCATGCTATATATTTTGAGATTCTTGAAATAAATTCAAATGTTATTGTTGCTGACTTGACATCTCAAGTTCAATCACTTTCCCATTGCTATAATGTGGCTTTCATTTGCTTTTTCTATCAATATTTTCATAGCACTTGTTTTAAGGAGCTCTCCAATCTGATATCTCAATTGCATGAAGTTAAGTATAATACTAGATTGGCAATTAGGTCTCATTTTTTGACTGTTGAAATAGCTAGATATAACAGTAAGTTTAACATTTCATTCTTCATATAACCCCAAATTAATAAGGTTAACATCTGGGTTTGATTTTATAAAACCTCTTCCCTTTAAGGCTAATACTATCCATCCTGCCCTGACCACTATCTCATGCATTTTGTCTGACTGAAACATTGAAATGGATAAATTCTGTATTAATTTTTTGATGCCTGTCACAGTTCAATTTCTAATTTCAGTAAAAAGTCAGGTTGAATAAGACTGACAAAGTTTTCGTCGGTTGAAATAGATCTATACCCCATATGAGGTCATTTTGAATTTTATGGTTTACTACTATTTATATGCTAAGTATAATACATTGAGGTTTTTTTGTGGATCAGTTTTAAAATTTTATATTACTAGGATGCACTTGGATTATATACCAATGGATTTAATGGATTTATTTATTACCTTTATATATATATATATATATATATATATATATATATATATATATATATATATATATATATATGCATGAATGTAGAGAGCAATGTACAATATAAAAAAGATATCTTACTTCACTTTTACTGTATACATGAGCTGCAGTTTCATATCCCTCACAATTTTGGGGTGGTCATCCAATCCACCAACAGTGAAAATGTGAAAACATGATATATATATATATATATATATATATATATATATATATATATATATATATATATATATATGTGTGTGTGTGTGTGTGTGTATGTATAAAATAAATTTTTGTGATCAATACACTCCTTCTTGTTGAGAGTCCTGATGAGTGATTGAAAACTATAAAACTTTGAATTGTTCCTTGATAAGTATTGAACTAAATTACTTTTAATTTATAATAATAATATATATATATATATATATATATATATATATATATATATATATATATATTTGAAAAGACTGACATAGAAGCCAACATGCTGAAAATAATGTGATATTTTGGGGTAAAATGGTGGTTCCATTATGAGTTCTGTCAAAGGAAACTAATGAATATTGGAATAGAATTGGTTTCAATGAAAATCTTTTAATGAATGTTGTTTGCAAACCTTTAAGCTGGTTGAAAAGATGCAGAGCATTGGGAAGATTTGCACAAGTAAATGATAATTTCTCAGCAGTTTTAATATTAATACTATCTTTATAACTTTGTTATTAGAGTATTCATTTGTTTTGAAAATATGTCCTTGTAAACTTTTTTGCATTATAATTTTTAATAACATTACAGTATTTCTTTGAGATTCAGTAACATGGCTAATCCTGGAAAGCTTGTAAAATCTGTTAAAATGCATAAAAGTGTTGCCACATTGTCTTATATAATATACTTTATACATATTTTGTGAAATATACTACAATTATTCAAAAACCTTCCATCATTATTCTTATAAAACTTAGAAAATATTAAAAATGACTAATAATGTGTGATGATATATATATATATATATATATATATATATATATATATATATTTATGTATATATATTCATGTGTGTGTCAGTGGTCTAAAATTAACATATATTTTACCAATTGCCATAATATCCTTCTATATCACTATATACATTCATAAGCATGTATAAATATTTACACATACATATAGACATGTGATTTATTCATATTTCTTCAGTTTCTTCCAAAGTGGAAAATATGAAATTCTTTTTGTTTTTAATTCCATGTTTTTTTTCATTCTCCATAGAAAATAATGAAATGTAAAGTACAAACTATAAACAAAAGAAAAGAAAAAATTTAGAGAAAAGCAGATGAACTCATTTCTATATTTATTTTTGTGCTTTTAATAATAATTTCTATTTTTTATTTTATTTTTCTTGGTGGGGTTTGTTTGTCACCCATTAAAATTTGCTTCAAAATCCTTTCACCTGTCAAATTTTCCATAAAATCTGAAAAACATTCTTGGCATTAGTGAGAAGAAAGGACATTTAAGGAAAATAAAAAAAGAAAGCAAAAAGATAAAAAAAAGAAAAGAAAGAAGCCCAGTAAGTAAATCTGAAAGAAAAATGAAGATTGACTAGACAAGGAAGGAAAAGATAGATTCTTTATGAAAAGAACTGCAATAAGAAAAGCAGTGAGAAAGAAAAAAGGAAAGAATACTTATGAAAAATGTAATCGCAAGTAACTAAATAAGAAGGAAAAGTGAAAAAAGAAAAGAAAAAAAGAAAAATGGTAAAGAAAGAAAAGGTAAACAAAAACTTTTATTATTCTATAGATGTAATGATGTCATTGTGCTGATTAATGAAAACACAAGGCTTAATCTTTTATAATTAAGAATACATTTTATTCAACTCCGAATTACTCTCAGCTAGTGTGTGTGTGTGTGTGTGTGTGTGTGTGTGTGTGTGTGTGTGTGTGTGTGTGTGTCCAAGGCCCACATCTGAAATGTGGATCTTACATTGTTGTCTGTGATGTCTGAGAGACTGCCCTCTTACTGTTAGGGTGGCTGTTTATATATCCATCTCTGTCATGTGACACTTTCTCAGCATGCATCCCAAGTGTAGGTGGGCCAATCATGTCGTTATGCACTCAGGGGGCAGAAGGTCATCTGTAAGGTCAAATCTTGCAAAGTCTATTCTGGTACGATTTGGCGTGAGACACATATCATTATTCATCACTGAAACATTTTATGAGAAACGTTTTCTGCAGAAATATTTCCTTGGATGACTTAAATCGTCACTTTTTGAGGAAAGATATGAAACTTTTTCTTTTCTGTTTTTTTTTTTTCATTTATTTCCCCTTTTTTTTAGTATGTTTCATCCTTCTCTTTTTCCTTTGTTGCTTGATGCTGTTTTTAAAGTTTCTCTGCTTTGCATTATTCCCTCAATGCTTTTTTATCTTCCTGCTTTCCTTTTACTCTTTCCCTTTTGCTTATTAAACTTTTATCCCGCTCTTGTTTTTGCTTTCAATATGGAATGTCCTTTTCGTGCATATTCTCTATCTTTTTTGTACTTTCTATTCTATTTCTTTTTCTTACTCTTTCCTTGTTTGCTCTCTTTTATTGCATTTACAGTTCAATCCTCATATAAATGTCTCTTGTGATTTCAATCTATAAAATTGCCATCATTTCCCTTGTCTCATTATCAAGGTATAAACATAAAATGACAGAAATTAATTTTCATTATCCTTACTCCCACTCTCCTCACTTCAATTTAACTTGTTCACACCTATTGGTTGTTACACATTGTGAACCTTATAATTTCTTTGCATCATACCAGAACACACATGCACACACACACACACACACATATACATATGTGTATATATATATATATATATATATATATATATATATATAATAGATAGATTGATAGATAAATATCACATAATTTCAGGAGATAATATTGTACATATATATATATATATATATATATATATATATATATACATATGTGGGTGTGTGTCTACATAGAGAGAATATATAGATAATATCATGTCATATTTATATATGTATATTATGTGTATTATATATGTATATGTACATATAAATATATGTGTGTGTGTATAAAATTAGAATCAGAATCCACTGGAATAAAAAAATCTATCTATCTATCTATCTATCTATCTATATATATATATATATATATATATATATATATATATATTACAATGTTATCTTATGTTTGTGTATATTTTGGCAGCATGTTTCCATTGACATGTTTTGTTGAATAATTTAGACCTGTTCTGTTTACTTATTTTCAGTTGGATCCTTTCATATTCATGGATAAGCTTTTTGGTGTCATTATTGAAGGAAGAGAAAAAAATCACCTTGTTGATACATATTTCTTCTATTCCGAGTACATTTGACATAGCACAATCTCATCATCAGGGTATTGTTTATTTGCAAGACAAATATTGTAGTGTCCATTATTGTCAAAGACAAAATTGTTGTGTGCATCTGAAAGTTAAATTTTGTCCTTGTGGAATGAAGAATGCTGAGTCAGTGTGTGATGGCTGACACCATTTAAGGGGAAGTAAATAAGTATGGTTGTGGAAAGAAACTATCTGTTGCACACATTTTAAAACATTTGTGGAGTATTTGTAATTAATTTTATTAAGGTTTGGTTTAAATTTTTTAATATAGATGGCTTCAAGAATTTTTATTTTATGCTTATTCTTTCCATAAAAAAGTGTAGAACTATTTCCAACAAGAATTTTTTTGAATTATGAATGTGGAGAGGTATGTTGTTGTAAATGTTTAAAAATGTTGGACATATTCAGATGAAAAACTAGCTGCCAAGACAACTTAGTTGTAGTATATATATATATATATATATATATATATATATGTGTGTGTGTGTGTGTGTGTGTGTGTGTATAGTCATCCACAGTGTTACACCAGCAGCAAAAATATAACACCACAAAACATCAACGTATTTATTACAACCAGATGAACAATAATTATAAGCAGAGCAAAATATGCTATAAGGAAAATCATTAAACAACATATTTCTGTTGTAACCTCCAGAAAACATAAAGTTCAGAATATAGAAAATGAAAGACTGCAAACCTCATTGTCACCAACCAAAATAACTCCACCAAATCTAAATTATAAGTGACCAATATGGTGTACCAATTCCATTGCCCAGTACAAGACAGTTTTACTTAACAAAAACCTATGACCTATATCATACACATCACTACCTCCTTAAGTAGAAGTCTTACATGCCACCTTTCAAAGCAGTATGCAATTAATAAACATTTAGTAACTCATAATATATAAGAAACTTTAACAAAAATTCTAGTGAACAGCTCAAAGATTCTTTTCAAATCACATAGCTGTACACAACTCATAACTATGGAAGCTATCAATCTAACACTATTTAGCAGTGGAGATAATATGTTAAAAGTTATGTAAAAATTCCCAGGTCAACCAGCCATTCATAGCATGTGATCACCAAAAAGTATACAATACCCACCACACATACTCCACACAGCAAAACTACTATGTAGAATCTGCACAGAGAAATTCATCATCCAAAAACAATATCCTTGATAATGGCTATAGAACTAGACAATTTCTATATTCTTTCACCACTGAAAAACAAAAAATATTAGAATGCTGAAAAACTCAATAAAAGCTTAATTCAATCTTCCTTGTTGGCAGTTTTCAATGAACAAGCTTGAAAGAAAGCTTACAACCCAAATACACATTAATTATATATATATTTATGTATATATAATAATATTTTTTTGTTTAAAAATATGATTCCTTCACTACATGAGAGTTCTCATGTTTCAAAAACGAGAGCCGAAACCATCCAAAAAATTATTAAAATTAAGTTGAATTGAGGTGTTTAGTCTCGTTTCATCTTCAAGTAAAATTTTAGGAACCTGATTCCTAAAATTTTGTTATACGGACATTTAAACAAAGACATTAACCATCAAAGATGATATGCTGTTATGTTGACATAGAAGATTCCTATGCGAATATAATGGTTGCAGAATAGCAGACACAGATCGTAAATACATGATGTGGTTCTATGATGTTGTACCACATAAGAAACCAAAATATTAACATAAGTATGATATGTCTTGATACAATATAATAGGTTGTGACTAAACTGAAATGTAATTTTGTTGAGTGTGTGTTGCTTTGTTTTAATGTAGATGACCTCCAATATCTGAAGTTTCTTTTTATTATGTGTATATGTGAGTATTGTTGTGTTATCAACTAATATCTGTTTAATATTATGTACATGGCTACGTTTTTTTCTAAGAAATGTTGTTTAATAGAACTAAGATCAGAAAGATGACAGGTAAATCTAGAGAAGAGGGTGGTTGTAGTAAAACTAATATATGTGGTGGGTTTATTATTAGTATCAGTAATACAATCTCAGAAGTGGCATGTAAATTGATACACAACATTGTTTTTTGTAATGGATTTAGTTGTTTGGTTGTAGGGTTATTAGAGACTATGATGTTAATTGTTTTAAATTTTTTATAATATATGATGAGCTTAACTTGTTTATTATTATTAATAGGTTTAACATTTCTACCTATTGAGTGTTGTTTCGTCATGTTTGTAATTATTATGCATTTGGTTAGAATAGTATAAGTCAATAGTATTATGTTTATTTTGACGTACACTATTATTATTAATATTATTAATTTTGTCAGAGGTATTATTAAGTTTATTGTGATACATTTTAATTTGTTGATCGATGACAGAATTAGGAAATCCATTATTAACAAGTGTTTGTTTAATGTTATGTAATTCTTTATAGAATATGGTTTTGGAAGAAGATATCATTTGTGTGTGTTGGATTAAGTTTTTTATAAAGACTAACTTATATCGTTGGGGGTATTTACTACTATAATTAAGAAGAAACAAGTTAATGCTTGTGAGTTTTCAATATAGAGAAGTAGTAAATTTATGTCTGATGGAATTAATAAATACATCAAAGAATGGAATTTTATTATTAATATTAAGTTCTAATGTAAATTTGAGGATGGAGTGACTTTAAAATTTGTTTTTAGATTGTGTAATTTGATCAATATTTTTAGCTAAAACGAAAATATCATCTATATCTACATATATAGGGGGTTTATTAGTGTCATTAAGTATTTTATTTTCTAAATGTGCCATATAATAATTAGAAAAAAGGAGGCCTAAAGGTGATCCCATTGCTATATTTGAGTATAAATATTACTAAGGGGGTGATGAAAAAGTACTTCAGTGCTACATGCTAATAATCATTTTTTTTAAAATAGTGTGTTTAATATTGATGGGTGGGAGAGAAGTATGATTGTATACATAGCGGATAATGATGTCAATTGTTTCATGGATGGGGACATTAGTAAATAAATTTTATACATTGGAAGATGCTATTATTAGATTGTTTTCTTTTACAGAATGAAGAATTTGCATAAATTCATTTGTGGAATTCATACAATATTTACTTGGGAGGTAGGGAGTAATTAATATGTTAAGGGTTTTTGAACTCCCTACAACATCAATTTCATGTTAGGTACACATTTCAACCAACTGTGATATGAAAATTGTAACATTAGATGCATCCTGATAATAATATTGGTAATAATTTCTTAGCAATAATCTCCATTATATAATAATCTTGCTAAAATATTAAACTCTTGATCATTATCATTATGTAATAGTAATCTCTTACTTATAATTTTGGTACAATATTAATCTCCTGTTAATAATCTTGGTAATAAATCCTTACTAATAATATTTTTTATTTATTAATCTCTTGCTAATAATATTGGTTAATTATTAATCCCTTGCTAATAATCTTGATAATATATTTATCTCGAACTAATAATATTATTAATAAGTTCTTAGAAATGATCTTCATTATGTAATAATCTATTGATAATAATCTTGGTAATATATTAACTTCTTGATCATAATCTTGTAATATATTAATCTGTTGCTTATAATCTTGGTACAATGTTAATCTCCTGTTAATAATCTTGGTAATATATTAACATCTTTCTAATAATCTTGGTGATATATTAATCTTTTGTGAATAATCTTGATAATATATTAATCTTGTGCTAATTATAATATATTAATGTTTTAAATGATTGAACAAATGTTTTTCTGTTATAGACAAAAAGGTGAAAAACATTTTTAACTTTATTCTTTCACCATTTAGTCACTAGCTGCTTACTGACTCTCCACAAACCTAGGAACTTTCTTTATAAAGCTTCTTGGATTGTCATTTTGAGAGTTTTTGTGTCATAATAAAATTTTCAGTTGGATATATTAACCACTGTGCCAGCACCTGGGGAAACAAGCAGACTGTGTAAAGGATTCACTGTAACACCTTTGATTTGTTGGAGAGAAATAACAGATTTAAAATTTGATTTAAAATGCCAAGATTTGATTGTTGATCATTTTTTCCCTATAATTATGATTTTTAATTCAGTCAAAACTTACAAATTGATCTAAATTTGTTGAGGTGCTAATTACTTGAAATAATTCATTTTCTTTTCATTTTTTTCTTTTCCAATTAAGTAGACACAGGAGAGAGAAGGAAAAAAAAATCCAAAACCCATTGCCTTGTACAATCCTCATGAGTAATCATCAGAAATTAGAGACAAGTGTGCTAATTTTTAAATTAAAAAAAAAAGTTCTAATGCTTAATTATTTTTTGTGATTTTGTCCTGTCGGCTATGTCATAGAGAAGATGTCAGACTGTACAATATTTGTCCACTGCAAGTAAACATATTACAAAAGTAAAATGACAATTGCTTAAGTTAAACAAAATGTACTTATGTGGCAGGTAGTTTGGTAACATGTTCAAGAACAACAATAGTTAAATTTTCATATTTGTTATATGAAAATTTAATCAATAGAGTTTATTTTCCTCTACAAAGAAATGACACTTATCTCTACAAAAACATACAATTTTCTGTATAAAGTTAGATTATATATCTAAACAAAGAAAAATTATTTGGCAATAGAGATGACATATTTTTCTGGGCCAAGGTATATTTATTTGTCTATCTAGAGAAATGATATTTGTTTACACAAGGACATATTTGCCTCTAAGATGAAATAATATTTTTTTTTGTACAAAGCAATACTTGTCTATACAAAAATATATTGTTTTTACATGACTTTAAAAAATGCATATTACTTCTCAGTAAAAAGATGTGTTGTTTGTCTACAAAAGAAATATGATTGGCCTTGTGAAGTATCAGCAAACCAGCAATAAAAACTAATGTGTTATAGTTTTTATTTCTAGTTTGCTGATCGTTGTTACCACATTTACTGAAGTAAAGAAAAGCTTTAATTTAAGACTTGTGTTTTTTGAGTATTTTTTTAATCAATTTCACCCCAAGCAAGGCACTAAAGTCTCTAAGACCCAAGGGGTTACTGGGTGTGGAGGAATTTGACATGAGAGTCTTTACTAAGGAGCAAGAACAAAAGAAAAGTAATCAGGAGGACAGTAGAAAGTGATTGACATTGAATTTAAATTTTTAAAGATCAAAGTTGGCTGGAAAACATGGAGCCAGAAGAGTGTTCCACAAGTGAGAAGTGTGAGAAAAGAAACTATTAGCTTAGAACTTATGTTTATATAAATTGGTGAGACCTTAAAAATGTCTAAGTATCATAGTAAAGAACACATCCAAACAGTTACCATAAAAGTATTTATAGAAAATGCACAGGGAGTCAACTTTATGGTGGTGAGAAAGTGACACTTGCCGAGATGCCAGATCAAGGCCAATAATATTGCTGATTCTTCTTTGGATTGTGTCAAAGATCTCTAAATATATAGCAGGAACACAAGATCATATGTGACAGCAATAGTTATAAAAGCACTTTCTCCAGCCTGTCATTTTTGTACTTAAACCTGCTATAATAATAACTAGTAAAAATATTTACTAATAAAAAATATTCCAAAAATAGTAATATATTTATTACTAACCATGTAAGTTGCATTTATACAATTAACTTGGGAAAGTTTGACAATTGAGACTCCTTAAAGTCTTTATTAAATGTGGCTAGGAAGCTTATCTTGCAGAGCATAGTGCTGTAAGTTCAATCCTCACTAGGTATCCAACTGCTATGACCTTGTTTTAGAAGAATAAATAACTATTTGAATTTTTATGTACGGAAAAACCAGATTTAAATCCTGATTTTGATGAAGATATTGTATGTTCCATTTCTTATTTATTAGAGTTTTTCTTTTTTTTTTATACTAATCTTTGCTTTTTGTGCCAACATACACATCCAAACACTCATACATACATACATATAGATATACACATAAATTAAGATATATAGACACACACATTCAAAAGACTATGGTTGAGCCAACTGGAAATAATCTAATCTAATATATATATATATATATATATATATATATATATATATATATATATTTTTTTTTTTTGAAATTTGAGTATTTCTTCAATGTGGAGAAACTTGCCACTCCTGACAATTTATAAGATCATGTGAATAACATGTGTGTCTGTCATCAAATAATGACATGTGTGTCTTCAGTAGAATAATAACATGTGTTACTTCAGTTTCTTTGTTTAAACTGATATTAAAATCATATTCTTTGAGAATACAAGCCTGCCTTTTATTCAATGATCATTTTTATATTTTATATGTGAATTTAATCCATTTGTGAGGACATTAAATTCATTTTATCGTTATTAGCAAAATATTCGTTTATAATAATAATTATATATGGTTTGAAATAATTTAAAATAAATTATAAATATTTTGCATTTTAAATATAATTCTGAACTAATTTTATCTGTACAAATATATGACTTGTTTGTACAAAAGCAAATTAGATGTTTGTACAAAGAAATATTAATTGCAGGAAATAAGATATAATGTACCTATATAAAAATATTATTTATTTCTACAAAAATTTATTATTTCTCAGAACGAAGACATTATTTTCTTGCAGACAGTCATATAACTGATCTCGACAAAGAAATTTATTTCTTGCACAAGGTCATCTAGTCCTGGGTATGATGATATACGAAATTCAGCAGTAAGCCCTCTGACAAGGAGATTGAAGGTTTTTATGAGTGGGGGACCACTTCTTAATTAATGTTGTTCTCAAGCCTCCCCCGACTCATTTTATAGTAGAATTACCGACAATAGATATTTATAGTAAAATTACCAACGGTAGATTTTATAGTAGAATTACCAACAACACATATTTATAGTAAAATTATCAACAATACATTTTATAGTAAAATTACCAACAATACATTTTATAGTAAAATTACCAACAATACATTTTATAGTAAAATTACCAACATACATTTTATAGTAGAATACCAACAATTCATTTTATAGTTTTATAATAAGTAAGATATTATGTCTCTGGATAAAAACATTATTATTAGCATCTTTAGCAATGGATAGTATGTACGAGTTCCACCTGAGGTCTGCGTTGTCCCAATAGGCAGTCAAGTCATTGTGAAAAACCTGTTCATCATGATAGGTGAAAATTCAGGGTTTTCTCACTGATGATGGCTTATTACTAGTTTGGTTTTTGTGGCATTGAGTTTATCTGCCAGTGAGCTGTTAAAGTTAGATCAGTGAAAAGATCAGCTTCAAGACTATGGCCATCTAAAGATTTTATCTGTATAAAAACATATCTAAACAAAAACAAAATTAATTGGCCATAAACAACATTATTTTTATGCACTAAGAAGCATTATTTGTCTGCCCGAAGAAGTATTTGTGCAAAGGCATAGAACTTGTCAATGAAAAGAAATAATATTTACCTGTACAAAAGCTACAGGATTTGTCTATACAAAATATTTTATGCATATAGACAATATTTGTCTATACAAAATATTATTTGTCTGTTCAGTTATATTATCAGTACAGAAACAGTATTTCCCTGTACAAAAAAAAAGACATTATTTGTACTTTATTACATTATTTGTATTTATCTGTACTTTCAGGACATTGGTGATCATGGCACTCCACAAATTTCTATCTTTTTTAGCTCTTAATATCTTTTTATCTCTACTAAAGAGTCTATTTCTAAAAAGCATAGTGACTTCCAGAAAAGCCTTATCATTGCATTTTTGATGAGAGAAAAATGTGTCCCATGAAAATTAGTACGTAAAGAAAACACGAAGTTGAAAAATCCTGATAAAGGCATCAGTAAGCCATAATTACGGTTTCATTTAATAAAAGTAAAATTTTTCTTGTATATGCCATGTCCCTTCAGGAAGCTGGTGATCATGGCTCTCTACAATTTCCTGTCCTTTTTAGTTCTTAGTAAATTTTGTCTTATTGCTATCTCTCCTAAATCCAGTACTGACATTCATTTACACAATCTTGTTAAGGAGGTTATGTTCAGTTGTCCCCTCCATTTGATTTCAATATGTCCTGTGAGCATCAAATTTTCCAAGCCTTCTTTCTTCATCATGTAACCTAAAAATTTCAACTACTTCTTTCTGATGTTAAATGTAAGTGTCCTTTCGGTTTTGATTTTCTTTAAAACTTCCTAATTACTCAGATGTTCAGTCCATGGTATTCACAGAAGCATATTTCTGTTGCTTCGTCTGTCGTTCATGTGTCCAGCATTCACTGCTATATAGGTGGCCTGACATTATGTAGCAGTTTATTACTCCTTTCTTTGTTTCTAATGAAATTTTTCTTTTGCTTACCTTTTGGATGCCATCTTTACTATCCTAATATGCCTTCAAATTTTGATGTTTCACTTTCCATTCTCTGTTAAAACACTTCACAGATATATTAAATTGTTCTACATGTTTTTTTTTTTTGGTACCTCCATTTTGTAATTTGCCTATTGAGCTGTTCCTTTTGCTAATGACTATGCATTCTATATTCATGCAATTGATGTTTAATCCTTTCTTCTCACGTTCCTTCACCCACTTCTAGAGGAGTTCTTGTCATTTCATTTCTGTTTGCTGTTAACACTGTCGTCTACATATGTTACCAATAATGAATCATTATAGGACTTCAAATTCTCTTAATTCTTTTGTAAAAAAACATTATTTTTCTTATAGAGACATTATTTGTTTGCACAAAGGGGCATTATGTTTCTGTAGAAAGCTATGACACTTTGTTTCTGCAAAGACATATCATTTCTCTATACAAAACCATTATTTGTCTGTTCAAAGAAATAATTTCTTTGTACATAGGCATGGCATTTGTCTCTATAAATATATTATTTCTCTGTTAATGGACATCATTTGTCTGCACAAAGACATATTTTCCTATACAAAGATGTATCATTTATCTTTGGGAAGAGATATAACTTCTCTGAACAAAGACATTTGTCTGTGAAAAGATATATTACGTCTTTATACAAAGACATATTATTTGTCTGTGTAAAGAGATATAACTTTTCTGTACAAAGGCACACCATTTGCTATGGAAATAGATATAACTTTTCTGTACAAAGACATATCATTTGTCTGTGGAAAGAGATGTAACTTTTCTATACAAAGTCTATATTGTCTGTGGGAAGAGATATAACTTTTCTGTACAAAGACACATCATTTGCTATGGAAATATAACTTTTTTTGTACAAAGACATATCATTTGAACATGAGGCATTTTGAAGTGATTGCCATTATTACACTTGTGTTTTTATAGTTTATTTTGTTTTTTAACTCTTATCAGTTAACTTTGAAAATTTGGAAAGCAAATGTGATAGCAAATTGATGTGTGAAATTGATAGTCATAATTCAGTGTTGATTCCTACGTCCACACTATAAATGCTCTGCCTTCAATACTGAGCACTTTTCTCCTATAAATATAGATACTATGATTCAGGTATTCTAAGCCTCCTTTCCTCATTTTGTGTGACATAAATTTCAACTTTCTTTTTCTGATTCTTTTTGTTGCCATTTTCTATAAAACTTTGTTGTGGCCTGCTCATTCCATCAATGATGACTTCATCATTCTTCTATAGAAAAACATCTCTGTTGCCCCAAGTCTTCTCTTCATATATGATCAAATTATCCAGAATTCACTCCCATATAACAGGATTGGTTTCACATAGCAATTTGTCAGCTTTTTCTTTGACAAACATGATCAACTGAATGCTAAAAAGTGATTTCAATTTTATTTTTCATGGGTTATAATCAACAAACTAATCTTTTCAGTCCATTACACTTGCGCATTGAGTTTGATTTTCATTAATTGCTCTGCAATTATGGCCTTGTGTCACATCTCAGTAATACCATTTATATATATATATATATATATATATATATATATATATATATATATATATATATATATATATATATATATATATATATATATATATATATATATATATATATATATATATGCACATATATACATTTCATATATATATATTTCATATATAAATATATTTCATATATATATTTCATATATATTTCATACATATATATTTCAAATATATATATATATATATATATATATATATATTATGTATATATTTTATATATATATATTTCCTATATATATATTTCATTTATATATATATATATATTTCATATATATATTTCATATATATATATTTTTTATATATATATTTCATATATACATTTCATCTATATATATATATTTCATCTATATATATATATATATATACATTTCATATATATATATTTATATATATATATATATGTATTTCATACATATATATTTTATATGTATATTTCTGACGTGTATATATTTCATACATATATTTCATACATATATATACCTTTCAAATATATATATATATATATATATATATATATATATATATATATATATATATATATTTGTGTATATATATTTCATATATATATATATGTCTGTGTGTGTGTGTACGTGTGTGTTTGTGTTTGCACATATGCACACATGCAGGTGTATAGACATGCATAATCACATAAACGAACACATACATATGCATACAATGAAGAAAAATCAACTAAAAATCAATAAAAAGTGCATAAATTATTTTTATTATTATTAATATAACAATAAATGAGAAAATTCAACATACAATTTCTGATACCTCCTGTCAAGTGGACCAAATGATTACACAAAAGTTTGTCTATGAAACTCCGGAGTAAAAGTGCTGAATATAACATCAATCAGCTAAGTGACAAATTTTATATTTGTATTAACTCTATATAGAGAGAGAAGGAAAGAGAGAGAGAAGAGGTTATACCTGTTCCAACAAGAGAAAAGTGTATATTTTAAAAAGAAGATAAACTACAAACGTTTTTGGTTGAAATGTGGATTTCTTATTTTAATATATATATTATACTCTATTTTCCATAATTCTGCTACACGGGTTTCTGGTTTTGTGACCTTCTTCCAGCAAAGAGTAGATATTTCCGCATATCATAAAAATCAATTTCTTTCTTGGACTGGTGATAAGTATTTCTATATATATTGCATATAGTTCACTTGTTAATATTTTGTTCTTTTGCATGGTATGACATCATAGAAGTGAATCTATGATTTGCATCTGATATTTTGCAACCATTTTCATCGCATTACAATCTTCTATGTCAGCATAATAGAATCAACTACTGTATTTGGTCATTATGTGTGTATGCTGTATGTGTTTTGGGTGTGGATTTTATGATCTATTTTGTGCTGGTTTAAATTTATTTATGAGTTTTTTTTTCTTGTATTTGTAGGAAAGAATAATTGTTTGTTTGGTATACTATATATATATATATAACAAATTAGGAGATCAGCTAAACCTGCTACCTTGGTTTCAACATTTCGGTCAATTGATTTCCTAAGGCTTTATTTTTTTTAAAAATAAAAAGATTATGAATGCTATATTTTTTGAAAAATAAAGAAATATATTTTAATTATGTATATTTCATTTAACCCCTGCACAGATACATTTCCAATACACTTGCTTTCCTCTTCCTCCTCTGCTTCCAACACACCTCACATAATGTGCTTATTCATTTATTAAAAAATAAAGCATTTGGAAATCAATTCAGAAAAATCACCTGAACATAATGAAAGGTTGAAGCCAAGGTAGTGGAATCGGCTGATTACCTAATTTTTTATATTTAAAATGTCTACATGTTAAATTTTTATCTTTTTGCATGTGTATTGAGCACTTTTTAATACTACCATTTCCTGGTCTAATTCAACTCTGACCATTAACTTTTTTAATATTATTATTATTAATATACTATATAATGTCATTCACAGACAGTACTGTTTCATTGTATCACAGCTTCTCAGTGCAACTAGACATCTGAATGCCTCAAGCTAGGATTGAAACTCAACCAGTTTGGTGTCAGTCAGAGTTTCTACCACTGAGCTATCTTCATTTGGCAGAATTAAGCAGCTAAATCTAGCATATTGCCTTTACGAATGTAAGCAAATACCAATCATTTGGCCTAGAAGTTTCAACTGATTCTTACTGGCATTAGGTAATGTCCTTTTTGTTTTCATTTTCTCTTTTAAATTAAACAATTTTGTCACTATGATGTATTTAAGGGATGAGGGGTTTCTCTTTCTGTGACAAACATGTACATCTTTCACTATGAATAAAAGTACAAGTTTCCATTACTAGCAAAGGAAAATGTGAATTATTTAAAAAAGAATTTACAATAGTTTTCATCACATTTAAATTAAACAATTTAATTGCTATGATGCATTTAATTCCTTGTGAATTATAAGAAAGACCTTCAAATAATTTAAGAAAAAATTCAAGACATGTGTTTGCTGTTAAAGGCCACACCTAATTTTTTCTTTTACTGTGCTCTTGGGCCTCCTGCAGTCAGGGTAGTGGGGGTTATTTTGCTGATGGAAAGCAGGCAGAGTGACTTGCTAAATGTCAAAATGAAGAACTCATAAAAGTTTTCAGAAATCAAAGAATTGTAAATTCTTCTGTGAATATTATTTTTTTTATATATTTTTCTTTCATTTTTCTGCTCTTTTCCCATCTTTTGTTTGAACCTCACAGGACTTTGTAACTTGCTGGGATAGAAAGCTACAGATTGTTTAAAAAAAGAAGTCTGGAGATGCAGCAGTTGATAATGTAATCAGATGTGATTTTTCTGCTCTTCTCATTGTCTGATGGATGAGTGAAAATGGTAGCAAACAATTTGGAAATAAAAATGGTAGGAAACCCTTGGAAAACAACTGAACCAGATTACAAACAAGGATAGAATAAATAAAAGAACACACAGAATATTACTTTTATGGTGCTACTTCCCTTCAGTTTGAGTGCAATCATGACGCTCTATAATATTCTATTCTTCATAATTCTAAGTATTGCTTATCTTCTAACTACAGTGGAGAAATAAGTATTTCATCCCTTGCTGATTTTCTGAGTTTGCCACCTTACAAAAATGGGAACAGTTTATAATTTTCAGGGTAGGTCCATCTTGAAAATGAGAGATAGAATATAAACAGATTCTAGAAAATCACGTTATATTAATTTTTGAACATTTATTTTTCTTTATAGAAAAATAAATATTTCACCCCCCTACCAACCAGCAATGATTAGCATAGCAGCTTGCCAACAAGGGTTTCTTCACCATGAGTGTCAGATTCTCCAAGCCTTTTTTCTTCATTTTGCATCCTAGAAATATGAATTCCTTTTTTCTGATTATTTTTGTTACCATTTTTCCTTAAAACTTCCCAATTGTTGACATATTCTACCCATGGTGTTCTCAGCATTCTTCTGTAGAACAACATATTTGTTGCTCCAAGTCTCATCTTCATTTGTGAGGAAATTACCCAGCATTCACTGCCATATAAAAGAATTGATATTACTTAGCAATTCAGCATGCTTTTCTTTGATGAGCACGATCTGAATGTTAAAAATTAGAATTTAATTTTAGTTTTCATGTGGTTATAATCAACAAACCAGTCCATTATACTTGTGTAGTGAGACTGATTTTCATTTAGTGCTCCAAAATTATGACCTTGTGCCATCCTCATCTTAATGGTCTAGAAATATTTTTGCCATTCAATTACTGATGTAAAATAAAAAATATTCTAGTTATAAAGGAAAATTGTAAACCTCTTTTCTTAGAAGGGTACATAGGCAAAACACATGGTTCAAAATGATTTTGTATTATATATGTATTATGTTAGTTTAAAAATAATTCTCATTTTTCAGTTTTCATTGACTGCTAGTTGAAATATATAATGTATAGGAAATAAAGAATATCAAACAACAAATTAATTATAATTAGGACATGAATTCTATTTTGTAAAAGTAACAGAAATAATGATATATATATATATATATATATATATATATATATATATATATATATATATATATATATTCAAGTTCAAGAAAGACATTTGGGTTACTAACACTAAAAAAAAGAGAATTTCATATTGAGAATATTTAACATCGAAAAACATAATGGAGAAAAAAATTAATTATTTTTAATATGTCGAAATCTCCACCTTTTGCCTGATGATGATTGCAAGACCGGAAACTCATGTAGCAAAATTATGTAAAATAAAGCAAAATATTTTTTAAAAAAAAATCCGCATTACAACCAAAAACATTTGCAGTTTCTCTCTTTTTAGTATACAAACTTTTCTCTCAGAACTACTATAACCTCTTCCTTTTATCTATCTATCTATCTATCTATCTATATATATATATATATATATATATATATATATATATATATGGCTGCAAACTCGTGTTTGAGCATTGCCATTGTGGCTTTTAAGTCCTGCTAAAGACATACATTCTTTGGCACAGGTGTGGCAGACATGGACAACTCTGACAACCGTTCCTGCCTTGTTGTTGCCTTGTATTTTAACATGTCTTTTTAATCCTGCTACATTTTTGCACACTTTGCCACATGCATTACATGTTGTATTATCAATTAACACTCAGTCCACTCTCAGGTGGCATTGATGTGTTCTATTGTGACTTTTCAAACCAACTAGGGTCAAACAGACTTGGTCATATATAACACATTTGAAACCAACATGATTACCCATTTCGTCTTTCATTTCATTTATATACCCCTTCTGGACATCTCTTTTCAGCTTTTCATGTTCAACACATTCTTTCTCAAACAAATTATTTCCTGCATGAACATCTCTCTTCCACTTTGTCTGATTGAATGCCTTGCCCTCCCAAATCAGAACATCAATACCACATACCTTAAAGATGTTTTCAAACAATCCTTGTACCTCATTTTCAGTTTCTGAGTTGGCCACTTACCTCCAATGATTTGGGCAGTTGTTCATTCCCCATTCTGACTAAATGCCCACTGAATCTTAATTGATGCTGAAAAATGATTGATTCTATGCTTTGACACTGGGCTTGTTGTAATACCGCAACGTCACTAACATATATTTGCCAGTGAACACCAAGGATACTCTTGAGTCATTGTTGCCGGAAGCGTTCAAGACATTTTATGTGCTTTCTGTATGTGGTCCAAGTTTCACAGGCATACAGAAGAGCAGATAGCACACATGCATAATAGATTTTTATTTTTGTCTCTAAAGAGATCCCACGGCACCTCCAAAGCTGTTTCTCTAGTTTTCCAAATGTGTCACTCGCTTTACTTATTTTCATGCACACCATGCCATCAAGGGTTCCAATCATGCTTAGTTTACTGCCCAAGTACACAAACTTCTTCACCACTTTCAGTCTCTGACTATATACATAGATGTTGGGTTCTCGATAAGGTTCTGCAGGTGCTGGCTGGTACATAACAACTGTCTTCTTTAGACTGATTGTTAGTCCCAACACTGTGCATGTTGTTTCAAAGTCATCCATCAAGAGCTGCATATTGGCCTCTGCATGAGCCACAAGATCACAATCACCAGCATAAAGCAGATCTCGAACCAGGTTCATCAAGACCTTTGTGTTTGCACTTAGACTCCTGATATCAAATAGCCTTCTGGAAGTTCTATAGCAGATGTATATACCATCAGAACAATTGTTGAAGGCCATCTTAAACACAATAGCAAAATACAAAGCAAATAATGTTGGTGCCGGTATATCCCCTTGTTTCACACCACTTTCCACTGTTATTGGTTCTGCCAGTCCCCCTTCCAGAAATTCACAACAACATTCATATCTTCATGGAAGAGCCTCAGTATAGATACAAATTTGTCCGGAGAGCCGTGTTTTTACAAATCTTCCAAAGTGCTTCCCTATTCACAGTATCAAATGCTTTAGTTAGATCAATAAATACTTGATACAAGTCCATTCACTGCTCTACACATTTCTCCTGCAACTGTCTTGCTGTAAAAAACATAGCCACTTCTGAACCCATACTAAGACTCTGGTAGAATGTTATCAACAATGTGTTTCAGCATCTGTCCAACATAATTCTACATAACACTTTTCCGATGACTGACAGTATTGCAATGCCATGATAATTCCCACAATCATCTTTTGAACCCTTTCCTTTGTACAGCACAACAATTAATGCATCTCACCAGTCATGTGGAAGAGACTCATCACCCTAGACCATCTGCAGTAAATCAGTGACACGTTTCATCATATTAGGTCCAGCACACTTGAAAATTTCCACCTGAAGTCCATCGTTATCAGATGACTTTCCAGTATTCTGTTTTTTGACAGCAGCTTCAACCTTCTCAAGAGAGGGAACATCTGCCAGAACTTCTTTAACCAGTTTACTGGGGACTGACTCGATGAAGTCTAGATCAATGTTAGATTGTCTATTCAAAAGCTCATCAAAGTGCTCTCTCCATCTGTAGAGAATATCCACAGGGTCCCAAAAAAGCTTCTTACCATCATACAGAATGTAGCATAGCAATTTTGAGGCAATTTTGTTAGCCTTATTCCTCCACCAAGAGTCCTGCATGTTACATAATTTTTGCTGCACATCAGCTTTGATGGCTTTGAACTCGTTCATGAATCTTTCATGTTCATCAGATGTTTATAGAATTAGCTTATCACTCAACAGTGTTCAAGTGAAATATATATTTTCAAGAGCTAAATTATATATATATATATATATATATATATATATATGTATGTATGTAAAATATGATAGTGAACACTGAAGTCAACATTGAGTGGCAAAATTTTTTCATACTTGAACACAATCTTCAGGCTATGAAGATTGTGTTCAAGCCACTTGGTATTAACCTTAAATATAGCATACTTTAAATCTATATTTGTTATCCAATATATATATATATATATATATATATATATATATATATATATATATATATATATATATGTACATGGGATAAAAAATATAGTTTTAAGGTATGATTGTGTCCAGCATGTTCACTTTTTATATTTAGATTTACATATGCTCTATCTCTGATATTGAGCACTTTATCCCATAAATATAGCATGCCTTAAAACTATATTTCTTCATATATATATATATAGATAGATAGATATAGATATCAATATATATTCATAAAAAGTTTCACACAGTTAGGAAACAGAGATTGGTTTTTTGGCAACAATACAATTTCCACTGGAAAATACCCTATCTACAAAAACATCTGTTGGTGAGTAATTCCCATTTATCTGTTCATTTCTTGTTCCACTGATGAAGGACACAGGCATATCCAAAAATTCTGAATTTATAATTTTTCTCTCTGTACTTCATTTCTGTCATAGAGATAATAAATAATATTTAATAAATGTTTATTGTAATGATTATACTGGTACCCTTTTGTTTGTCCTTGTTTTATTAACTAACCTATCCGGGTTTGAATTCAGAGTTATCCTTCTCCTTGACCAGCTGCCACCCAAGGCTATAGAACCCAGTCTATCCTGCTATTTACCCATAGCCATTGGGGAGAAGAGGATTCATACCTTTCCCAAGGGTATTAGCACATAAGTAAATGTAATGGATTTGACTGGAATTTGAACTCAGCTCTCTGATTCCTCAACCCTAGCCACTATCCATTACTTCGCTGTGTATATATATATATATATATATATATATATATATATATATATATATATATATATATGTTTGAATATAGTGATATATGTTTGAAAGTGGTAATTAATGATGACTCTGAATTGAAACCAGATCAGAAAGACTTATTACTTATAATTGTATTTCTATAAATATTTAAGTCCCTTCCAGTTTTAATATTCTGAGTGTTGAGGGGTCCACCCTTTTTTAGACAAATGGACTCACCCAGTATATACATACACTACTGATACGTGAAGACCTGAGGGACAAGAGCAAGACCAAAGAGTCGTCAAGTCCAGAGTGACAGAGTAAAAGGTTGTAGGTAACCGGAAGAGTGAGGGTGAGGTAACAGCATTGTAGGAGTCACAGTGAGCAAGCACGTAGATTCAGTAAGAAGTCATACGGCGATACTTCAATACCAAAGACTGTATAGATATTTTGCTACTAACACATATTCCTGGAACTACTAACCTGCTTTACCAGTTTGTATTATTACGTTAATACATTATTTTCATGTAGTCATTCCTGGCGTTTGTTATTTATTGGTACCGGATTTCAACCCGGAATCCATAACACTGAGGATGTTGTAAATTTTTATGGAAATATAAACATATCAGCCACATATCTGGTGAATTAATCAAATATTGATTGTTACAATCATGAGGTTCAATTTTTCATTCATAATTGACTGATGAATCAAATATGCATACATGTGTGGAGTATTCAGTGTGAAATAGTTGCAAAAAAATCTAGGCATTCTGCAAATTGATCATTTTTATTTTTTATTTTCTGATAGAGAAAGCAGTAACTAAATCACTCTTACAACATTTGTACAAATTGGATAAATACGAATGAATTGAACTAGTTTGAACTTCACATTCAATTCTGCAATAATAATCAATTATGTAAACTGAATGCCTAGAATTCTATCAGAACAACAAAAGAAAGTTTATTAAAAAATCTCAACTACTTTCCTGTGATTTGTTCTAAGGAAATAATTTTCTCTTGCGCTCACTTTCTCTCAGTCTCTCTCTCTTTCTTGCTCACTCTCTCTTGCTACTTTTTGCTTTTTCACTTGCTCTCTTTTTCTTTCTCTCTACCCCTTACTCTGATTTCTTTCTCTCACCCTTTCTTTCTTGCTCACTCTCTCTTCATTAGCATTCTCACTTGCTTTCTTTTCCTTAACCTCTTTTTGTCTCTCTCTCTCTCTCTTTCTCCCTCTTACTCAGATTTCTTTCTCTCTCTCTCTCTCACTCTCTCTCTTTCTTGCTCCCTTTCTCTTACTATCTTCTGCTTTTTCACTTGCTCTCTTTTTCTTTACCTCTCTTTTTCTCTCTCTTTCTCTCTTACTCTGATTTCTTTCTCTCTTACTATCTTTTGCTTTTTCACTTGCCTTCTTTTTCTCTCTCTTTGTCTCTTACTCTGATTTCTTTCTTTCTTTATCTCTTTCTTGCTTATTCTCTTTCTGTTTTTACTTTAACTCTTTTTACTTTATCTTTTTCTCTCTCTTTCTTTTGCTATCATTCACTCACTCTCTTTCTATTCTCTTACTCCGTCTGTCTCTCTTTGTATTCAAATTTTTCTGTAAACAGGATACCTAAAGTTTTAATTCAACTACAGCAGAATATTATTAGACAGTTTTTGTTATTTCTTTCCAGTAAAAGAAAAATATCTAGTTTGTTATTTTGCCTTGAGATTTTTCTGTAAAATATATTTTTTATTCTGAAAAATATATTTTTTATTCTATAAAGTATCTTTACTTTATTTAAAATTTTTGGCTGCAATACTTTTAGTTGATCATTGTCTGAAATAATTTATTTTACATTTAGTCAAATCAGACAAATTCAAATATTTAAATCCTCCAGTAAGGATGAAAGCTCTTCTCTCTTTCTCATTAAGATATTTTTTTTCACATTAAAATAAATCCTTACCTGATTATAAAAATCATCAACAAAGGTTATAAATTTGAAAGGTGTTTATATATTTATACATCTCAGTTAAGTCCAATAATGCTAAATATTACTGACTCCAAATTATGTAACTTGGTGTTATAGCAATATACCCATGCATGAATGGACTCTCCCAGCTATAAATAGGAGCAGGTACTGCCTTTTGGAGAGGGAAGTTTCCAGCAGTCAGCTCTAACAGTCAAACTGAACATTCTTGCTATAACACTCTCATTTGTATATGTTTGTATTATTGTTTCTGTTAATATATTTGTTTAACTCAGTTCCTTGTGTCTTTATTGTTGTTCATGATGACGGTCGTCTTTGAATATAGAATCCGGAGGTTAGCAGTGAATATTTTGAAGACAGTAGGGAAGCATAGTTCAGGTTAGCAGTGGATATCCCGGTAAAGTAGCAGAGCGTAGTTCTTCCTTCTGTTCCTCTTCGCCTGACAAGCTGGCACTGGATATTTGGATAGAGTAAACAAAATGGCTGCCTTTATACACGATGGATTGAATATTTTATGTCTTCTGATTGGTTAACCTTCTATTGGTGGACTATAAAGTGAGTGAAGTCATTTGGGCTAACTCACTAGTTACATATATATACGCAAAAAACTGCAACATTTATTTCTGGCCCTAACAAGGCCACAACAGTTGGTCTTAAAAATTATTACTGATTAAAAAAAATTTTTGTTGGTATTGAATATTTTCAGTACCTGAAAATCTGAAAGTTTTTATTTTCACTTCAGTTGGTACATCTGTTCGTAAAAGCAAGATGACATGTCACATAATGTCAACTATAAAGGAAAATTTGTATCACTTAAAACCAGAAGAGAAGAAAACTCTATTTCTGAAATGTGGTATTGTAACTATTTACCCTATTTACATTATTTGAACATTTGTCCTCATCATTATTGTCATATTCACAACATTATGGCCACTGTATGCTCTGGAATTCTACTAGTAATATACATTGTAATTTCAAACTGAACCCTTTTTTTTATCCCCAGAATTTATATACTGATGTTCTCAAGGTCACATGGCCCAATGGAAAAAAACATTGGTTGAAGTAATCCAGAGACTTGGCCCAAAGAACTGTGTGTTCAATACCTGGCCACAGCAGAGGTGAACAAAAACTAGAAGAGTTACTAAAGGGAAATAACTGAAACTGAGTTATCCAGAAAAGACATGAGACATGGAACTAGAACAATCTACTGCCGTGAACTAAATAAAGGGTTTAGTTCGAAATTTCAAAGTATATCACCTGAAGAAGACTAGAGCATACATCAGCTGAAACATCGTGGATATGACAATAAAGATGAGGCCAACAGTTCAAACAATGTAACTAGTTAAAAGAGAAGAAGACTGTCATGTGTTGAGACCTTGCTGAATTCAAAGACATATTCTGTATTTAGTGAAGATAACAAACAAACATTCTTCAACATTTTCAAATTTTTAAATATTACAAAAAGTAATTTACTTTGGCATCATGCTTGCCACTAATTTGAAGACTGTGGTTAATAATTAATAATAATAATTAATTAATTATACAGAAAGAAAGATAACCATTCTTCAAACAGAAAATCATACGTTGGCGCAAAGCAAACTGTATTTTTAAAAATTCTTTCTTATTTACTAAACTATATGTCAATTTTCCCTACGTGATTCATTTGAAACAAGTTAAAATAAAAGCACTATCTTTATTGTAGCTCCAGTGATATGTAATGATAAGATTTTATCTAAAGTTAAGAGATGAAAACTTTAATGATAAAAGAAGAAAAAGCAAGAAACTAGAAAAGGAAAAGAAGAAAACAAAGGAAAAAAATAAGGGAAAAATTAAAAGTAAAAAAATAAAAAAAAGTAAAATAAATAAAAAAGCATGATTAAGAAAAGCTAGGCTGAAGAAGAATGAACAGTGAGGGATAAAAAAAAAAGGAGGAATAAAAAGACATAATAATAAAACATATGTAAGAAAAAAAACAGAAAAAATTCCTACTTTCACTTTCATTTTACTTTTACTAAATTTAATCCCATTCTCTGGGATTTAATAATAGCAAGCATGCCACAGCACACGGCAGTCCATAAAATTCAAATATTTCTGCTTGGCCCAGCCCTGTCTGCTATCAGTTTATGCTTAACAACACCTCCCCATCATCCACATATTTCCATCTTCTTGAGTTGTCCACTTTATAAAAACTCTTTTCCTCTCTTTATACAGCACTGTTCTTTCTTTCTCTGTCATCATCAGCTTTTGTCTTATAAAAAGATAAGACAAAGTGATTATTGCATTAGCAGGCTTCCATATCAAATGATTAGTGCAGAAAAATGGAATGTAACTTATTTCTTCCTCTAATTCTCCTTCTTTCTCTTTCTGACCTGATATATAGTGTTGATTTGTAAGGATTTTTGGGGAGAATGTGTGTGTATGTGTGCGTGTGTGTGTGTACAAGTGGAGATTTTGTTTAGTTTTTGCCCAAGACATGCTCAGAGTATTAACAAGAAGGCTTCATTCAATCATAGTTGCTCTTAGCTTCTTTCTTTTTTTCTCCTACTGTCTCTGCTTACTATGGTGTGCACATGTTGGTGCTAAGTTTCCCTTCTGGAAACAAGAAATATAAAAGAAAGTTTGTCTTGATTTATTTCCTTGTGTTGTTTGGTTTAGTTTTAATCTAGAAATTTTGCTTTCTGCCCAACCTACATCCCCCACCATACATTCCATGACTATGGCTCGTTCTGAAGATTATATATCTATACTAACAAACAATGTCCCTTTCTCCATTTTTTTCTGCACTGAGACTCACAAACATAGGCACAGATATATATATACTTAAATACGCAGGGTACTTTGACATTTTATATGTTTATTTATATCTATATATATATATTTTATATATTACACTATTTTCTCACATATATTCATAGAGATATTTTGATATTGACAAACATTGCATAGGCACATATATTCAATATATCAGATAAGTCATCAGATAATAAGTCAATATTTTCACAATAATGTAGGTATTAACCAACTAATATTGATGAATTTTCAGAATATATTTATATGAACAAGGGGCACCTCGAGGCAATGTAATGGCTAGCAAGCTTGGCTCGCTAGAACAAATACGACTGAGTAGTGAGTTCGATCCTCATTGGGTGCCCCCTAATTTCGGCCTTGTGCCACATGTAAGCTATGCTTGGAAAGTCACTATATTTATATGAATATTATACTATATGAGTTTAAGCTTTTAATATCTTATATGTTTAATATAATATCTATCTTTAATATCTTATATTTTGAATATCTTTAATATGTATAATAACTTTAATATCTTATATGTTATAATATCAACTTTTAATATCTTATAATATATCTTTAATATCTATAATAACTATAACATTTTATAATATATAATATCATATCTAATAATATCTTTGATATCTCAGATCTTTAATATCTTATAATATCTTCTAAAGTCTTTTTATTCTCTTACATACCCAGTAGCCCCTTGTATCTTAGTGGCTTTGTCACCTTGCTTAGAGTGAGTTGATGAAAAAAACTTATAATACAAGAAACTGTAGATTTCTAGATATTTGGTTCTAAACAATTGCAGATTATTCTATAATGTTTTAAGAAGCAGTTAATATTCTTGGGATCAGGATGCAATCTATCAGTTGAACACTAATTATTGTTGCATTAACAGCCATTATGCTGAAGACTAAGAAATATTCAACAGAACTTAGAGATATCATATTTAGTATTTGTGTTAAAGATAGTTGTAGAGCCATCAATAAAGGGTAACACTTTTATCAGTATCTCATTGATTTGGTGGTGGAAGGAAAATGGCTTGACAGTGGACTGTCTTTGATTTGGTGTTCCTCAAAAGATTTCCAGCCATAGTGCAAGCATAACTGAAAGAATCGTAAACAAACAACGAAAGATTACTCAAAAAGAGTTGGTAAGTCTCCAAACATTAAGAACAACATCTTAGACAAAAAGATATTCAATATCTTATCACAAACTGAGTAAACGAATATGACTAGAGATTGTAAATTTCTAGATGGTTGGTACTAAACAATTTTAGGTTATTTTAGAACATTCTATGTAATAGTTAACATTTTGGTGGTCATGATACAGTGTATAAGGTGATGACTAATGATCACTACAATAGCAACAATCACGCTGAAAACTAGGCAACATCGAAAATGTTACAATGTAATAGGTAAAGAGCTTCCACTTCATCTTTGAATTTACTTAATAGTAATAATAGTAATTATATCCTTAATTTACTTAACAGTGTGAAAATGTAAAGAACATATAAGTGATATATATATATATATGTTTATACAAATATACACACTGGGATGCATATTTCACAGCAGAAACTTTTTTTCATTTGTAAATGTAGACATAAAATACAGAGACCTTGAGATTCTTAAACATACACAAATATAAAATTCTTGTAATCATAGACAAGACTAAAATGAGACACATGCACCGTGATGCAAATTATATAAATGCATCTATATGAGAATATTTGAATTGCACTCACATGTTCACATATTCCTAAACACATACATACACAATGGTGCGTGTAGTGTCCTAAGTAAGATGATAAACTACATTCAACAGCAAAACCTCTGATCAGGAGGTTTTGAGGAGCATGGAACCACCTCTTAATTGCCAATGTTCTCAGGTCCACCCTAACCAGGGGTAGTAGCACCTGTTAGGATCCCAGCTATGGGCAAATAGTTGACACCAAAACTGGGTTCAAAACACTACGAAAGTGTAAAAATAGGTTTTAATACATACCAGAAATACTTTGTAAAAAAAAAAAATTATTACCAACAATATATTTTTAGAAAAAAAAGATATTACCAACTATAGTTTATTTTGAAAGGAAATATTACCAGCAATAAAAAATTTGTTGGCATTGGGGTTGATATGTCATAAAACAAACCAAACAATGGTGCGTGAAAACAGGCAAAGGCACAAATCACACACATACAGAGGCAAAAAATACACAAAAACACTAACCAGCATACACACAGGTACACATACATATACACACAATTACACAAGCAGAAAAGCTCACAAAGACACACACAAACATACATGCATGCACACACATATACATATATATACACAGACACACATATACAAAAATGCAGGCATATAAACATACATAGGCACACACATAACTCATAGAACCACAACAAATCTTAGAGGTCAAAGTGTCATTCTCCCTTATCCTGCCATCATCCATATCAGTGACCTGACCCTTTCTGTCCCCGCACCCTTACCAACCAAGCAAAACAAAATTATCAATAGAGATAGCAATAATGCCAGGTAATTTATTGTATTTTAACCAGAAATTGCAGTTTTGTAAAGTGTTAAAAATTAAATAAAAAACAACCAATTTTAAATGTATTAGTTTGAATGTGAAAAAAGTTGGGGAGAGTTTCATATTTGGACAAGATTAAAAAATGTCTTGAGACAAGAGAAATTTAGTTCAACAGAAGAATGCAGAGAATACCATTGTTGGAGCATGAAAACAAAAGGACACTTTTAATTAGATTCATAAAGAAACAGGTAACATTTTAGGATATATAATAAGAAAAGAAGGCTTGGAGAATTTGGCACTCAGAGGATATAGTAAAAGCAAGTGAGACTGAGAGAAACAGTAAGTAACTTAACAAATAAGTTTTGTTTAAATAAATAGCAGGACAGGAATTGAATGGAATAGTAAAAAAAGAATCATTGTTCAGAGCTACAAACAATAGGAATTTGTAAATAGCTATGATCACCCACGTCCTGAAGGGACATGGAACATCATTGGGAACTAATCAAAATATTTTGAGATGAGGTTACAATTAATTGGTCAGTTAAAATCACTGGTAACTCAAACTTAACCAGATCTAACCTATAAGTGAACTATGTTTTGCAACAAAGCAGAAAAAAATACTTGACTGCATTAAGTATATCAATAAATCTGTTAAGATGGTTAAAAGAAGAAAATCTCAAATAGTCCTTCCTTTTTTGGGTAACCTTGAACAACTAAAGATTGTTACTTACAGTGATGTCGCAATTGTTAACTTATCACATGGAGAATTACAAGAAGGATATTATTTTTGGTTTGTGATGATGGCAAGAGCATGCCTGTGGTGTGGCAGTCTAAATATATTAGAAGAGTTGTCAAAAGCTGCTGAAAAATTAGCCATTACTGACCTTGCAGAAGCAACTATTTTCTACAGAAAAATTTATGCTAGAACTCGTTGGTTTGGATGATGAATTAAAAAATGTACCCAATATGTGTTACACCAATAATTCTTCTCTTCATGATGCAGTGTGTTCTTCCACTTCGATTCTAGACAGGAGACTGCACAGTGAAATTGCTATACTTAGAGAGATAAGGGTGAAATAGCAGGAATATCAAACAACAGAGAGATTGCAGATTCCTTAACAAAGAAAGGAGTTCCTTCATTTAAGATTCTTAGATATTTGTCTAAGCCAAAAAGATCTTGGCTACAAATAAAATAAAAATGCCATGCATTACTGTGTTCCAAATGACATGCAGAAACTAAAATTGGATGCTGTTAAGATGAGTTATAGCCATTGAACAAAAGACATATTTGGTTGTCTACCTTTAGAACAGAGTCATATAGAGACAGAATCTTCCATTATCTCTGGCTAGTTATTGTGTGTAATGTCTTGGTCTGGAATCTACAATCAATCAGTTGTAGATATATGTTATAAAATGAATCTTTAGGACTAACATTCTCATCTGGATTGATTTTTACAGTCTCATTGATTTCAGATGAGATGATTTTAGTATTATACAGTGATTAATTATGAACAGAAATCTCTAATATTTTCTCTTAAAATCTTCCCTTGAGATAAATAGGTCATTATTATACAATGATTATTTAGGACTAACATAATGTCTCTCTCTTGCTTGTTTTTATCATAAGGCTTCTGAGACAAAGCCTTATTATTATAAAGTCATTCTTTCAGATATGTATCCTCATCTTGCTTGTTTTTATCATAAGGCTTCTGAGACAAAGCCATATTATTATAAAGTCATTCTTTCAGATTGAGACAAGGTCCTGTGATTATATAATAATTCTTTGAGTGTTTCATTGCTATTTTGGTTATTTATATCACAATACTATGAGTAGAAATCAGCAAAGTTAGTTTTCCAGACCTTTTGCACCTTCTTTGCCATATTGCTAAGATCACTGTACTATGTCCACTCACAGATATTCCTTTTGGTGAACAGCCTTGAGTCATGGAAAATTTTGGGGGCCTTGCAGTATGCCTTAACACCTATAATTTCTCCAAGTTTAAAGAAGCAAAGCATTTGTTCCAATCAGAAGCCATGATACCAAAGATCATGAGATGGATTGGATGTTTGATCTTGGATCTGGCCTTGATATCAACTGCTGCCTCTGTGAGTTACTGGTCATTTTGGTGGTTCAAAATAGCATCTGGTGTGAAGGATTTTCCTTAGAGAATATTGTAACGGCAAATTCTTTCATTGTAATGATGTACCTGAAATTTAGCTTTTGAAATTCCTGGTCTTTGAAGACTCAATAAGATGACTTAGCATCCTTATCTATGATTAATGATGGTCATACTTATGTTCTTGGGGTCTCCTTTTAGCTCAAAATATATCTTAGACATGTATGTTGTTGAATGTTTTTCAGTTTGGCTCTTGAAGGTTTAAGCAAACCTGATTCTAACTCTTGTTGATCCTACCACAGCCCATCTTACTATGAATGCTATTGAATATATAATGTTCGTCTTGACATCACAGACAGTGTGCAAGGAGACAACTATATTGGTCATGATTTAAGGTTTATTTCTGCATGAATTAAATCTGATATTCTTCGTCTTTTTGATAAGTCATTTTCAATGATCAGTCAGTTATATGCTATGCGTGATACATGCTTAGGCAATCAGTATCTTTCAATACATGACTGACGAGGCAGATTTTTTCCCACAGTAGATTGGCATTTCTTTCTGCAGCAGACAAGTTTCCATCCAAGGCTATAGAAACCGGTCTGTTCTGCTATTTACCCATAGCTGGTGGGGAGAAGAAGAGGATTCAGACTTTTCCCAAAGGTATTAGCATCTAAGTGAATATAATGGATTTGACTGGAATTTGAACTTGGCTCTCCGATTTCTCAATCCAAGCTGCTATCCGTTACTCCACCATGGCTCAATGATACTTCTTTATTAAAGGCTGACAGAATACTCTTTTTTCTTCATTTACATCATTTGGTATAGTGTTTGATAAGAAAGCTTGGTTTTATTTCTACTGAAAATTTTGCTTCGACACTCTGTAGAGATGGGTGAATTGCCTGTTTGTATTCTTACCCATTGTTTTATCCCAAAGCTTTTTTAATATACATTTTTGTTATAATTACACAATGATTCTTTAGGGCCATGTTCCCTATCTTTGTTGTTTCTTAAGAGAGTTTCTTTGAGACAAGATCATTATTCTTGTCTGATGTTCCTGTATTATATAGAGAGGTTCTAGACAAAATCCAAAGAAGGGTCTGTAATGTTATCAGTCCTGACATGACTTCTCACTTTCCCACTGCTGTAATATGGTTTCCTCTGCTTTTCTATAAAATTTTTCATGGCAATTGTTGTAATGATCTTTCCTGCTTCATGCTTTGACCACACACATTGAAGTGTTCTGCTAGATTGGCAACTAGGTCTCATAGTTTTACTGTTGAAATATATCAGTGTAACCATAAGTTCTATTCTAATAGTTTCTTTTCTCACACTTCACAACTGTGGAACTCTCTTCTGGTTTCTTGCTTCCCTTTGAGCTGCGATCTTCAAAAATTTCAATGCATTGTCAATCACCATCTTCTGTCTTGGCTGTTTGTTAAGAAGACTTATTTGAGAGAAGGAAGGATATTATTATGTTGTTATTATAATATTGTAATGTTGTTACATTCAGAATTACATCCTCATCTTCATTGTTTTTATTACAAATAATCTTTGAGACAAATTGTTATTATTATTATACAATGACTTGCATCTTCATCTTGATTGTTTTTATCACAGTATTTTAAATAATTAAAACATTCATCAGAAGATATTACAATTCAGGATAAATCACAAATTCAGTTGTATCATGATACTTGCATATGCATAATTCTATAAGATATATATATATATATATACATGTATATGGTAGAAATGAATGTAGAATTAGGATACAACGATATATGGGTGCACCACTAAAACTAAAAATTAAATCACTAAAGATGCAGGTAAAATGATCAGTTCTCTGTATCACTGCTCCAGTAAGTACCTGACTCCAAACACTATATTCTACCTTTATAAGTGCCAGATCAGACAGAAAATGGAGTACTGTTACAATATCTGGATGGGAATTGCTCTGACCTCACTTTCAAGTCTTGATTGAGTTCAAAAATATATCTGAGTCCTTGGAGAAGAATTATTTTCCACCCTCCAAACTCTCTTTTACAGGTGGAATGTGGCAAACCTCTCTATCACTACTTCTATGAAAAGTACTTTGGCAAACTAAGTTCCTTTGTTCCACCTGGTCAAATCTATATGGCTAGGACTCATCATGCTACTTACATTGTAGCAAACAACTCACATATTCCATCAGCAAATATATACACTTGAATATATACACACATCCATATACCATGTGCAATAGGTAAATTGTCACCATTTTATATTTATATTTTTAATTTTATGTATGTGCGTTGTTTGTTTTTGATTTTGTCAACTGCATAGGCTCAGTTGGGCATCATCTGTGAGAAAATTTGGAAATGAAATATTGTATTGCTTGGCATTCTAGCCAGAAGCTCGAATATGAACATTTGAGAATGTTTGGGTGTCAATCTGAAGACATTGCAGAAGATTTGGAAAGAGGTGAATGCATCTAATGGTGTTTACAAAGGTGTTTGTAGTGGTCCCTAGTGATGGTGACATTATGTCGCCGTCATCTTCCCACAGTGCCTCAGATCAAACCCAGAGGTCTACATTTACAAGTTTTCCATTCATCCATGCGTTGAATATTGCTGCCATATCTTGTCTACTGCAGCCATTTTATATTTTTAATTCCATGCATGTGCATTGTTTGTTTTTGATTTTGTTGACGACAAAGTATAATAGGGTCAGTTGGGAACCATCTGAGAGAAAAAGAGCACCATGAGACAATTCACTCTGCCAGAAATTTGAAAACAGCATTCTGTACTACTTAGCATTTGCACCGGAAGCTCTAATATGAACATTTCAGAGTGATTAGGTGTCATTCTGAGGACAGTGCAGAAGATTTGGAAAGAGTTTGATTAGTCTAATAGTGATTATGAAGATGTTTTTAGTGATCACTAGTGATGGTAACATTATACCTATATTCATCTTCCTATAGGTCCTCAGACTCAACACTGATGCCTACATCAAGTGCCTTGAGGAGGTAGTGCTGCCCTGGGTCAAGAGGGTGGTTGTTAGAAAACCCTATGTTTGGCAACAGGATTTTGTACTATGCCACACAAGCTGGAGAACCCAGTTATCATTGTCAGGCAATTTTTGCGACCACATCATTCCTTAGATCTAGACACCTAACTCCCCAGACTGTAACCCCTTTGATTATTATGTGTGGAGCACAGTTGAGTGAGAGAACAACAAAACATCTTGTAGGCATTGAATTGAAGGTAAGGATTATGGCAGAATTTACCAACTTAAAAAAGATATGATTCCAGGAGAGATGCAGGACATTTACTCCTTAGTATTTTCATGTAATTTTGGTAAATATATCTGTTAAAATGAGTTGTCAGTGTTATTTTCATTTTTGCATAATTTTGATTACAATTTATCCATTGCACCCTGTCCAGCATCACCTTTGGATGAAGACCAGCCTTCAGCACAGCTAATGTATACATGTATATGCAAATAAACACAATGATGTAAACTTCTAACAAAATTCATAATCCTACCTTCTAACACTCTATCTACAAAATTTTTAAATAAATTAGCTATCTCCAACACCTCTAAGGTGATCAGAGATATAATTAGGAAGTAAAATAGATCCAACACCACTTCAGATACCTGGAGTTATCAAATAAAGTGCTTGCAATGTAGATACCTTTACATTGATTAGACATCTCAAACTATAAAAGCCTGCATCTATAAACACAAGAGAGACCTACATTGGGACAACCTTTTAAACTCACTCATAATAGACAGGAACAAAATTGGCCATGACTTTGATTTTACAAATTCCACCTAACTAAAAAGAGAGCATAATTCTCTATGTTGAAAATACTTAGAGGAAGTCCTGGTAAATATTTTATCAACTATAAACACACATCAAAACACGATATTACATCACCAACCTTTATTAAATCCATTCTTAAAGAATCTAATGTATATTTAACTACCACTACCCTGACCAGTGTTGATATAAAAACATCCCCAAATCAATATGTGGACAAGCTCCAAACATAAATAATGCCTAGTAGATACAAACAAACACACACACATACGCACGTGAGTATATACATTATCATCCAAATCCCATATAGACAAACTAGAATTATGATATACTTACACACATAAATTATACACACAAACACTGCTTGACAAGTCAAGTGAATATGAAGTCTGCTTAACCAATGAAAATCAAGCAACACAAAAATAAAAATACCAAAATTTTTTTCTATATCCCATTTTCTGATGAAGCTTTAATAAAATTGAAATATGGTAGATTTATAAATGTTTCTTATTTGTTCTTTATCTGATCATTCTGTCAAATATTGATCCATATTTGACTCATATTTGATCCCACTTCACATTTATCTAAATATAAACTTTCCATATTTTTGATGAATAGAATATTTTATTATAGATAATTACTCTATAACACAGGAATATAGTGGGACACAATGATTTATTTGAACTATTAGGAAAACTTGGTTAATGTGAAGCAAGAGCTCAGGATGCAAACTAAAAGATGGGGAAATCAAAATCAAGCTGAAATTTGAAGGTATATTGAAATAACAAATGATGCCTTCCATAAGCTAAACAAAGTATTAAGAGACAGGAAAATTTTGTGAAAAGGAAAATAATGCTGATATGCCATGCAATAGCAATCCCTTTATGAGACAGTGGACAATTTCCTCACAGGTGAAGAGAAAACTTAAAGCATTAGAGACGTGAGCAATGAGAAGGTTTTAAAGAAAATGGAAACAAAAAGAACACTTCTACCTAGAATCAGAAAGAGACAAGCATCAGAGATGTGGTTCTACAGAAGGATGCTGAGAATACCATAGATGAAGCATTTGAGCAATGAGGAAGTTTAAAGGAAAATGAAAACAAAAAGAACACCTGTACTTAAAATGTGAAAGAAACAGTTGAAAGCTCTGGGACATATAATGAGGAAAGAGTGCTTGGAGAATTTGATACTCACATAACATATGCAAAGAAAGTGGGGAAAAGGTAAACTACTAAATGAGTTTGTGTAAATGGATGGTAGAAAAGAAACTGGGAAGAACTGTAAGGGGACAAATATGGCTTAGAGCTACAAAGGATAGGAAGTTGTGGAGAATCATGAGCCCCATGACCTGCAGAAATTATGGACTGACACATAGAAACACAAATAGATAGCAACATATATACACACACGCACACACAGGTAAATATAGATGTACATATTGATAGTCTTTCCTTCGATTGTGGAAATGAACATTTTACTCATGTGCAAATATGCACACATATACAAGTAGAAGTACATAATCACACCTGCAGAAATACAATAGATGTTTACACACACACACATATGCACAGAGATAAATATTTCCATGGTTTTATGGAGAAACATACTCACATACATACATACACACAGAGAGATTTGAAGACAAACACAATGCTATATACAAAGACACATTTCCACACTTTTACATTTGGTCTTATGCACCAGTTTCTCATTGCATCTACATCCACTGCCTTGCAAAGTCTTTTCGGTCAGTGATTGCATTAAACTTAGTGAAATAATTGCAATAAAAAAAAGTACATGAGAAATTTGGGTTACAACTTCCAGACTCATAGTCAAAGTAGAAATGCTAAAGCAAGTGGAATCAGTAACAATTGAAACATGTGTATTCATATTTGTAGTACTATTAGCAATAGTATTATTAGTTGTCTTAACAACAACACAATTGGAATTTATAATCACATTATCAGCAGCCACTGAATTGGAGTCAAACTAAATCAGAAATTGTAGCCAGTCTCGTGAAGACTTTTTTTATATTTAAATAATAAAGAAATAACAATACAATAAAAATGAAATAGATATCCATGACTTCACAGCTTATTTGTCTCTTTTTCATAATAATTCTTCAAATAAGAGCCATGGGAACTAATGCTAAAAAGTAAACAATAAGTTTTACTTGGGAATTTATCATGGCTCTCCACAGCTTCCTTCTCTTTTTTAAGATCTGTGAAAATTGCTACAATGCCTTTGGAAAAAAAAGCAAAATGTTTTACCATTATCTTCTTCAAAATTTAGAGTCCAAATTTGAATTGATCCTATGATCCAGATTATTGGAATGAAATTCTGTATCTTCCATTGCCTTACTATTTATATTATTCAGACTATTGTCCTCATCTTTGTTGCCATATTTATTACAATGTTTCGGTCATTGTACACTCTAGCCTTCTTCAGGTGGTACAACAGCCGAAACGTAATAAATATGGCGACAAAGATGAGGACAATAATCTGAATAATGTAAATAGTGTACATAATACCTCATCTCAAAAATATAGACAGATTCCATTGCTTTCTTTGGTGGATGGAAATTATTTGGCAATGGTCATCTGGATTGCAAGTCATGATAGGACAGGGTTATATACTAATAAATATTTTATGCTATTTGCTTACTTGATACAAGGCTCAAGAGCTACTCAAGGTAGAGGGTTACTGAATTAGATTAGTGTATGGGCATAAGAGGAGGACATTAAATGCAGATCATGAAGACATGTAGGATAAATAACAGTTAACTCTAGACTTGAAAAGATTAAAATTGCAGTGATTAAGGAAGTCTAATCTAGAAAGTGGTTCTCTGGTGGGACTTCTTCCTTATCAATGGAATACAAAGGAAATGAGGATGATTAAACCCTGTCTACATGGTAGGTTCTAGCTGTAAAGATCTGAACTGGTGGAATTAAGGATTGTAGCACATCTGAACATTTGCCATGGAAATATCAACAGAGTACTGATAATTTTTTTTTTTAATAATTCCACACCAAGCAAGGTGATAGTGCCACTAAAACACAAGATGTTACTGAGGGTGAAATAAAATCAGAAAATGTTAGTGAGGTGAAAGGGCAATAGAATAGTATTCAGGAAAACAGAAGATTGTGATTGGTTGCACTTAAATTTTTGAAGATCATAGGTAACATAGAAGCAAAAACCAGAAGACAGTTCAACAGTCAATAAACTATTAGAATAGAATATATGGTTATTTGTAGCTATTTCAATAGTAATACAATGAAAACTAGTTACCGGTCTAGTACTATGTGTAGATTCATGTGGTCAAGGTACCAAGGAGGAAACCTCATCAGAACAGATGTCATGAAAATATTTATAGAAAAGAGAGAGGGAAGCTGCATTATAGAAAAGAGAGAGGGAAGCTGCATTATAGCAGGTGGGAAAATGATTGAAACAGAGATGCCAAGTCAAGACTGATAACATTGCAGGCCTTTCTTTAGATTTTGTCAAGAATCTCAAGATATATAGCAGGAGCACCAGTTGTGATATTTCATCTGTGAAAAAGGTGCTGGAAGTTTGAAAGTAATGACAATTATAATAATATTAACAGTACTAAAAAGTTCAAATAACTTACCATAGAAATGAAAGTAATATTAGTATTAAAAGTAGTTATGGTACCCATTATATATAAGTCATATCTGTTATTAATTGGAGTTTTTTATTAGTTATAACTGTATATATATTAGTAGTGGAAATGTTAATACCAGCATTAGTAGTAGTAGTTGTTGTTGTATTAAAAGTTGTGGCTGTAGAAGGAGCTATGATAGAAGAAAGACAGGAGTGGTTATAGCTTAAGTAATAAAAACATGGCTGAAATTTTCTTCACACTTAGAGTGATTTTGTTTTTGACTTAATCTTATCTTCCAAATTATTCACTGCATACAGTGCAACTGCGTGAAACATGCTTATAAAGAGATGAAAAGAAAAGTAGAAAGAAAAAATTGGGTTGGTAGAAGGAAGAGTGAAAACAGAAAGAAAGAAAACTGGAAAGAGAGAGAAAGAGAAAATGGAAACATAATGTAAGTTGTCTGGTGAGAAAAATAGAATTGTTGACAAGAGGAAAAAAGAATGTAAAGAAGAAATGAAAAGATGAGAAAGGAAAAGAAAGAGGAAGAAAGAACTTTCATGAAAGAAAGAAAGAAAGAAAGAAAGAAAGAAAGAACTGGAGACAAAAGCAACAAATTGAAAGTAAAGAAAAGTAGAACAAAAAGAAAAATTGAGAACAGAAATGAAATAAAGATAAAACAAAAAAAAAGAAACTAACAAAAAAAACAACCAAACAACCAAAAATAAGTAGAAAACATGAAAAAAATAGAGGAAAACAACTTTCATGAAAGAAAGAAAAAAAAGAAAGAAAGAAAAATGAACAAACAGAAAGAATGTGACTAAAAAAAAGAAAAAATGAACCAATAATAAAGTAGAAAAAGAAAAAAAGAGGAAAACAACTTGAAAGAAAGAAAGAAAAAGAAAGAAAGAAAAAAGAAAGAAAGATAAAAAGAAAGAATGTCACTCAAAAAAAGAAAGTAATGGACCAAAAATAAAGTAGAAAAAGAAAAAAAAAGGAAAACAACTTGAAAGAAAGAAAGAACTGAAGTCAAAGCAATCAACTAAAACCAAAGCAAATAAGAAAAAAAAAGACTAACCGTATAAAAAGAAAAAGAAAATGAGGAAATAATGAAAAGAAATGTGGCAAATAAAAAGAAAGAAAGGTTGATTTAGAGAAAGTATCAGAAAATATAACATGAATGATCGTATTAGTAGATGGATAAACAAAGTCGGAAAAAGAAAAGACAGATTAGAAACCTGTAGAGATATTGAGCCCAAAAGATTGATAGGTAAAATAAATTTGGAAGAATAAAAAGATTCCTTCATTGCTTGTAAACAAAGAAAATAAAATGAAGAACATAAAAATGGTGGACATGTTTTAGAAATAAAATGAAGCGAAAATGAAAAAAAATATAATGAAAGAAAGCTGCAACTTATAAAAAAAAGCAGATAAAATAAGAAATCTTCACGTAAAGAAAGAAGAAAAATTATCCAAAAAATATGTTAAAGAATACAAACAAAAAAGGAAAAGAAAATACATGAAAAATTGGTGAAGCAAAAAAACAATAAAGTCAGTGAAAGAAATTAAATAAAATAAAAAGAAATGATAAATGAAAAAAAAATAAGACAAATAAATGAAGAAATGAAATCAGAGGAAATAAATAAAAAAAATCACCTTTTCTAACTGGTATGAAAAACTGGTTGGTTTTATTTGCAGGTCAAATCTGTTTCACTTGAAACTACAGCCAAATAAATCTTCTGAGAAAGAGCCATTCTTTGACATTGTTGAGTGGCCGACTTTTCTGGTGACTTATCAGTGAGCAATGCACTTGACTTTGTTATTAGTAACTAATCCAGCATTAAGCAGCATGAGAATGTTACTAGTTCAAACTTTTTTCTACTTTCACTTTTATTTTCAACTTAGTTGTTGTTTCCACTCTTCTTATTTAGCTTTAAGTATTGGCTTAACTCCCAGCATACTAATTCTACCTTCCACAGAAGATAATTTCTGTTGTGTATAGGTTTCAATGTATGCCTATGATGGTTGATTTTATTTCTTACTTGGCTTCATAATCTAAATCTGTCTATTTAAGGATATTTCAATAATTTGCATATTAAATAAATGCCAATAAAATAATTCAGAAACGAATATAAAAGTAACATAAAATCAGTTGGTGAATGGGTAAGCATACACTGATGATCTTGTGAAAAATCATTTTTCAAAATGCATCAGCTATATCCAACTATTTTCTAAGACCAATGATTAAAATGGTTTAAAGTAAAAGAACATTCTTCGCCTTAAAGAACACAATCCTTCATCAGATTTTATAGACCTGGCACAATAGAATCACAGACAATGAACTTTAGCAAATAACAAAAACTATATCACTTAAAGACTTCTAACAGCAGCAATAATTAAAATGAATAGCACATATAAGAACCAGCTACCTAGTAAAAAACTGACAAATTTATTCTTCAAGAAAATACACCAGCTCTAATTGGTCCATCTCAGTGGTCCTTTAAAAGCCTAGTTCTGAATGTTATGGATTATGGTCTCTGGAGTATTCTCACTTGCAAAACCATCATCGTGACATCATTGATATTGATTCATTGAAGTGAAACTTGACTGAAACTTGGAATGAAATTTTTCTTGCCATTATCTGCAAAGCTACTGCCTCCTCCTGGTTACCACACTTACAACTTCAAACATTCAGGTAAACATTTCAAACATCTATGATGATTGTTCAGTTTGTGCATGAATCATGATTGATTCTAAAATAAATTTCTTTACAACTTTTTTTACTGGGCAGCCTGTAGTAGGGAAAATAATGATAAAATCAAGATGTTGACTTTCCACACTACCTTACATAAAAAGTTAGACAGGAAACTCTTATCAATACAAGAAAGACCCATAACAGTGAACTTGAGAAATCTAATTGCTATGAGAAACTATTTTAAGAAAAATATTTTATAAATTTCAACAAACATTAATGCTATCTGTTTGGTCAATGAATACCAAATGTTTCCTTTATGGAATCAGCTAATTACACTATTACCATTGGTTAAGATATACCAAGCCCCAGCAGTGGTAAACACTGAAAAGTCATATTCTGGTTCAGTGGAAAAAACAAAACTGACATATGGCACAAATGGGAATAAGACTGGTGAGTACTAATTAATATGAATTATCTCCCCAAAGAATGGAGAGCAGAATGGATTAAATAAAGGGTTCAAATAAAAATTCTGAGTAGATTAATAAGTACTGTAATGGAAGAGAGCTGGAATAAAGATTTATTCTTCCATATGTATTCCCCATATTAAGAGCTTTATTATATCACTAATATAATAACACCATACTTCATGGAATGGCTGAAAGGAAAAAGAATGACAAACATATTTTGTTTTTTGAGAGATTTTTATAATGCTATGTTATACACAAAATTGTATATACATATATACACATGTCCCACAGAGAGAAATTGTATCACATATATCTACATGGCATGTGGAGTGGAAAGAGAACAAAAAAAAATAGGGTCTTACATATAATAGGGAGATTCTTCTATGTTTCTGGAGAAGCCATGTTTAGGACTTCGTATTCAAATGGGCCAGATTCATCTACTATATCCCAAGTGAGGACATATTCTACAAACTGGAAATAGTGAGTTTTGGGTTTTCCAAAATTGAAGACTGCTAACAAAAAAATTTCTCTAGCTAGTGAAGATATATTCCCAAAGGGAAATAGCACAATGGACTTGTAAACTGTAGCATTTGATGTAGGAGGCAGGTTTTGCTTTAGCCAGGGCCCATTTGGTCCAGACTATAAAATAACTGCTCAGTTTGGCTGCTGTAAACAAACTCAAATTGACTGCTACTTCCATCGCTGTATGGATTGATGTCACTAAGTGACCCACATGATTATCTCAACCAGAGGGAGATAATCGCTTTTTGTATCCTTACAGTATGATAACAGATAACCTGAAGAAAGCTGGAGAGTACAGCAGTATCTATTTCTATGGGATGTGACCCTTTAGGACGTGGGAGATCATGACTCTCTACAACATCCTGTCCTTTCTATGTGTTTTCCTCATCTCTCCCAGTCCGATCCTGCCATCTATTTACACAGGCTCTATTAGGAAGGTCACTTGGTGCCGTCCTTTACCCATCTTGCCTTCAAGATATATCTTGTGTCAATGTCTCCAAGCCCTTTTCCCTCATTATATATATCCTAGAAATTTCAACCTCTTTCAGATTCTAAGTATATAGCAACCTTTCTGATAATATATCTGGTTATGTTGGTATAGTTGTATATTATGCTTATTACAGTTCTGATGTAAAAAAAAGAAAATTAAAAAATTATATTATTGAGTGCTGAATATTCATATTTTACTTTAAAAAAAAAAAATTAAAGGCAGATTACTTTTTTCTTATATATATATATATATATATATATATATATATATAAAATTGTGGGGAATAAGAAATGTAATATATTTCCTCTGGCATTCAGAAATTGCAATGCCTAATATGTAGAAACTGTCATTGTGGATAATTAACAGCAGAATCCCCTACTCTTTTACCTGAGAAAACCTTTTCACTAATTATGGTAATGTTAGCCATTTCCTTATTCAGCATTCACTAACCAAACAGCCAGTACCACTTTTTCTAAAAAATTTATAAAATGTTTCTATTGAAATAATTTTACAAGAATAACTTTTATCCCTCTTTCCAGTACTTATGAGAGCTTCCGTCCGAAACTTTTGCTTGAAATAATGTTAAGCTCCCACATATTGATTAAGTTATTCTCTTCAAGTTCCATGTGATGTACATCTTCTGCTAAAAGTTCTCAAATGATATGGTTTCTGTTATTTGGTCAAGTTATTTGTTTGTTTTTCTATAGTCCTAGTCCACAAAGTTCAAAGGACTTTGGACCTCTGTAAGACCAACAGACACCATTTAATACGGAGCGTTGTTGCACTTGTTCAATATCTTTTCTTCAGTTTTTTCAAATTACAAGACTTATAAGCATAGATAAATTCACATTGATTTTCTTATTTTTAAACTACTGTTTCGTTAATTGGTGGTAAGATTGTTGTCCTGCTGAAACATTCAGTTGCAATTCATTTTTAAAGCCTTGACTGATGTATGGAGATTTTCTCTCCAAATATCTTGGTCTATGGCTCCTTTCCTTTCATTCTTACTTTGATTATATGAAGTCCTCTTCCAGAATATTAAAAACAAACCCATACTGCAGTCTCCATGCTTCAAAGTTGGAGCAATGTCTACCAGCTTGAATTCTTCAGTTTGATTTGGTCTATTTTGTTTTATGGCATATCAACCTCAATAGGTCATTTCATGCTGATAATATTTTTAGTATAGGGTCATAGAAATAGAATATATATTCTTTGTAAGAAATCAGTTTGTAGATCAGGTTTCATTGACATATTTTTGTAAAGAGGGTCTTTGCTGATCATAATGTATGCTGGCAATATTTTTTTTTTTTTAAATGTATTGCTAGTATTTTTACTATAAAAATTTATTTTTATACTTTCATAGTGTTTTAAACCCAGTTTGGGGGATAACTACTTGCCCATAGCTGGGACCCTAACAGGTGCTACCACCCTGGGTCAGGATGGACCTGGGAACAACAGCAATGAAGAGGTGGTTCCATGCTCCTCAAAACCTTCTGATCAGAGGGTTTGTTGCTGGATGTAGTTTATTTTCACCAAGGACAATTGAATTCTACTCTAGGCATGATGAAGTGAACTGAGGCCAATTATCTTCAGATCAAAGAATATTATTCATTTTGGTATCTGCTTCATATAAATGCTCCTTATATGCCTCTATGTGTGATTTCTTCAGAAGCAATACTTTTTGTGCTCAACAAGATTGCCTGTCATGTTGCTGACTGCCTGTTGTCTCTTATGCTTGGAGATTTTCTTTCAACTCTTTGTGAGTAATTATTAATGACATCTATCTTCTTCTATGTACCACATCCTTTTAGATCATGGCTCTTCCTATCTTGTGTAGCTCTTAGCATTTTTCTGCTTGACTTACAAACCAACTCACTTCACAAATGACTTCTTTAATCCACTGGGCCTAGTGATTTAAAGCACTGGTTTGTTAATTTGGTGACTTAGGGATTGTGAGTTCAATCCCTTGGCTGGTCAGTGTGTACTTGCAATAACTGAGTAGTACTAAATAAAAATAAGAACTAGATGATATCGCTAGATAGTGGAATGAAAACAGTCTACTCTGTAGATTAAATAAAGAGTTCAGTTCAGAATTTCTCATAGATTACCCAGATCGATGTACATCTGAGTAAGACCAGAGGGCACAACATCCAAAAAGTTGTGGAAACAACAATAAAGATGAGGAAAATAGTCTGAATATAAATAGTGTAAATAATGATAATTCCTCATCCCAGAAATTCAGACGGAATAACCCTATATCTGTTTAGAACTAACCAGCAAGAAATTTACATTCACCAGCAATTTAGTTTACTCTTAAATACAATTTTGTGTCATCTTTTTTTAAGTATAACTTTTATCTGGTTAGAAAAAAAATTACTTAGAAATTGTGAGACGGTAAATTCAAATTTTTTTTTTTTACAGCATATCAACACTTTCTTGGTTATTTAAAGCTAAAACATATTTTGGTGATTTTCAAAGCTTATCTTAGTTGTGGTACAAAACCGAATGTATGGGGTACACGGTGATAAGAAACTGTGAGAATTTTACTTCCAGCCAGATATAACTTTATATAAATGTCTTTATTGAAAGTTTCACTCATATTTACTACTGAAAGATAAAAAACTATATGTGGTGCAATTTTGAGATAAATACTCAATATATATGTCAGTAAATAATGTTTTTATTCATAATCAAAATATGTGTGTGGGCATTTATGTATGTGTGAATCTATTTATTACAAGAGTAGAGATTATTACTTAACTTTAAAAAAAAATGGATGTTACTATGTAAATTAATCTTCTGAATTAAATTGTACAGCCAGAGCCAATATAAGTAACTGATTTTTTTGTATCAGAGTATTTCAAAAAGTATTAATAAGCAAACCTGATCAATTGTTTCACTTCCTGTGGATAACTGGAACTCTTCCTTTCTAAAACAACAAAAGAACGGCCCAATGAAAACAAAATGGAGGTCCCTTACTAAGCAGATTTACTCTTTGGCAGTAATGGTGGACATCAAGGTGTAGGGAAAAAAAAGAAGAATGTCTATTGCTTTCTTTTACTTCTCTTTCCTTATGTGTAGGTTAGCATTTTTTCCTACTTTCCTGGGTTGGAAAAACCATTTTTCTTAAGGAAATTGTTTTCTTGAAAGACCACAACAAATTTAGGATGACTTTATGGTCCTGTTAGTTTCTCATAGTAAAGTACCAAAAAAAAAAGAAATGAAAAGATAAAATAATTCTTCTTCTCAATTGAATTTTCCCATCCCAAAGAATCTTCTGATTCTGTCAGCCAATTTTGTTAGCTAAGAGCTGGGAAAAGGTAGGGACAAGGAATAGATGAAAAATTAATAAATAAATGTCAGATGACAGCATATCCAATGGGAAATTAAAACACGTCTAAAGCAGAAGTGAAGAGGAAAACAAACAACTAAAATGGAAAGGAAAAGAAAAGAGAGCAGTTGAAATGAAAACAAGAATCATTAAAAGAAGGAGATTAGGAAAAGAGACAAGAAAGAAGAAAAAGACAATAATAATTACAATGATGGAGGAGGAGGAGGAAGAAGAAGAAGAAGAAGAAGAAGAAGAAGAAGAAGAAGAATTGTTGCAAAAGGAGGAAGAATAAATTTAAGAGAAAAGAAACAGAAAACAACTAAGAAAGATGAAGAGCAAAAGAAAAAAAGTTAAGAATTAACATAACTTGATTATAACAATTTCCTTTCATTATAATTAGTAATTCAGACAGTATAAGTCATATATTTGTAATAGTTTTAGTGTCAGGAATTAAAATGTTTAACAGTACTGTTAACTAATCTTATAATTATTATTGATAGTCATATTTTTAAAAGAAATAATGCTAATATTACTATTTATTTTAGTTAAAATAATTCTGTGTATTTGCTGTTCCAAATATTGTTATTAATGGTTAAAACAAGCAAATAATATAAACAATTCTCTTTATATATATATATATATATATATATATATATATATATATATATATATATCAGTCATTGTAAAAGTTGATCCCTGATATTCATTGTTAATATAAAATGACTGCAACTTGACACTGGTGTTTCTTTTGGTGTCTGTTTGTGGTGTGTTCTAGATTGAAAACTTACATTGTTCCATTGTGACTCAGATAGTGTTGAATGCTGTCTTTGCCCTTTCATCATATTATGCTCTATGAATTTTAGAAAGGAGTAAATGTTGGAAATGTGTCAAAAAACTTTAAGAAGGTTTGTGTGGATTGTGCTCAAGGCCCTTCAGACAGTCAAAAATTAGTTTCACAGATTTCTTTAGGATGATATTGACTCAAATGATCAAACACGATCAATTGTGGAGAATAAACTGAAGATTTTGATGGAAGAGATTGTTAAGAGTTTGAAAATGGATATTTCAATTTCCTTTCACCATTTGATAAGACTTAGGCTCATGAAAAACAGCCGATTTAGGCAAATTGAAAATTTGTTTCATTTTCCACTATGACAACACAAGACTACATGTTGCAAAACATACCTTGCAGAAAAAGATTTGAAATGGGAACACCTCCCCAAGAAATCACTATATTCTCCTAACTTGGCAGATCATATTTTTATTTGTTACAGTCTCTAAAGAACAATTTAAATGACAAAGAATTTGATTTTATACAGTCAGTTGAAAACTTCCAACAAAAATTTCTACAAAAATGACATCAACAAGAATGTAAATCAAGATTGTAGACTATCTACTTGACTAATAATTTTTTTTTTGTGAGTATGTATAAATTTGTCCTTCATTATTCTAAGTGGGCACAAACTTTTGCAATCAGGTAAAATATCTAGAGAGAAATCCTTTCTGAGGATCACTTAGGACGTGAAACTGTGAGTCACCATGAAGTGTTGTTTTTGTTCACAGGTATATTATTATTTATATCTTAATTTTCACAGACACACACACATACACATATATTATTTATAGAAAGCTTATAAGTATAAGAAACTATACTCGTTCAGAAAACCTTCAGTGTCTTGATTTGCAAGTCAAACCAATACCAAAGGGGAAAAAAGCTATAAAAAAAGAAAGAACCAAGAACATGTACGTCAGCTGAAAATAATCATCTAGCATGCAAGTCCAAAGCCCAAAGAAAAAAACCCCGATACAAGTACACAAAACAACTAAATAAATTGCTCAATACAATGAGTAGAGCAGACCTAGTTAAACCTAGAGAGCCAGACAAACCTACCAATGTTTCACCTAAGCCGATTGTCAGGGAAGGCTGGCTCCAACCTTCCCTGATGATCCACTTAGGTGAAACTTTGGTAGGTTTGTTTGGCTCTCTAGGTTTAACTATATATATATATATATATATATATATATATATATATATATATATATATGTGAATAAATTTTAATTTACTTAAATCAATTATAGAGCAAAAACCTACTCTGAAATTGACCAGTGCTTGAATATTTAAAAAAGTGTTCAATAGGCAATCTGCAGAGTAATTCTAAGAATGTTTATTTGAAAAAGATATAAATACCTAATTCACTACTGTAATTTAAAACCAGCCTGAAGATCCAAATAGTGAAACTGCAGTAGCAGATAAGGTATTTAAATCTTTACAGTTTGGTGAAAGATATTTTATATAATAATAGCTTTGAGTATTTTGAGTCTTTGCTTGCAGTGAGTGCTCTATAGTATTTTGAGATTATCTACTAATATTTACCTGATGTTGATAATTGTACTTTGGTTGTTTGCAATGTGATGATCAATATGTGTATAAATTGCACTAAGTTTTGATAAGTGAGAAATCAATGGACTAGAAAAAAAAACTGAACAAAACATGAACTTTGTACAGTTATTTTTAATCATTTCACCCTAAGCAAGGCAATAAAGTCACTAAGACACAATGGGTTATGGAGAGTGAATGAAAGTGAGATAACATTACTGAGGAGAAAGGGAAAAAAAACAGGATTAAAGGAGACAGATGATGATGATTGATATTGCATTTAATTTTTTAAAGATTGTACTTGACAGGAAAGTAAGTCTAGATACATAGCAGAAACACCAGACCAGATGTACAGATTCAATGCACAGATGAATGGTAGATTTATAAATGTGCAAGATTGATTCTGGCAAAAAAAAAGATTATCTAGCATATAGTGAACTGACTTTCCTAGCAGCAGATCTAGCAATTGATTTAATATAATCATTCCATTTCATGTCAGGGGAAAACATAAGCACAAGAAAGCACAGTGAGTCACTTTGCTGGAGGTTAGCATCAGCCATGCTGATGGAAGGCAAAAAAAGTCCTTTAAGATGTTTTGTTTTAGAGGTGTCAAAATTAACAAGCCACTTGTTGCTCTAGTTCACAACACTAGCAGAGCTAGGAGACAAGATGGGTGGCACTTTAGGGTCTGCTGTATAATTCTGTATAGGCTGTATTGAAATAAAATTGGTTTTAATGTCAGAATGCTACTCACAGTTAAAAGACCTTTTTCCTTTTGAGTAACTTAAACTATGGCATATGTATTTAAGTGATTGTTATCTTGACCAAAGAATAAATATTACCCAGTGATGTATTCAGTGATATTTTATCTTTATTGACAAGGTGAAACCTGTGAATAGACCCAGGGTGTGTTCTTTCCATGCTGCAGCACTACTGTGTATAGAAGACACATCTTGGTTGTTACATAAATTTCATTTATTTTCCTGGACAGAAGTTCATTTGAGGCTATATGTTGCTCTATTTTTCATCCTTTGGGCCTGTTATTAATTCAATTAATATATATATATATATTATAAATTAACTGATTTAAAAATATGGTTCCTTCGCTACACAGGAATTACCCTGTTTCAAATACCGAAGCTAAAAACTTTAACTTAAATTATATAACTAAATTAAAAGTATTAGTCCTGTTTCATCTTCAAGCAAAAAATTCTGATATATCAAATAAAGTAAATCTAGCAACTGATCATGAAGATGACCCTCAATCAGTTATTATCTGTGGCAAGAAATGGCTTGTAAATTTTAATACCGCCAAAATAAAAATCTTTTAGTCATTTTAGAGAACCATTTATGCCTTCCATCAACCTCCAAAAGAGTAACTTTTTTCACCCATTAAAATGGATAAATAGGATTTAATTCTATTAAATTATATTTTTTTGTTTTCTATGCATATTTAGTTATTAAAATTGTACAATTAATTATATGAAAAGTGTGTATATTCAAATACAATAAATTAAAAATTTGTATGTGTACAAATATTTGTTTCCCTCCACTATATATATATATGTATAATATATATATATAGCGATTTCAAGTGTAGCTTAGATGTGGCACAAGGCCAAATACATATATATATATATATATATATATATATATATATATATATATATATATATATATACACACACATGTATATATATATATATATATATATATTGCATTCCTTGTAAAGTCCAGAGTGTCTGATTGTGAAGAGAAAAGAATCAGGGACAAAGAACAGAGACGCCTGAAAAGGAAAGATCAAGAGGGCTCCACCTCCCAGCCTGGTTCAGCCCCAGCATGCCATGTCACAAATGCAACAGACTTTTCAGGCAAAAGATTGGACTAATTTGTCATCTTTGCACCTGCCACACCTCCCCAGTGATTTGAAGTCAAGTTCATGCAGAGAATGAACACACACACACACACACATATATATATATATATATATATATATATATATATATATATATATATATATATATATATATATATATAGTCATCCACATACAAGCCTGTTTCATTGTATCACAACTCATCTGTGTGGTTAGATGCCTGATTGCTTCAAGCCGGTATCGAAACTCAACCCGATTTGGCATTAGTCAGAGAATCTACCCCAAGTTATTGGCACACAGCAGTGAAAGGGAAATTTTTAATGCAATATATATATGAAATGAATGCAAACACCAGTAGCCAAAAGTGCTCAATTCATAATTGAAGATTGATACATTATACATACATACATATATATATATATATATATATATATATATATATATATATATATTTATATATATATATAATGTATATATATATAAATATATAATGTATTTTTATGTATAATATATATATACATATATATTTAATGTATGTGTATATAAACATATAATGTATTTTTACATATATATACATATATATATATATATGTATATATATATATATATATATATATATATATATATATACACACACACACACACACACACACACACATATAATATGTGTGTATACAAATATATATATATATATATATATATATTACAGGTAATCAATCTGTTGGGATATAATCCAGGTGGATCCTAATGGACTATCCCTATGTTGAGGTAATTTTTGTTTTTTTGCCGTAAAATATATGTATATACATCCTTAGTCTACATCATCAGATTAGTGCTGAAGTGCTTTTTTAACAATATATACATGAGGATGTATAACCAGCACCTTCCAAAGACCAGACTGTCAGAAAATTCTTTGCTATAAAAATATATTACGATTCCTTCATTATTTTTGTGATGTACAGTGGCTGTTAATTAAGTACAGGGTGCAAGTGCTACTTGAGGACATATTGTTTTAAGTTCACTACACACTCAAATCATTTATAATATTATTTTTTTTATTTCAGATAACCCAGTCAGATGAAGATGTTAACCCAAGAAATGAAAAATATGCAGTCATTGTTGTTTTAGCTGCAAAACATAGCGATTTAAAAATTAGTAATTTTTACATGTTGCCAGATCATTTGTTCATAAGGTTCAGTTGGAGCTAGAGTGATGTGATGACAATATTTCCCCTATAGCAAAAAGAAAAAAGCATTCACAGTGCTCTGATACTGTGAGAACACCAGAATTTATACGGAATGTTCAGAACATCATTGATGAGAACCCCAGAAGATCAATGAGGTCCGTAGCCAAAGAAGTCTAGGTATCAGAGTAGACTATCAGAACCGTGGTACATCAGAGCATTTAATATAAGTTATATGTAATGAGGAAAGGCCAATTCATATCAGTGAAGACACAGGAAAACTGTCTCATGCATTCAAAAAGGTTGCTGAACAAAATGAAAAATCCCCACAAACATGGCATGCTTTGGCTTTTCTCTGACGAAAAAACTTTGACCAATATCAGAAAACAAACATACGGAATAACTTGTGGCTATGTGCATCTCCTTCTGAAGTACCCAGGGTGATGCACGCCAAATATCTGGCTACTGTGATGGTTTTAGGAGTTGTGAGCAGTGAAGGTCATGTCATGCCACCTTACATTTTCCCACTGGGTCTTACGGTCAAAGCTGCTGGATACATTAATGTTCTTAAAACAGTTGTTAAGCCCTGGATAAATAAAGTATGCAATGGAAGGCCATATGTCTTTCAACAAGACTATGCACCTTCTCACAAAGCCATTGTAACCCAGGATTGGTTATCAGAGAATTTTTACAATCATGTGAAACCCAACATGTGCCCCCCCCACCAACTTGTCAGATTTAAATTTTACGGACTATTATGTGTGGAGCATCATTGAAAGGGACACTAATCAACATCCCCATAATACCATAGCTGCACTGAAGGCTACTATTGTCCAGGTGATGTCCAAAATGAATAGGGACCACTTAATTGCAGCTTGTGGATGGTTTTGAGCCCGAATAGAAGCAGTCATTAAAGCCAAAGGTGGTTTCATAGAATAATTAGATAAAGAAGTATCATGAAAGATATTTGTGTCAATTTGAATTAAATATACATTGTTTGCTAAGATATTGCTGTTTATTTAACATACTAAAAATGTCCTGAAATAGTACTTGCATCCTGTATAACTCAAGACTTCAACACTAAGATAAAACAGTATTTAATTAAAACCATAGTTAAATACTTAAAAAGAAAAAGAAGTAAAATTTAACTAAAAATTAACCATTTCAGTGAATACCTTGTTAGTAGCATGGCTTGGCATAATGTCAGGTAAATACTAAATCAAAACTCAAATCATTGACACACAACAATTCACACTAATTCGACTGGATAATTCCACTCTATAATCACTCAATAGTCACTCCAGTCAGTAGCCTGACACTGCTATTTATACACCTGGTGGAAATCTTATAATAATAAGTGTAGACTGTCACGTTCGAACGTCGGTGTTGGTAGTTACTCATTTTCCTCCTGTATAACAATATATATATAATTATATATTTTACATGTGCAATGGAGGCTGTTACAAAGCATTCCTTCACTGAAATGCTCAGGTGACAACTATTACTGAAACAATCTGCAGATTCTGGAAAGGAGAAAGTGCTGTAAATTTGATATCACTTCCACTGCAGCAAAAACCTGTCTCATATAAGTCATGCGAATCACTGGTCAGCCGGTGACAGATGTTGTGTCTCTTCTTGAAACCTTTTTTTACAAAGCATTACAAGATGATACCATTAATATAACATTTGCTTCTGATATCATAAAAATTCGATGGGCGAGAACAATTCTAAATACTGATTCAGAGTCATTATATTCTGTTTAGTTGAATACAGTATCAGTTGTTTAAGTAACCGATAAAAAACATTTTTTTTGTTTTTTTTTTTTGTTGTTGGGTGGGGTAGCCCAATGTAATTGCATCAAAATAATCAAAGACAGAGAATGTTACATGAATCAGTTGCTCAGACAATTCTATGACCCAAAGAACCTATATAATCAGGAACTTGACAATTACTCAAAAAGTCCAGACAAAAAGCCCAAATTCCTAATTGATGTTCGGTGAATATTTTCTAATACTCTCAAACAAGCATCAATGTCAAAAGTTAAAAAGCTTTTTATTGATCTTCAATAAATCAATCAACAAACTTGTGATGGTTAATTCTTATCCACTTAAACCCCCTAATTTCACCAACACCTCACTTTATGTGCACACATTCCTGTTTTAATCTGAACAAACCCAGTTTCTCTTGACTGACCTGACAGTTCATTTGATTAATTCAAATACATTTCTTGGCAGCATAGTTATCTTTCTCAAGATTTCCACCATGTTGGCACAGACATCCAGACTTTCATATTTACTGCTCACATTTTTGATTTAACAGAAACAAAATTCAGCAATCAAAACCCTACAAGTAGTAGAAAATGTAGATTTTATATCAGTATAGCAGACTGCTTGTTTCTGAGTAGACCTGCCTACTAGGGTGGCTAGCTATCACTGTTGCAGGCAGCATACATGAGATATGAAACATGAAAATGACAGTTATACCATTTATTATCAGAGCACTAGGAATGATGCTGATGCCTATGTGAAAAAGAGACTGGAATAACTGGAAATCAGCAGAAGTGTAGGAACTATCCAGATGATGGTATTGTTGAAAACAGCAAAGGTACATAGAAAAATTCTTTTTTAAAGTCTTGTTCAACCTATAAAAAGTCCAAGAATGACATAAGGTAGAGAGTTACAGAGTAAGAAGCACACATTAAGATGATATGTAAGGAAGATATTGGTTAACACTAGATTTGAACTGGTTAAGATTGTAGTGATTGGGGAATCATCCTTTTGGGAATTGGTTTCACAAAGCAATGGTTCATGAGAAGAAGCTGCTTGAATGGAACTTGTTTCACCATGGTTATCTATTTGAAAGGAAGTGAAAAAAAAATGAGTAGGTATCTCACCTTTGCCAAGAAACTAAGGAAGAAGTAAAACCTGGTAATTGTGCCAGTCATTTATGGGGTGCAAAGAATAGTCTTGAGTGGCTAAGAACAGTACTAGAGAATTTAAGAGACATGCTGTCACTTAACCTCTCACATAGGCCAGTCATTATCAGAGTGCAGAGAATGGTCTTGGATGGCCTATGGAAAAGGCTGGAAGAAATAGAAATTATAGCAAAACTTGAACTCTTTTAGAGGATAACATTACTGTAAACAAAATACTAAGAACAGTACTAGAGCATTTAAGAGACATGTTGTCACTTGACCTCTGGACAAATTAGTGATGAGTATGTATATATCAGTATTTTATAGGAAATGTATTAAATCCGTTATATAATCATTTGTTTAAATGTTATTTTTAATGTATACTCATACTTGAGGAGATGCTTTGTTTTTATTTATTTATTAAACAGTATATTTATTTATTTACATCTACTGGCCTGAATATTTGATAAACCTTGTTGGAAAATATGTGTTCTTTAGCAGGATTTGAACTTGTTTCTTCTAGGGGAAACCATCATTAGATCTGATGTGCCTTGGACCACTTGGTCACATAGGATCTCCTGATCAGTAGATGTAAATAAATAAATATACTGTTTAATAAATAAATAAAAACAGATAATCTACTCAAATATGGCTATCTATTAAAAATAATGTTTAAATAAATAAATAAAAAAATATATCGGTATAAAAAATCTCTTTGAGAACAAAGTATGTTTGTCATTTGTTTCTTTTAGTTATTCTGTTCTATCTGTTATTAATATAATAGTATTATAGAATAATTATAGAATAATTATTAATTATAGAATTACATTATAAAATAATTAGCTATTCTGTTCTATCTGTTATTATTGTGTTGGTATATCATAAATATACTAATGCTCACTTCCTGACACTGATAATGCATCAGCTTCAAAAGTGAACCCCTAATTTTCCAGGAGGCCCATTGGAGTAATGGATAGCGGCTAGAATTGAGGGATCAGAGATCCGAGTTTGAATTCCAGTCTGATCCATTACATACACTTACATGCTAATATCCTTGGAAAGGTATGAATCCTCTTTGTCTCTGCCCCACCATCAATGGATAAATAGTAGGACAGACTGGGTTCTATAGCCTTGGGTGGCAACCAGTCCAGGAGAAAGTAACTCTGAATTCAAATCTGTATGTAGCCCTAGCTTAGTGCATACTTTACAGCTAACAAAAGGATCATTCACATTGGCTTGATGATCCCGACTACGGTTAAATAATGAATTTTCCAGATAAAATTTGTAAGAATTTATAAGAGTTTTTCTAGAATTCGGTGGATGCCTGCAAGTGAAATTCAGCCTCAAGGAACCAAGGAAATATTCAAGTTTTTTTTTTATTATTATTCAAGGTCATATTTGTTTTATTTTCATGTAACAAAACAGCATTTTCAACTATAAATGTGATATTTAGTCAAAAATTCAGTATGTTCAGATGTACATGTGACATGACTAAAAAAGTGAATATTTTTATTATATTATTTCTTCAAATATATTATATTATATTTATATTATATTATTACTCACTAGATGAGCCAAGCACTTGATGAACTGTGTTTTACATCATATTAGCACCTGGAATGAGAATTAACAGCTTCTATATCTATTTGAATTAATAGCAAACCCTTCAGACTAATATAAAATATTAAATATTTGTGTTTGCTATCAAGTTTGTTCTTGATAGATTTCTCTTATTAAATACTTACCTGTTTCTCTGTGGACAATATTCTCTCTTTCTATTCACCACTAAGCAATAGGCATATATATATATATATATATATATATATATATATATATATATATATATATATATATATATATATATATATATTCTGCTTATATCAAATGGTATATGTTTAGTTAACATGTCTTTTCATATCTATTTTATATATATATATATATATCAGTTCATATATATTACAGCTTGTCCATTTCTATCTCATTATGTTCATATCTAGCTGTCGATCTCAGCCTGTTCCTTTATCTATCTATCTCATCCTGTTCATTATTTATTTATCTCTCTATCTCAGCCTGTTCATTATCTATCTATTTACCTCTCTATCTGTATATTTTAGTTTGTTCATTATCTATCTCATTCTATTCATATCTATCTCATTGTTTCATATCTATCTATCTATCAATCTATCTATATATATATATATCACAGACTATTCAAATTGATCTTTCTCATTCTGTTCATATCTATCTATCTATCACAGACTATTCAAATCTATCTATCTTTCTCATTCTATTCATATCTATCTATCTATCTAGCTTATCCTGTTCATTATTTACATACCTCATTCTGTTCATATCTATCTCATATTGTTCATCTTACTCTCTCTCTCTCTCATTCTATATCTTACTATATAGAAGAATAACATAATCAATATATTGTACTATAAATTAATGTCAAAAATAAGAATATCTTATTTCAAGCAAACATTTTGATCAGCACTCTTTCTCTCTATACTCTATTACTTTCACTCAATTTCTATATATCCCTCTCTCTACACCCCCTACTTGATACCTTTTTCTTTCGTCATCCCTTCTTGACCCCTCTCTATTTTCACTATCTATCCTCTTTCTCTCTCTCCATATATATCAATTAATAAGCAAATAGTATGAAGTATAACACATTTCATCAAGAGACAATAAAAAAAACTACAAAGTTGAGATGAAGCCAACTGAAAAGAGACACATGCACACATATGTGTCCTGTGTATATTTGTATTGTGTATGTGTGTGTCGTGTGTGTGGGGGAGGTATCATTATGCCTGTTCAATTGCCCGAAAATTGCTTCTCAATGTGAAAGTTTTAGTTATGAGCTAAAGTTATTTGGGGTTTTTTTATCTGTTTTTACAATTGTTCTATCAACTTATTGATATTAAGAATGCTTTTCATATAGAATGCTTATCTATAAGATTTAGTGAATATTGAATATTTATTGAATTTATGATTATATATATATATATATATATATATATATATATATATATATATATATATATATATGTATGTATAGCCAGTATTTGAGGATACCTGTCTACTGGGGTGGCTAGCCAATCCCTATTGCAGGTGCTTGCTCAGGCGCATTTGTGCTTATTCAACATCCACAGAGTCCACCTGTGGTTTATACTGCAACTATGTTGAACAGACCTTAGTTATAGTTTCTGGTAAAGAGCGTGTAATCTAGCACCATCAAGAATTTGAACAAGGCCAGCACACTCAAGCCCTCAGCCACAATAACTTGTGACTTCATGCTAGCACAGCTATCGACAACCTCCAAGTGTCCCGCCTGACCCCAATTTTACTCATAAGGCTTGGGTCAACCTGTGGTATGGTTTTCAGGTACTTTCCAAAGGTGCGACATGCTGGGATTGATCCCTCTAGTCCAATAAAATAAACTAAATATATATATATATATATATATATATTTAGTTTATGAAAAACTAGGTAATCTGTATGGGTACACCCAAGGAGGATAAAAATCCAGAGAGCTCAATGTAAATCCAGAGAAAATAATTTAAATAAAAACAGACCACTTTAACGTTCCATGTAATAAATTATTTCACCACAGCCCTTTTAAAGGACTGCGGATCATCAAACTTTACTTCATATATATATATATATATATATATATATATATATACACCAGCTCACACATATATATATATGGTGTATTTTGGTAGCAATCCCTCTTTTATACATGTTTTATTAAAGACAACTGACAAGGTGCCCTGATTAAGCTTTTCAGTCAAATTTTTGCTGTCATATAAATATTTTCTTTTCAGGACATAAAATGTGTAAAAACCGTCTCAATGTTCTATATAAGTGAGTGCTTCCAACTATTCTATGAGTCATTATCAAGGATATTTTTTGTTTTTTAACTGAATATGTAGATTTTTATATATGTGTATCTATAGTGATGGCAATGTTGTTTTTTTTTATTTTCTATAGACAGAATGTTAAGGATGAGAATTCATTGTAGCAGGAGTTTGAATTCAAATTCATTACAATCACTTATGCTCAAATATTCTTATATATACATATATATATATATATATATATATATATATATATAAATAAAAGTGAACATTACTTGTCAACACTCAGAGGCGACTGGCTGTTTCATATCTCTGATATTGAGCACTTTATCCCATAAATATAGCACACCTTAAGAGTAAATTCCTTCATATATATATATATATATATATATATATATATATATATATATATATATATATTATGTATTTGGGAAGCAATCCCTCTCTTGAAAATGACTGACAAGGTACAGGGGTTGAGTTTTTTTATATAATATTTCTCATATGTTTGTATATATTTTTTCTTTTCAGCACATAAATTGTATAAAAATTGTCCGAATGTTTCACAAGTACTTTCAGCTATACTTTTAGCCATCATCAAGGCTTTCCTTTCTTGCATGGGGTTATATGATTAAAAAAAGAATTAAAAAATACAGCATGATGAAGACCAAAAATTCTCCAGGTCAGGGATATAAATGGGTAGAAATCTAAAACAGGGTTAGCTTATAAAAAGTTTAGAACATCTTATGGAGTAGTATTATATCCACTATCTGAAAATGGAATGAGTATGACAGAACTGAAAAAAACCTACCAAGACAAAGCTGTCTCTCCAAAATGACTGGCTGAGCAATGATAGACCTAACCCAGATAGTTATCACAAGGCACACGGTAACTCTAAAGGAGTATTTTGTTGTTAGATAGGTAGATAAACATATATGTGCATGTAGGTGATCAAATATAGTCTTAAGGTATGTTATATTATATGGTAAAAGGAATCAATATCATTTATATATATATATATATATATATATATATAGATAGATAGATATAATACCTTAATACCTTATATTATATGGTAAAAGGAGTCTATATCATATATATATATATATATATATATATATATATATATATATACCTTGAATAAGTTCTCCCTGTTTTCCAACAGATGGCATTACTAGAACTGTGTATGTGTAGTTTCAGATGGTAATGCCTCTATAAGTAAGTACTATAAACAATCTTTAAATTCAGTGTAATGTCATTTTGCCAAAATGTAAACAACTTTCATAGCATTAAACATGTTGGATTTCATGCCAAAGAAGGTGTATTTGCAGGAAATTTTCCTGCACTACTTTATCCAAAAGAAATCTGCAGCTGAAGCGCACAGAATTCTTATTGAGACTTATGCCAACCATGCTCTGTTGGAAATAACATGCAAAGGATTAAGAATTAAAGGCATTACTTCATGAAGTATCCTGTCAGGCACAAGCTGAACTTGTAGAATCATTAAGAGTTGATTACACAACTGTTTTGAAATGTTTGAAATCATTAGCAATGATTCAAAAGCAAGGACAAATGGTGTCTCGTCATGTGTGAACAGCTGCTTCAACGTCAGAAAAGGAAAGGTTTTTTGCATCATATCATGATTGGTGATGAAAAGTGTATACACTTCAATAACCCTAAGCATAGAAGATCATGGGGTATGACCAACCATGCATCAAAATTGGTGGCAAATCCAAATATCTGCTCTGCACTTAGTGGGATCAGTTGGGTGTAGTTTATTATGAGCTGCTCAAACTGTTTATTTTTTGTCATGTTTTTAAAATGATCCCAAAATGTAAAATTTATACTATATATATATATATATAGAGAGAGAGAGAGAAAGATATACATTTATATATATATATATATATATATATATATATATATATATGTATAATTAATATATAATGTGATTTATATAGAATTCTTACGTTTAATTTACAAGAACCCTTAAGAAAAATTCTGATCAAAAACCCAAGAACTCTATATAACTCATATTATCAGAAACATCTCATGATTAAAGAGGTCCTGTATATCAAACATTTCTCTATTACTACTAAAGTTGTATTATTTAAGTGAATATGGAGTGTTAAAAGTTTTTTTAAAGAAGGAAGGATGCTCACATGAATTCCAATCGAATGCAACATGTGAAGGCTGATTGTACAGTCTTATTCAGAAAAAACACAAAAACAAATTACAAAGTAACAGACAAAACATGAGGAAAAAATAACAACACGAGAGACAAAATATCCTTGTAAATAACTATAGAAGAGGACGAAAGTGCTTAGGACAATAAAATTCATGGAAAATCTTTTAATCCCTTACTCCTACAAAATGAAAAAATGCTGGAAAAGCCTAATAATAAAAATAATAATAATATATATGTATATATATATATATATATATATAGTTGTATATTTAGGCAGCAATCCTTCTTTTATGCATGTTTCATTAAAAATGACAGACAAGGTAGAAAAAAAAGAAAAAGCCAATTCTTAACAATTTACAATATTAACTATGAACAAAGCCACAATGTGCTAACTGCATTTGGAAATTAAAAACATCCCTACCACACACTAAGACATACACAGACCGCACACACTCAATTAAGCAGAAAAATTGAATCATCGTTGATAATGGCTAAAGGTATAGCCCAAAGCGCTCGGAAATATAAAGCATTTGGACAATTCTTACACACTCTTTGTCCAGGAAAGAAAGCTCTTGTTCGAACACAAGACAAATTAAATAAAAAGCATAACCGTAGTACCTTGTCTGTCATTTTTAATGAAACATGCATTTATATCTATATCTATATCTATCTATCTATCTATCTATCTATATATATATATGTGTATGTGTGTGTGTGTGTGTGTGTGTGTGTGTGTGATATGCTACTTAAATATTCAGGAAATCTGAATGCCACATGTTCTTGCCAGAAGGGACTACTTTGAATATGCAATTTTTTTTTAAAAAGTGGTCAGATTACCAAAACTTTTGGTTACCACATGTTATATTCATAGTTATTGTGCTAAAATGATTTCCTCTATGAACACATTGTTTTATAGAGAAACATGAAACAAACATTTATTAACAATATTTTCCCAAAACATTTTGTCGATGAAGAAATAAGATTAGCTTTAAAGAAATTTAGAAAAATAATATAAGCAACAAATTTGATATAAACAAAAATAAAAACTCCATTAAATTGTCTTATCGTAACCAGATACATCCTAATTTTAAAGACGTAAAGGCTATTAAAATTATAAACTTCCAATGTATAAAACATATAGATTATAGCAAATACCTTAGATTTATTATGTTATAAAAAATTCTTAGAAATAAATCATTGCCTCAAAAATCTAACCTACATAAAAATAATGTTGTTTATAAATTCTTGTATCTCTAACACTAACAATCATCAAATAACATTGGCAACACATGCACCACACTATCTTGTAGGTTAACATGTCATAAATTTAGTGCAATTCACACACATATAGATGAACATATAACAAATAAATAAAATAATTTTGAAGGCTGTTGTAATAAAAGAAAAGCAGCCAACATTATAAGGTGTCTTTCTCCATAGGGGAGCATATCTGGAAGTGTGTTTAATAAAAAAAAGAAAAAACACACACACGAAAATTTCAGTTTGACCATTTATATGATGTCAACTTGAGTGACTTGAAATTCATTCCATCAAAAGTGTGAACACTAAAAATAAAAAAAACAACTACAAATACAACAATCTTTGAAAATGAATGTAGCAACATTCAAAAGCACACAGAAAAAGAAATAATATAAAATAAATGTTAATATGAATTTTAGCAAATTTAGCAATAACACAAAACAACTTATTTGTAAATTATGAAAATTTAATGAAAGAATTCATAGCCCTAATTTGTCTATATTATTTAACAAAGTATGTTTGAAAAAATTATTGCTTCCTATATATATGTGTGTGTGTGCGTGTGTGTGCATGTGTGTGTATGTAGATGGGGTTATGGTGTTACTTAGTATATATATATATATATATATATATAGACTTAATATCACATATATATATATTAATATATATACTACTTGTGTGTGTGTGTGTGTGTGACTGGGATTATAATGCAACTTAATATATATATATATATATATATATATATATATATTCATACATGTTTCATTAAATAATATAGACAAGTGTTGTCTACTTATTTTATGTAAATTCTTTTCATAAGCTAATAAGCTTAATAACATTATCATTAAACGAAGAAAGAAAATCACAATATTGATACATATTTTTTTTAATCCAATCTAAGCTTTCGGCTTACATAAGCCATTATCAAAGATGACAATTACAGTACAATATATTAAGCAATACACGGACAAGAATGTGATGATAGTCTGTTTCTGTTTACATGGATGATTTCCAAGCAACAATAAACACGTGCATAGAAGACGCTGGAAGCAAAAATCACACCGCAGCTCATGATGTCACACATGACCACGTGAGAGTGAATTCGAGAAGTATTAAGTATGGGAAGCCATTGGTATAAACTTCTGTTAATATATATATATTGATGCTTGTTTTATTAAATAATATAGACAAGTTTTGTCTATTTATTTTCTGTAAATTCTTTTCATATCGTCTGATAAGCTTAATAGCATTATCATTAAAAGACAAAAGAAAATAACCATATTGATACATATTTTTTTAATCCTATCTAAGCTGCCTAAGTACACACAATATATATATATATATATATATTTATTAAAGACATTTTTTATGTTTAACGTTGTTATTTCATAGATACAATATTTAAGCAAATGCTCTGTTTATGATAAACAGTATTTAAATAACATTTACCGATTTATGAATGTCTTTTTTCATTAAAAATATTCGTTCATAAATAAATTCGGACCTGCATATACGGACCGTCATTTGTTTACATTCGATACGCCAGAGCCACAATGAACCTTATAGAGAGACATGGAAGATTTACTGTTTAAAAAGTAAATCTGACCTTGAATCTCGTATAAGGTTAACTGGCTCAGAGGTAAACAAACGTCATATGTAAATGACGGTTCCGTTAGGATGCAGGTTCGAATCCTGTCAATGAACGAATATTTTTTATGAAAATTAATGACATTCAGGCCGGTAAATGTTATTTAATACTGTTTATCATAAACAGAGCATTTGCTTAAATACTTGTATCTATGCAATAACAACGTTTAACATAAAAATGTCTTTAATAAATAAATTGTCGGACCTTGTCCATTTCTTAACATATATATATATATATATATATATATAATGACCAAAATGCTGCATTATGTGTTGAGTGAGAAATTATTTTATTAAGTGATTGATGAAAAATTCCAGCCTGAAACTCATTTCCAAACCCTCAAAAGATATCATCCACATATGTAACATAATATTAGGATCCTTTAGAGCCTACAAGCAAATCTTGCTCATAATTACCAACAAATATATTGTTGGCCCTAAATTACTTCCCATTGCTATCCTATCTTTTTGCCTATGCATGATCTTATTAAATCTGATTTTTACAGACAAGATGGTGAACTCAATCAATTCCAAAAAGATAGCTTCAAGGAAAAGTGGTGGTACAAATGTCTATGGTACAATGCATCAGCTCAAATATCAATAGTTTATTGCAACAGTACACAGGTGAACAAATTACTAATATCAAATGAGCACACATCTTCAGTGCTGAAAGAACAGTTCTGAATATAGCTGGCAATGTTCCTTTGCATCTGATTTTGTCTATAGTTGGATCAGTGCAGTACAAGTTAGCAAAGTGATTGGCTGTGTTGTTAAAGCCTGTGCTTAAATGTTATACAAGTAATTGTGTTAAGGACTCATTTCCTTTTGCCAATTATATGCATATATATAATGAGCAGCTACTTGTTTCTGTACACACCTGTCTGATAGGGCAGCTAGCCAATCCTTTTTGCAAAAGCCTGCATATATGTGTTTGCTCAAAACCCACAGAACCCACCTGTGGCTTATATGGCAACTTAGTGCAGACCTTAAGTTTCTGGGAGAGAGTTTAATAAAAGCTAGTATCCTCAAGCCCTAAGCCATAATGACTTTTGACTCTTTGATATAGCACAACCATTGACAACATCCGAATAGTTCTATTTACCAAAATTCCTTCACAAGGTTTATGGCGACCCATGATATTGTTTTCAGGATTTGTATTGTTTTTCAGCTGGCCTCCCAAGGTTGTTAAAATCAAAAAATCAACTCCTTGGTAAATCAACCATGGTGAGAATCGAACCCAAGTATTATGGTCAGAAAGAGAACATTCTAACCATTTGGCCACATACCTATTTAACTCTCTCCCTCTCTCTCTGTATATATATATATATACATATATATATACTACTATTACAAATCAAAGTATTGGCAAAACCAACATAAAGCCTGCCAAATGGCCAAAGAAAATAAAAAAAATTAGAAATAGAATCCAAAATCAATGAATGAAAAAAATTAGAGAAAGATTGATAAAACGAGGGAAAAGGAAGCATAAATTGAGAAGAAAAGACCAAAAGACAAATATCTATCTAAACCATAATAGAAAGTGATCTATGTTGAAATCACCAAGATGGAGCAATTATGCTACCAGCAACACAACTCTAAAAGAGACAAAGCTCAGACCACTACTCTGTTTTCATGCTATTTAAGGTATGCTACATTTATGGGGTAAAAAGTGCTCAATATCAGAGACAGAGTATATGTAAATCCACTTTCATATATATATATATATATATATATATATATATATACACAAACTACAGTTCAAATGTTTGAAGGTACAGTATAATTAGCATGGGATAAACTTGACAGAAGAGTGAAAAAAATGAAAAATAGCTCTAAGAGTCATTGTAAAAAGAATGGATTCAATTATCAAACTTTTACATTTGGAAACGTTTGCAATAAATGCCCAAAAATTCGTGCTGCATTAATCAAGGCTAAAGGAGGATATTTTGACAAGAGCAAAATTTAATCATCAAACTTTTTTTTCTTTTTGTCATAATAAAATGTCTAATAAAAAAATCATGTCTCATTTTTTTTTAACCATGGATAATCATTTTTTCTTATTTGAAGTACAAAATTTTTGGGGGTCAATTTTAAAAAAATTACCAGGGATAGCCTCAAACTTATTTATACAGTCATCATTCATGATTAATTAATTCTAAAGTTGACTTATCTAAGTATTTACCAATCTGTTAAACACCCAAATCTACCTGCTCTTGTTGGAAATAAACTGTCATTGTCAGTTTTGTATTATTTGTTTTTTAATAAAAGATTTACTTTTAAGTATATTTTATTATTAATTTTTAATTAATTTAACCTGAAACATCTAAATATAAAAAATATCAAATTTAACTGGAAATCAAGAAGTGAGAAATGCAAGAGAAGAAACTGTTTACATCTTAAATTCATAAAGTCTAGGTACCATAGAGGAATGTTCATCAGAAAAACTACCATGAAAGTATTTCTAGAAAAGGAACAGGGAAGCTATACTATGATGGGGGGGGATGACTGAAGCCAAAATGCAAAATCAGGACCATTGACATTACAGATTCTTCTTTAGATTTTATCAAAGATATCTAAATATTTAGCAGAAGCACCAAACCATATGTGGCATCAATATTCAAAGCATGGAGGAATGGTAGACTTATAAATATATAAGATAGATTCAGGCAAGAAAAATTGTCTTGCACAACAGAGTGATCCAACTTTCCTAGCAGCAGAACTAGCAATGGATTCAATATAATCTTGCCTCTTCATGTAAATGGAAAACATTTCCTGATGATTTGGATTTAGTTACAATAACTCAACAGAGTAAAAATTCTGTGACTAAATAACCAATTAAAAAGTAAAAGTGCAAACTAAGGTTACTATACAAATAAAAGGAGGAATTTACGTCCTCTGTATTGAAGCTGCAAAGAATATTCTTGGATATCATTTTGAAACGAATATGAGTTAAATAAAGTAAACGAAAAAAAATAACAAAGAAAAATCAGACTAATTTAGTTTGCATTGGAATCTTCTTCTATGCACCATGTTCCATCAAGCCATTCTCTACAACTTCCAATCCTTTGTAGAGCTTAGAAAGTTTTATCTTTTTACCATTTCTCTCCTAATTCTTGTGTTTGTGAGATAGCTCACTCTTGGATTTCCTATTGCCTGTCCTTCTTGTATGTTCTGTGAATGTCAAAATCTCCAAGCCCTCTTTCCTCATAATGTGACTAGAAATTTCAACTCTCTTTCTGATTACAAGTATAAGTGTCCCTTTTGTGTCTGTTTTTACTAACAGCTACAGTTCTCATTATCCTTCTGTAGAACCATATTTGTGCTGTCTCAGGTCTCTTCTCCACCTATGAGGAGATTGCCCACTATTCACTGCCATATAGAAGGACCAACATTACATAATAGTTCAGCATTCTTTTCTTTGTTTTTAATGAAATTTTCCTGTTTGTTAATACTTTGCTTAACGTTTGGAAGGTAAAAATTAATGAAAATGAATTAAAAAGATAGAAAAAGAATAAAATCAATCATAAATGTAAAAAAGTCTAAAATGGAGGAAACGAATAGAAAGACAAGAAGAATTTAAACAAGCAAGAAAAAAGAAATTAATTTAAAATTAATGAAAAAATAAAAAAGGAAAATACATGAAAGGAAAAATATGACTGAAATAACTGTACAAAAAGAGGTTGAAAAATATGAAAAGGAAAAAGGAAAAAAGAAAAGGAAAATAGAAAGAAAACTTAAAGAAGAAGGAAAGGAAATCAATTAAAAACAATAATATATTCAAAGTTAAAAAAAGAAACAAAGAAGAAATGAAGCAAGATTAAAAGAAAAAGAAAAAGAAAAAGAAAAAGAAAAAGAAAAAGAGAAAAACAACAAAGAAAAATGTAACAACTTCAAGTCAAAAGGATTTTTTTTTGTAAGGCCGGGAACTAAAACAACAGAATAAATATAGTAAGAACAAAAACAAAAAAAAAAAGAGCTAAAAAGGGAAAGAAAGGAAAAGAAGCCAATCCCTTCCCTCCTGCCTGCTGTATAAGGAACCCACAGCCGAGTCTGAGGTCCCCAACCATGAATAAATGCGGAATTGCCGCAGGAAAGTGTGTAAAAATCTGTGCCAATTTCACTTTGTCTGTGTTGTGACCATTCATTCATTCTTCTTTTCTACCGGGGCCCCTTCAGCCATAAACTTGCAGTTTATATGCCCTTTTCCACCTCTGAACAATTAAACGTCTTGGCATGCCTGTGCCTTTAACTGAAAGCCAAGTGATAAATTACAGCTCAAACACACCAACCCTTGCTTTGCCTTATGCTTCAATTTCTTTCATTCTTTTTCTTTTTTTTTTTCTTTCTTTGTTCTTTTCATCCTTACCATGTCACTGTTTGCAGGAGTCTTAGTTTTCTAAAACATTCTGTTTCTTCTAATCAGCTCTGTGTTATTCAAAATGAAAACTGCCATTCAGTGAAATGAAACGGGTAATCTGCTTTATTTCTTTTAAGGGCATTTTTTACTTAGCTGGGAAGGAAAAGCATAAATAAGAAATAGGTGTAGTAGGAACGATGAAGAAGGAAAAAACAATAAAAAGAATGAAAGAACCATCACCTATAAAAAAAAATGAAAAGTAAGAAAAAAAAACTACAAAAAGAAAAGGAGAAAACAAAGAAAAAAAAGAATCAAGACCAAAATAGAGGAAGTAAAGACTGGAAAAAAAAAATCAAGAAAAAAAAAAAAAATCAGGAAAGAAAAGAAAATATAAGGAAGCAAAAATGTGGAATTATGGTTAGAGAAAGAAAATGAAGAGCAAAATTTGAAAGAAAAGGAAGTTTAAGGTTAAAGAAAAAGAAGAAAAAAGAAACAATAAAGCAAAGAAAGAAGGAGGGGGAGGAGAGAGAGGAAGGTGAGATCAAAGAAAATTCTATGATTAAAAAGAAGAGAAACCAAGAGATACCCAGTGAAAAAAAAAAAAAGACTGAAAAAGAGAAAAATGTAAATGATAAGAGACAGAAAAGAAAAGAGAATAAAATCAATGAAAAAACAAACACAATTGGGTTGTAATAAAGAGAAATTTGAAAAGAAAACTGAAGACAATAGAAACTAAAAAAAAAAAAGGGCAAACAAGTATAAGAAAGAGAAAAAGAATTTATTTTATAAAGAGATAAAATTTGACAGTGTCAACAAAAAAGGAGAAATCTTTTAAAAAAAAAAAAAAACTTCAACAGTGAAAATGGTACTAAAGTGAAAAATTGTCAGAAAAAAAAATGTTTTTTTTTAAATGTCTTTTTTCCAGTTTACCTTCGATTTTGATAGACTGTTATTTGTTGGTTTTATTTCCCAGGTTGTTTCTTTTAATTACCTTACAAAAAGGCATGAACTCACAAATATTCCAATCTGTTTAAAATAGCTTAAATAATAAATTCATCAAAATTACCGACAAAGAAAACTTGAGTGAACAACTAATAAATTATTTTTTTCAAGTCTGAAGAATTAAACACTCTTTAAATAATTAAATTCATATCTCTACTATAGAAAATTATTGTAGAAAAATAAAAACTTTTCAAACAAACAATCACCTGAAGATACTTTGAGTAAAAAAAGTTCATTTGACTTCTTAAGTAGAAATAGTTAATTGTTAATTTGTTGTGGCCATTTTTACATTAATGCCTTTTGAGAAGCCATGAATCCATCTTTTATCTCTCTCACTATGGGTTAAATAGCAGGGTAAACTGGATTCTCTAGTCTTGTGTGGTAACCAATCTAGAAGAAGGAAAACTCTGAATTTAAAACTGTAGAGATGGCAACAGGAAATTATTCCAATATCCTTCTGAAGTAGTCACATAAAATCAGAGATAATAAAGAAAGGAAAACTGTGGATAGTTATGATCACTTATGTCTTGATGGACTTTGGCATGTAAAAAAAGTTATTTTCTTAAGTTACTTGGAAATCACACATCAAAGGGCCTAACATAATCAAACTGGTGTAAATGATTTTCAATGATTGATTTAGATAGTTTAACCATGTTTTGCATTCTGAAATATTGATTGTTTTCAACTGATGTCCAGATTTGATTATTATTAACTTCAATGATTATATCCAAGAGTGGAATATCATTCATCTAGAAATCTTTGCTGTATTTATTTTCTCTATAAACTGTAGAATTGTTAATTCTTTTAATATAGAGTCATATTTTTCTTTTTCTCTCCTTTGTTGCCCTTGGTGAACTTTGTCTTTTTGCAATCTCTCTTAATCTCTGTTCTTCTGTCCATTTACTCAAGCTAACTAGGTAGGTTATGCACTGTTTTCCTCTGTCTCTTGTCTGTCCTGTCAGTGTCAAATTTTCCAAGCCTTCTATCCTCATTATATTTTCTAGAAATTTCAACTCTTTCTTTCTGATGTCAAATACATAAGTGCCCTGTTTCCATTTTCTCTAAAACTTTGCTTGTATGTTCACATGTTCAGTTCAAGATATTCTCAACATCCTCCTGTAGAACCACATTTCTGTTGCCTCAATTTTCTTCATTTGTAATAAGCCATCCAAGAGGATTGACATTATGTGAGAGATAAGTACTCTTTTCTTTGTTTCTAATGAACTTTTTCTGTTTCTTAATAATTTCTTTAATTTTCTTTGAATGGTTATAACAAGGCAACTTCAGATTTCAGTGTCATATTTTTCAACCTCTGTTAAGACACTTAGATATTTAAATTTTTTTCACTTGTTTCTAAATGGCAATTTGCATGTTGGTCTTTTCCTTTATTTTTTCCCATCTTCAATGTTTGAATCAGAACAAAAATATGCTAATGATTATGATTTTTTATATTATTGCATTATTCTTAATATGACATTATTCTTATTATGCTATTATCTTTGCTTTATCCTCATTATACCATTAGTTTGACTTGTTTTTATTATACCATTATTTTTGCATTATTCTTATTATACCTTTATTATTATTACCTTGTTCTTATTATAGTGTTATTATTTTTGCCTTATTTGTATTATATCATATTACATAATTTACAAGTATATTTATTCATTGGCCTGTAATCAAATAAAGCATATTAGACTTAGAATTGATTTTTATCAGAAAATTAAAAGTAAGTAAAAATGATTCTAAGAAATATCCCTCTAATTAGCTATCATAGATATAGAATATCCTAAATTATACTGACAGGAAATTATAACCTCATGTATTTCAGTCCTTATCTGTAAAAGTATCCTAGAAAATGTCTGGACAGTATAACAGTTATTGGCTTGGAAAGGGGAATTAGAGAGTCAAGTTCAAATTGCAGCTTTACACTAATGACCTGAGTAAAACCATGAATCTATCTCTTCTCTGTGACCCAGGTATGGGTTAAATAGGAGAGAAGATTGGCTCTCTAGCCTTGGGCAGTAACATGTTTAGCAGAAGGACAATTCTATATTCAAAAGCATGGACAAGTAATGGGAAACCACTCTGTAACCTTTCCTAAGGATACATGGTAATTCACAGATAATAAAGAAAAGTAATCTGTGGAGAGCCATGATCGCCTACATTTGAAAGGAGAAAGACTGTTATGAATTGAAACCATCGAGAAGGTAATGGAGAACTACTCCACTATCATTTTCAAGAAGTCGTGGTACTTAACAGATAATAAGGAAAAGGAATATGTGGAGAGCACATATCAGCTTGCTGGAACACATCAAGATCAATATTCAGGTCCACCTTCTTGTTCCTTGGAAGAATCCCTTCCTGCCTGACCATGTCTTCAGGGTGTAGCTGTACACACCACACTTGGCCAATTGTGGGTTGATGAGACTATTTAATTCATAGTTGAAGGTTTTGAATTCAAAGTTATCCTTCTACTAGACCTCTTGCTACCTAAACTATAAAACCCATTCTGTGCTACTATTTAACCATAGCTGGGGGGAGAAGAGATGAATTCATACCTTTCCCTAGAAAAATTACATGTAATTGAATGTAATGAATTTGACTGGAATTCAAACTCAGCTATCTGATTCCTCAATCCAAGCCACTATTCATTACTCCATTGTATCTCCATCATTCAGTAAAAAGACAATCTAAAAAGTTTTGATACTTAGTTATTTGGTCTGATTTGAGGAAGTAGGTTGGGCTGAGTAATTTTCAACTCTATTTTGAAGAATAAAAATAAATTTGAATAACAAATATACGTCTATAGACATAAATTAATGTACATTTTCAGTGCTAAATCAGAAAAGCAAATTGTAGATTTTCTGTTGTCTAAATAAAAATACTGCTCATATGGGAGCTTCTTTTTGTTGTTTTTATTGTGGTTAATGTCAAGAAACATTTATGATTTTCTTATTGATCAAAACAGATATACAAATATTTATTCACTGGTTCTGTTGTAGAATTATTGGCCTTTTGTTTAGATGACCCTAAGCTACTTGGTGACCAATTGCCCTCTGGCAACAGAATTATTTTGTAGTCATTTATGTGAAGCAACTTGAGTGAAAAATGACTTCCAACTTAATAAAACAGAAGAAGAAGAGGAAGAAGAAGGTGAAGAAGAAGAAAAAGAAGATGGTGGAGAAGAAAACAGTCAAGATGGCAACTTGATTGCTACAAATAATAATGAAAAAGAATCAATAAAAACAATGGAAATGATAATTATTGATAGTCATAATCATAAATTAGATAGGAAATTGAAAAATGAAATTAATAAATAAAATGCATATTAAAATGAAAAATAAAAACATAAAATATAATAAAATTCAAGATTGTAATAAAAATAATAATTATTCACTTTTTAGCTTAATGGTTAGACAATGAGATTATAAGCTAAAAAGTCAGAGGTTCTACATTAATATAAGAAAGTTAGAAACATTTATCTATTTCAACATATTTAAATCTATTAACATTTGACTTTCACTTTAACATTATTCAAGATGCATTTTTGTTTTTTAAGCATATCACCCTAAGCAAGGCAGGAGTGCCACTAGCACATAAGGGGTTACTAGAGGAAGGTAGTTCCATTGTCGAGAAGTGCAAGATAAGAAGCTGTTGGAGTAGAAGAGAGAGCTACATTTAACCATTTCGACAGTGAAAGAGTGGGACCGAGGTGCCAACTTAGTAGCACACTTAATATAAATCAATAAATATATCTAAAAAATAATATATTTTTAATTATTTGGAAAATTTTATCAATAAAAATGCAATTTTCTTGTGAAGAAAATGTTAGGAAACCCCACATGTATTGCTATTTAAAATGTCTTAAATAATAAACATATGCATCATATCAGATGCAAATGATTAGAATATTGTTAAAGTGGATTTTGAAGGAGACTCTCTTATTTAAGCTTTTAGTTTGGTATGTATTTCATTGATGAAGTGAGTAGTATCACTATGGTAAGATCAAAAGAGCTCTCTAAGGCCTTTAGAAAGAAGATAGTAAAAGCATATGAGTTTAGGAAGGATTTTAAAAGATTTCAAAGCAATTAGAAATTAGTCATTCCACTGTCTGGAAAATGATTTACAAGTGGATGACATTTAAAACATGTGCACATCAGGCTGTTAGAACAAGTTCAGAACCAAGAGCAGACCACAATTCACTTAAAGAAGTCTCCAAAAATCTTAAAATCTCATCACAGAACTTACCAATGTAGTTTTTGCTACACTATAATATCAAAGTATATATATCTACTATAAGAAAGAAACTGTACAATACATGAAATCTTTACTATCAAAAAAGAAATATCAAAGCAATAATAAATTTTTGCCAGAGGACACAGAGAAAGACCAGGATTTCTGGAATAATATGCTTTTGATAGATGGATCGAGAATAGATTTATTTAGACATAATAATAGAATGCAGATATCAGAAAGAGCAATACAAAGGCAAAAGTATACATACCTATGTTTTATAGATTATGTTAAAGCATTTTGATGGAATACATCACAAAGAACTGTTGAAACTGTTAGGTAACCTTGAAATATTTGGGAAAGATATTAGAATAATCCAGAATCTATACTGGTCACAAACCACTTGTATATGGATAGAAAATGAGCAAATTAAGATCATCCCAAAGAAAAATAGACAAAAAAGACAAAAAACAATGCTAAGGCATGGCACAGAATATCAGACCCTACACAAAGAAATTAAGAACAAATTCAGGAAGACTAAAAAGGAATGGTTCAATGAAAAATGTGCAGAAATAGAAAGGAGTATCACAGATAAAGCAGATATCCATAAAAAAAATAAGAAAACTAACAGGACAAAAGACATGTTAATCAACATGGCAGGATACTGATATTCAAGAAAAAAAAATACATCAGAAATAAAATGAAGACATCAATAAACTCTTCCATGACAAAAAGAAGAAATGACAATATACAGAAATATCAAAGGACCACAATTGAACAGAAATAAGGCCAGATGGAATTGTAATAGAGAGGCTGTTAGCCTTAGATGATTTCAGCATTGACAAGATTACAGAAATAATAACTGGAATATACAAGAGTGGTGAGATACTGGAAAACCTAAGTTTCAAATGAATCCCATTGAACAATCAGCCTAATGAGTCATATAAAAAATTAATCATCTTAATTCTGATGACTACAGCAGAATCAGATCAGAAAGAATGCCAGTTTATTAAAGACATTTGAGCAAGGAATGTGATATTTATGCTCAGAATATCAGAAAAAGCAATTCAAATGCAGAAAGGATATGTACCAGTGTTTTATAGGTTATTCAAAAGCATTTTGATAAATTACATTAAAAAGAATTGTTGGAACTGCAAATTAATCTTGGCATATTTGGGAAGGATATTAGAATAACCCTGAACCTATAATGACAACAATACAGATAGAGAATGAACTTAGTAAAGATATGAAAATAGAAAGAGATGTAAGACAAGAATATGTCTTTTTACTGGACTTATTCAACCAATACAGTGAGGTGATTTTGAAAGAATTAGAAGTTTTACCAGGATTCATTATTGGCAGCCACAATCTTAACAACATAAGATATGCAGAGGATACAGTGTTGTTAGCAGACATAGAAAAGAAACTACAAGAACTCTTACAGAATGTAGTGAAAGAAACCAAGAAGAAATGACTAAACATTAATTGCAAAAGACTAGAATGCATGGTTGTTAGCAAATGGAACAGCCTAACATGTGAATTACAAATTGGAGATACCAAAAAATCAAAAAAAGTATAACAATTTAAATATCTGTGAATTGTTTTAACAGAAGACAGAAAGTGCAACATTGATATTGGGATAGTAAAAGATGCCTTCCAAAAGCTAAGAAAAGTATTAAGAAACAGAAGAATTTTGTTAGAAACAAATAAAATAATACTGAACTATTATGTAATACCATGCTGAAAATCTCCTCAGAGATGGAGAAAAGACATGAAGCAACAGAAATATGTTTCTACAGAAGGTTGCTGCGAATACAATGATAAATTTTATAGTAAAGGAAAACAAAAAAATACTTCTACTTAACATCAGAAAGAAATAGTTTAAATTTCTAAGGCATATAATGAGGAAAGAATGCTTGGAAAATTTGATGTTCACATGATTGACTGAAAGCAAGTGAGAGAGTAAATGAATAGCAGAAGACATATAGTAGAGAAAGCAAACACAAAAATTATTAAGGAAATTGTGGAGAGCCATGATCACCTATGTCCTGAAGAAACACAACTCATGTGCTAAACAATTTTTTTCTCCAGACTCCCAAATTTATAAGTCTACCATTAATCCATGTTGCAACATCTGGTCTGGTGCTCCTGCTATACATTTAGAGATTCTTGCTAAAATCCAAGGAAGAACTTACAATGTTATTGGTCCTGACCTGATATCTCACCTTCAGTCACTTTCCCACTGCCATAACGTAACTTCTCTGTGTCTTTTCTATAAATACTTTGATGGTAATTGTTTTAGCAACATTTCTTCTATGGTACCTAGACTTCATGAATTTATGCAAAGTACTAAATTTGCAGGAAGGTCTCATCATTTTACAATTGAAATTGCTAGACATAACTGTAAATTCAGTGCTAACAGTTTCTTCAATCACACTTCTTGCTTACAGAAATCTCTTCCAACTTCCAGCTTCCCAGTCCACTTTGATCTTCAAAAATTTAAATGTAATGCCAATCTTCTGTCTTCTTAATTCTTGATTTTTTATTGTTCTCTCTCCTTAATAATATTTTTCTTTTTTTCTCATACTTTCCAACACTCAGAAACCCCTTTGCATCTTAGTGGCTTTATTGCCCTGCTTGGACTGAAATGATTAAAAGACACACAAAAAAGACAGCATTTGAATACAAAGAACTTTTACCAACTGTGAAACATTAATGAAAATATCATCATCAATGGAAACATCATGTTTTTCTGCATCAGGGCCAACCCAGCTTATCATCATAAAAAACACCACATACTCATTATGGTGCTTGAGGTAAATCTGTCATAAAATTGAAGCTGAAGTGCATGTATACTATGCAACTAGAAAATGACCCCAAACATTCCAGAAACTCCTCCAAGGATCGACTCAATAGAAAGAAGTTGTGAATTTTGGAATGGCCAAGTCAAATTATCCTAAAGCATTTCAATAGCATTAATCCAATTGAAATGCTGTAGGGGATAATTTGAAATGGGCAATGTATGCTAGATACTCCTCAAGCATCACACAGCTGAAATAATTCAGCACAGAAGAATGGTATAAACATTCTCCTAATATCAGGAGCTGGTAGACAGTTACAGGGAATACATAATTGCAATCATTTCAGCCAAACTGGCAATACCAGCTATTAAGGCATAGGGTGTCCTAAATCTTTCCTTAGCAAGGATGGCACTTGTATTCAGCTTTTGTTAAAGGAAAACAAAGTAACATTTTTTGTCCCCTTAGATTACTTTTATCTATCTATCTATCTATCTATCTGGACCTGTTCTTATCTATCTATCTATCTATCTATCTATCTATCTATCTATCTATCTATCTATCTAAGTCTGTTTATATATATCTAACACAATTTGTTCATACCTATTTATCTATCATATTCTGTTCATATCTATCTATCTACCTATTTATCAATCACAATTTGTTTATATCTATCTATCACAATTGGTCAATATATATATCTATGGATATAGGTAAAAAAATCCGTGGGTAAGTAATCCAAGTAGATCCTATTATTATAAAATATTGAATCAAAACTGATCCACAATGGGAGCTCAATATAATTTTTATTATAAAGCATATAAGTGAATTACAGTTAATGAAATCCAAACAATTTACCTCATACTACTTTCCCATCCATGAAATGATCATCTGTATGAGGTAAATTGTTTGGATCTCATTAATTGTAATTCTCACACACACACACACACACACACACACACACACACATATATATATATATATATATATATATATATATTGTTTGAAAGACAATCCAATAATATATTCATATTTCAGAAATATCAGATATTATTTGGGGATGTTCTAAAATTTTCAAATGATTGTATATAGACAGTCATGTTGCATGTTCTTCTCCTTGAAGAAATGGTAGACAATAATGTTTCTGAGATGATTGATATAGAACATTGATGCAGAATGAAGAAACTGAAGGAGACAGTATATTGGTCTGTTGAACATGCGTATAAATACAATTTTCTTTGCTTTAGCCCACTTGGCATAGTTTGAAATCACCTGAGAATTTAATGTATCAAATTAAACCAGAAGTAATGTCTTTAAATCAAGCTAAAGATCTTATAACATTCCTAAGTGACAATTTAAATCAAGAGGATGATTTTTTTTTCATATATCTGATCATGGCCTATACTCTCAACAATTGAGAGCAGTGCTAAATGTTAGCTAGAAACAAACACATGTCCAATTTAGAAATATATGGGAACCTACCAAAAATTATGGGCACAGTCTGTAAAAAGTAAGAGCAGTTTAGTGGCCATTGCTGGAGAAGTAAACAAGTTGTACTTTGTCTTATTCTTTGGGAGCTAAATTATGTGGAAATATCAAGAGGTAAACCAGCAAGAACCTTTGTAAATCAACTCATAGATAACACCACCTGAATCAGAAATAAAGTGGTCAGTATAGTTATAGATGACAGGAATGGTTGGAAAGAATTTGGTTAGAAGTGTTAGTTTGATGATGTTTTTTTTGGTATCTGGCTATATTTCTGAGATGAGGTATTATGTACACTATTTACATTATTCAGACTATTGTCCTTATCTTTGTCCCCATATTTATTACAACATTTCGGCCATTGTTTGCTCCAGCCTTCTTTAAGAGGTTGGAATGTCAAACTGAACCCTTTATTTCGCTCACTGGGGTAGACTGTTCTAGTTCCACGTGCCATGTCTAATGGATGTCAGTTATCAATTATCTCTTGTTAATTCCCCTCTGAAAGTTCTCCACTGTCTTAACCGGGTATTGAACTCACACTCCTTGAGTCTTGTCACTGGATCTAACTAATGCCTTTATCCACTGTGGAGAACTTTCAGAGGGGAATTAACAGGAGATAACTGTTAACTGATATCCATTAGACATGGTAGGTGGAACTAGAATAGTCTACCCTAGTGAGCGAAATAAAGGGTTCAGTTCGATATTCCAATCTCCTGAAGAAGGCCGGAGTGTACAATGGCCAAAACGTTGTAATAAATATGGTAACAAAGATGAGGACAATAGTCCGAATAATGTAAATAATGTTTTTTTTATTGATTTATTTTCTACAGCTTATAAACACTTTGCACATTATTTAAAGCCAGAAAATATTTTTATACTGTCAGAATTTTTATTTTGGAGATAATAATGGTTTAGCTATACAAATCTTCCTAATTAACCCATAGCTGGGTGTCAAAGAGGTGGATTGATGCCTTTTCCAGGAGAATTTGCATGTAAGTGAATATAATGTACTCAACTGGAATTGGAACTCAGCTCTCCAGTTAATAATTCTGAGCCATTATCTATTAAACTATATGCACATCCAAGCTTACACCACCTGGTATCAAGGTACTGACCAGATTTGACAATGCTTAACTTCAGTGATCATACTGGAATTACAGTTTCAATGTGATATGGCCATAAGCCTTTTTTTGAGGATGATCAGATAATACTGAAAAAATAGACCAGTTTTCATTAATACATTAATGTTGTCTAGAGATAGAAGTTTTCTTTTTCATAGATTACAACTGAAGAGGGCTGAAGAATAAATCTGCTGAAATACTGTGTTAATAACATCAAATATACAAAGAACAGATATGAACATTTAAACAATGTTAGATGTATACATGGATATATATGCATGTGTATAGACACAAAAACAAGCACACACACACACACAAACATACAAGTGCATGTACATCAATACATGCTCCAACTGTCAGTCCTCATATATGGCAGTGAATATTGAACAATTTCTTCCCAGATGAAGTGGAGATCTCAGGCTACAGAAGCATGCTGAGAATACCATGGATGGAGCCTGTGAGCAATGAGTAAGTTTTAAACAAAATGGAAACAAAAAAGGCTTTTCTACTTAGAATCATAAAGTGAGAGTTAAAATTTCTAAGACACAGAATGAGGAAAGTGGGCTTGGAGGATTTGTAACTCAAAGGAGATATTGATGGCAAGAGAGGGCAGAAGGTACTGGTAAGTAACAAGCTTGTGTTAATTGATGGCAGCACAGGGACTGTGACAGATAGCAAGGAGACAAACATTACTTAGAACTACAAAGGGTAGGAACATGTGGAGATATATAATATCCTGAGGGAACATATGACATATGAAAGAAAAAGAATGGCTTTAACAACAAACCATTGGTCAGGAAATAAGCATCAATTAAACAAATGAATAAAGTAAGTCTTTATGGGACAGCTTAATCTTATGGGCAAACATGGTGACATTTTTTTCCTGAAAGAATTAATGTGGCTCAATTCAATGTTTCAAACAGAGTATTTGACCAATGTTTCTCAGTTAGTTTGTGATTAATTTGATAACAAATATAGGGTTCAAATCTGGATTATGACAAGGCCCAAACTTGAGCCTGATAGATTTGTTCACAAGACACATTGTGATGGCTTTTGAACAAGAGTATTGTTTTGGTTAAAAATTCCTCTTCAGAAAACGATTTCCACTGCTCTTCTGTATTCCAAAGCATTTAATGATCATATTTGTTTTGTTTTGTAATCATGTACATTAATATTTTTTATATATTGTGCTGGACAATTTTTCTCCTTTTTCTCCTGCTACATATTTAGAAATCCTTGATAAAATACAAAGAAGAATTTGTGATGTCATTAATCCTGACCTTTCATCTTGAATTCAGTCACATTCCCATCATTGTAATGTAGCTTCCCTGTATCTTTTCTATGAAGAATTTCTGAGTAAATCTTCTAATGAACTCTTCCCAATGGTAATTAGATTCTATTAGTTCAAGCACAGTAATAGATTAGCAGCAAGATTCCATCATTTTACAGTGGAAATGACTACATATAACCATAAGTTCTATGGTAACAACTTCTTTTCTCACACTTCTTGCTTTTGGAACTCTTTTCTGGCTTCTTGCTTCCAAGATGACTTTCATCTTCAAAAATTTAAATGCAGTAACAATCATTATCTTCTTAATACCTGTTCTTTTATTGTCCTCTCACCTTGATAATGTTTTTCTTATATTCTTTCACATTCAGTAATCTTCTGTGTCTTAGTGGCTTTATTGCTTTGCTTGGGATGAAATGATTAAAAGAAAATGTTTTATATTTATATATGTTTAAATTCCTATCATTAAATCTGATGAAATTTAGAAATACTATTCTTTGTCCTGGGAACATTCTAAATGCTAAAACCTATCAGATGACATCCAACCATGCAAAAAGACAGAAAATTGATAATATATAAATATCTTGATGAATTAAGTAAACAGCAAAGGCTTACAATGAGATGTTTCCGGAAAATCAATGGCAGTTTTAATTCCAGTGTCTGTCATATTTAATTACACTTCTTATTTGAATATATAGTCATATATCAAATATATAGACAAATAACACCAGAAAAGCAGCTCTATTGTAAGGTAAATATTCTCTTTTGAGGTTTCAACTCATTTTGTTTGTTTATTTTTTGTGTATTTCTGGTTACATGTGAAATAAATATAAAGTGATCATAAAATATAAAGTGATCATAAAATAATAATCATAGCCTTGCTGCCAATCTCTCTTCTAACCTAGATTAACAGATATGGGGAACTAGTTTGTAACTTTTAATATCTCAAAAAACAATCTAGTATTATTTCATTATCATTGTTCTGACTATAAGTTTTCTCCAGTTACAATGAACCATAACCTTCACAGATAAGACCCACCATGAAGAGACATATTTATTATTATACTAATGAAGCTTAAACTTCAAAGCCATTAATCCTAGAAGCATTTTTCAATAAATTTGATTTTTTTTAAGTGCTTGTTATCAAAATAAGGCCATTTTAATGATAGAATCATATACCAATGGGCTGAAGTAGCTAATTTTAGCCTTAAAATGTGCTTTAATGTTGATTTCATATGCCCTCAAAATTCCCATGTAATTGGTCAATTTTCAAAATTTTCTTAGGGATTGGAAGCACCCAATCCTCCAGCTGTATGACTGCTTTGAGCTCGTCAGAATCTATTCATAGCCTACATTTTGGCAGTTGGATCCTCAAATCTATTGTTTCTGGTTGTGAAGGAGGGGGGTATATCTGTTCAAGCTACAAATAGGTTAACTGTAGATTCACCACTGCAACTATACAATGCACAGTATAGTGAACCACTCTCATTCCCTTCATATTCCATAGGTGAGATGTAAGTTCCACTTGAGTATCATCTTCCCATGAGCCACTGTTTTATGAAACTGACTCCCAAGAGGATGCTACCCTGATCACTACAATCTTAATCTGTTCATTTCTAGGATTGAGTGATTTGTTTTCTACAGTTTATCAACCCTTTGCAGGTTATTTAAAGCCATAAGATATTTTTAGATTTTAAATATTTGTGTGGTGAAATAATAAAGATTTAGTGATACAAGTCATAATAATAAACCCATAGCTGGGGGTGTGAGAAGAATGGGTTCATGCCTTTCTCATAGATATTTGCACGTAATTGAATATAGCAAACCCAACTGGAATTGAAACTCGGCTCTCCTGTTTACAATTCCAAAACATTATCCATTACACCACTCACACATCTAAGCTTATATAACCTGGTATTCCCAAGTAGTCACCCGTCTAACTACTGACCAGGCTTGATGTTGCTTAACTTTGGGGATCTAATGGAAAGTAGTGTTTCAAAGTAATGTTGCTGTAAACCTCAAGGGTTAACCATTATCTTAACCACTTCCCCATAAACTCTGCCTCTTACTCTGTAATCCTCTACCTCGAGTGGCTCTTTGGCCTTGTACAGGGTGAGCATCATTGTGAGAAAGAAAAAAAATCATTTCCACTTTCAATCGTCCTGTGTATGACAATAAACTACATATGGTAGAAAGGCCTCTGGTTGGGGGATTGGAGGTTTTGAGGAGCATTCTGAATTGCTGTTTTTCCTAGGTTCACCCTGACCCTTGGTGGTAACACCTGTTAGGCCTCCAGCTCTGGGTATACACGGAAACCCCAAACAAAACACTATGAAATTATAAAGATACATTTTTATAGTAAAGGTACCAGCAATACAAAAAATTACCAACAATACATTTTATCTGTAGTTGAAAGCATACAAATGTGTTCAAAATATTTAAATTTCTGTATTAAATAACCCATAGAAGTGTTGATATGATGCTAAACAAAATCAACTAAACAATCCACACTCAATGTGCCTCTTTAGGTCTCATGTTCATTCCAGACCCCAAGTGGACCTCATATATGCAATCTATTGCTATATGTTGAAAAATGGTTGGCTCACTGTATCACTTCAAGAAGTATGTGACACCTTATGACATGATTTAACTTTACAAGCACCAAATTAGACCTACAGTGTATTACTACTATATCTAGATTAAAGCCACTCAGTCCTCACCTTCCAGAATTGACAGAGTTTAAAACTGTTTACATGCTCTTGTGTGAGATGATTTATTTTCGACTTGTTACCTCTTGTTCACAGATGCAATGCCACAAGCCTGTTGCTACTCTATAACTATTTCCTTGGCATAATTTCAGATGCGCTCCATTCTTTAGTTCCATGGTTTTCATGGCCACATTGACCTCTTAAAATCAAAGGTCAATCAGTATTCATTCTGCTTGTCTTTATAATCTTTACTTCCTACCAACTTCTTTTCTGTTCATATCTTATATATCTTTCATGATTACAATTTCAAATGCAACCCTCTACCTTGAGTGGCTCTTGGACCTTGTACTGGGTGAAATTTAGTAAAAACTATCAGTTTTACTTTTAATATTACAGCTGTCTATTCAATGTAATACCATAATATATCTATTTTCTTACTATGTGATTTATCTGGAGAGTTATTTCTTTCTGTCATAAAAGCAACAGAGTTTGTTTTAAATCTTTTTATTCAGAAAAAACTTCAAAAATTTTGTCCATAGACATCTCAAATATCAAATTTATATACAATCCAGAAGTCAAATGGAGCCAACAATTTTATTCTTGTACTTAAATAAACTATTCTAATATTTACATACATGTGCAAAGTGAATGTAACTAAAGCAAAAGTGGTTTCCACTAACAGAGTAAATCTAGAACTATTGCAAAGAATCAGAATTTAAGAAATAATGAAATAAATATAACATATTTTCTAACTTGAGACTGTCATCTAATAATTATAGCTGTCACTTATTTTGTGTATATTTATTCACTGGTAGAATTTTTCTCTTCTTTCTTCTATTTCAAATATTTGTGGATTTTTCCACCCACCAAGAAACAATTTTGATATTTAAAATTATAATTTAAAATCTAAGTCAGGTGCAACTAAATGATTTAATAACTATTCAAATCTATTTATATTCAACTTCAGATTAATTTTTGCATGTTCAATGAAAGAATGGCAGTCAATTTTGAAAATATTGGACAATACGAAAATGTAAAAAACCAA
>CAHIKZ030000111.1:1680000-1775000 GCA_903632075.3 Acanthosepion pharaonis
TTCATGATTCTGACCCATAAAGAAGTGTGGTGAGAATGACTGCTCAATAGACACTGATTTTCATTTTCAGTGAAATGCCATGAACATCTCATAGATGCTTAAGTTTCCCAAAGGCATTGGTTGCCCTTGATATTCGGTTAACTATCTCATCATCCAAAGAGGTACTTGAATTGACTTTACTGCCTAAGTAAATGAATGATTTCACATACTTAAAGTTGTTTTTGCCAACAGAAATGGGAACAACTGGAAAGATATGGGCAGATTTTTGTTTTACACCCTCGACCTGCTTAGATGTAGGCCTTGGTTGATGGACAACTTCAGTTTTCTTTATGCTTATAGTTAATCTGAATGCATTGCAAGTGGTGGAAAAATGAGTAACAAGTGCTTAAGCTTCTTTGGTTGAGGTGGCCATAATCGCAATGTCATCAGTACACAAAAGATCACAAATAATGCTTGCTTGAGTCAGTGATTTTGTTTTAAAATGTTGATGGTTAAAGAGGCCGCCACTTGTGCAGAATTCAAATTTCACACCCATGTAAAGATCACTAAAAGCATGGTGTAGCATGAGCGAAAAGTACAGGAGCCATGACACAAGCTTGTTTTGTGCCATTTGTTATATCAAAGGCTTCTGAAAACTCTCCATTAAATAGAACAGATGCTTTCATTCCTTCGTGAAATGAGATGATGACATTTAGCATACTCTGAGGTATGCCAAGCTTTTTGAGTACTTTCCAGAGGGCACTCATGTTTAAAAATGCTTTGGTTAGATCAATAAAGACAGTAGAGAATTCATGGTTCTTCTCACAAATATTCTCAGCAACTTGACAAAGTGAAAAAATCATATCAAGTGTTGCACAAACTGAATGAAAGCCACACTTGGATTCAGCATAGATGTCATCAAGGAGATATTTAATTATTCTATTGAGAATAATATGAGTGATAATTTTGCCATGTGAATTAGCACATACAACCTTTTCGCCTTTCTTCTTGAACAAATGTTTTATGCAAGCATCCTTGTAGTCCTGTGGGACAGAACCAACCTTCCATATGACTTTAAAAAGCTTAAGGAGTTTCTTAATCAGCGTCTTCCCAGCATATTTAAAAATTTTATGGAGAATAGCATCTTTTCCAGAGGCTTTGTTTGAGGACAATTGCTTGATAGAATCCTGGATTTCCTTTAGGCATGGCTAAAGAGACAACTGGGAAATTTCTGGTCGCTGATGAGTTGAAACAATGATGTTGTTATTGAAGGCAGAGGGGAAGTTAAAGACACTTTCAATCTTCTTGTCTGTGTGGAGTGTGCTACTGTCAGACGACAGAACAGATGAAATTCCATTTCCCTGTGGGCTGTACACTTTTTAAGCCCTTCATAGAATGCTTTGGGATCTTTTCTGTCAGCTGCCACCTGGAACTCCACAGCCTTAGCAGACCGCCATATATATGGCCTGATGATTGTGTTTAGCATGAAACAGACTATTGCCTCTGGGTGTTTACTTTTATATTTACATATGCTCCGTCCCTGATATTGAGCACTTTAACCCATAATATAGCATACCTTAAAATTATATTTTATCATCATATATATATATATATATATATATATATATATATATATTTAATACCCAAACACACTTCCTTTTACTGACAACCATACATTCTGTTTTCTTATTTGATTTTAGTGTCTCTAATTTTGTAGTCTATATCTTGGGCTTTCTTACAAATGATGTTTAGTCCTTTCTTCTTACCTTCCTTCATAACCTTATGTAGGATTTCCTGTAGTTTCCTTTCTGTATCTATAGAAATATATTGATGTTGTTTCATTATTCTAGTCTTTAGTTTATAATGTCAAACTATTTTATAAAAACTTCATAACATAACAAGTATTCAATTTTTCCTGCTAATGTCCCAAATCAAAAATTTTGTTTTTTTTCCTCTCTGATGTGATTGAACACTTTTAACAGATTCCAAACTGTCCATTTCTCTTAGCACTGATATCATCCAACTCATCCGCAGAGGAATAATTCCAGAAAACTATCTGATTGAACTTTCACCTTAGAGCATCTATTTCAGTAACACAAGGGGCCAATTCCTCACTCTGCCCATAATTCTACACCCCCTTACTTGTCAGTATGTGTCTGCAAACTGATGCACAAGAAGAAAGTTATCGTTCTGCTATTAAGTTGCACTCCATTGATTTTTGTTAAAATACTGTGTAGGCCAATTTATCATCAACAATCTGGCTCAGTCCAAGATTTCTCAGACTGTCGGGCAGTGATTGGCTAGTGCCAAAGACTGGTTTCAGCTAATCGAGTCAGCATCTAGACAAAACAACCAAAGCTCGGTCGATTTATTACCGATAACAATAGCTAAATATTATTATTATTATTATCATATCATAATTTTGCTTGTTTCTTTGTCCCTTAGTTAATTAGTTAGTTAGTATGTACATTAATTACATGTACCATAGACAGAATTAACTGTTTTTAATTGTTATATTTTGTTATTACCATTTTAAAGTAATATATAAATTTTTTACAGATATGTACAAACATTTTATGATATTTGTTGTTACCAACATTTGTTATGGACATATTACATATAGATTAAATTTTTTTATGGAAATGTACAAATATATTAGATATAATACTGTTTATTATAAACAGAGAATTTACTTAAATATTTGTGTCTATATAAATAACGTATAACAATAAAATATCTTAAAATAATTGTCAGACTTTGTCCATTTCATGGTGTGTGACGTCTTTTGTTTACATTTAGATATGGTTTGAGCAGTTATGAAAATTCAAGGGAAATCATAGAAAATTGTAGTTTAAAAGCTGTAAAATCGACCTTGTTAATCAGATGCTCCTTCATAGCTAAACTTCTATAGCACGTCAGGCTATATGATGGTTCTGTGTAGGATACAGGTTCGATTCCTGTAAGGGGGATGCTTATTTTCTATGAAATTTCTTGGATGTTCAAGCTAGTAAATGTTGTTAATACTGTTTATTATAAACAGAGAATTTGCTTAAATATTTGTGTCTATATAAATAATGTATAACAATAAAATATATTAAAATAATATGTAATATATGATCATATTGGTACTTAATGAATATTTATAAATTATTCCTGTTAAAAACTAAAGAAAATATGTTGTGTTGTAGAATTTCTATGGATTCAGCTAGTTATTATTACTAGATTTAACATTGTCCTTACTAGAGATTAAACTATGTTGCATTACTATCACGTTAAACAGGAGTTCTTAATGATAGTAGCTAATTGTTAACATAGTAAAGGACATTTTGATATTAAAATTTCATTTTGCTTTATTATTTTTATTATATAGTAAATTTGTTTTAGTATCTCAAAAAGTCCTTTTTGTTTCCACTTTACTTAAAACTTCTTCATAAAGAAACAGTTGAAAATAGTGAGGAAGGAGGACTTGGAGAATGTAACACTGACAAGATCTATTTTATTTTTCAGTGACTCTTACAAATCTTACAAAACAATTTGTAAGAATCGCTAGAAAATCCTTTGATTTATTAAGCTAGAAAGAGAACAGGTTAAAATAATTTTGTGTCAGCCTCACTATGATGTCAAGATGGTGTCATCTCTACAAATGATGTCAAGATGGCTAAATGTCTTACCTGAAAACCTAGGAAAAAACTCAATTAGTTTAGGGGTTTTTAAATATTAAACATCTTGTCGGATGGACAATTACCCATGCTGTTACAAAATTTAGAGGATTTTGCTGTTACACCCGGTATATGTCCATATATATTTCTCTGGCCCAGTCAGAACCCACAAGGTTTTAAAATTTAGTATGGGGACTTAGGAGCCTATCCCACAAATCAATACATTTACTTTGGGAGGGAGGTAGGGTTAGTCATTAGCATCTGAATTATCCCCAAAAGGGGAAATGCTACATGGTAGGTATGGTTAAGTAATTATTTTCTCTAGTCCCATGTATACATAAAACACCACATTAAACTTGGCCATATTCTACATTCTGTTAGAGTGGGTATATATATATAAATACTTACATTCACACAGACACACACATATCTTTTACAAGTCATGTCACTTAGGTGATCATTGTTCACTACATCTGTTTTTTGTTACTTTTGACCCTTTAAACCACATCACTTGAAGACTTTCAACAGCAGCAGCCACTAAAATGAATACATGTAACTCAAATAGAAAATAATGACATAATCAAGATATCAACATTTGTCTACTTAAAATAAAAGTGTAGGAAAGAAACTCCCATCAAATATAGGAAAAATAGATTGACTGATTCATTTTTTTACAGCTTATCAACCCATTTCAGGTTATTTAAAGCCATAAAATATTTTTAGATTGTAAGAATTTTTTGGGAAATAATTATGATTTGGTTATACAAGTCTAACTAACTAACCCATAGTTGGAGGGAGAAGAGGTGGATTCATATCTTTTTCAAGGGTATTTGTACAGAAATGAATATAACAAACTCAACTGGAATTAGAACTCAGCTCTTTGATTAACAATTCTGAGCCATTACACTACCCACACATACAAGCTAACAATGCTTGATATTCCCAAGCGGTCACCCATCTAGGTACTGACTAGGCTCGGTGTTGCTTAACTTTGACGATCAAATGGTAATTGGTGATTCAACATCTTGTGGCCATAACACTAATACTGGAAAGAGCAATAACATCTACTGGATTTGAGAAATCTATTTGCCTGAAAAATTGTTTCAAGAGAAATATCTTATAAATTTCAAGCAACAGTAATACAGGTTGCTAAGTCAATGAATGATGAATATTTCCTTATAAGAAACGGCTAATACTGCCATTACCATTCTTCCTTTTTCCCTGTTCTGCTATCCATTCACACAAAGTCAGTAAATATGTTGCATGCTGTTTTTTCTTGGTTCTCTTGACTTCAGTCTCCTGTGCATATTAAATTTTCTAGCTTCCTTTTCTCAGCATATGTCCCAGAAATGTTAATTCTTTTTCTGATTTTATGTATAAGTTTCCTTGTAGTTTTTATTTTCCTTAAAACTCCCTCAATGTTCACATATTCAATCCATGGTCTTCTCAGAATTCATTTGTAGAACTCCATCACTCCATCCTCTTCTTCCTCTTTGAAAAGATTGTCCAACCTTCCTAGCCATTATTTTGTCCCACGGGGCAATACCCTAGAGGATTAAAGCATTGGGTCATGATTTTGCTGACATAAAAATTGGGAGTTCAATCTTTGGGCATGGCAGTGTGTACTTGGACTCAATGAAAATGCGATGAGCAATAACTGAGCAATACTAAAAATAATAAATATATGATATACCTATATGGGCAGTGGAAGGAAATGAGTTCAATTCGGAATTCCCTGAAGAATGCTGGAGAGGTACAATGACCAAAATGCTGTAATAACAAGACCAAGGAGGAGCACAATAGTCTACAAGTAAATAATGTAAATAATAAAAAAATACATCAAAATTAAAAAATTCTATGGATGGAAAATACATTCAATATAAAAGAAGGGAATTTAAATTGTAAACAAATACTTTTTAAATACTAATCAAGGAAGAAATAAAAGCAAACAATCAAAAATAATCCAAAAGTATGATTAATTCAGATTATTATTTTTATTATTATAAAAATTAAAAAATTGTTTCATCTGAGGCTGACTTTTAAGGTTACAGAATTGATGCAAATTACATCAATCACTTAACTGAAAGAAACAAAAAGAAAATTCTGGTATTTTATTTTTGTGTTGTATTTTTTCATTGTTTAAACGGACCACACATATATCTGTCCTGTCAAGCAGTGTTCATGTGTATAATTCATGTGTGTATGTGTATCATAATTCTAGTTTGTCTATGAAAGATTCAGATGATAATATGTATTTGTTTGTATGCATCTAATAGGTATTTTTGTCTATGTTTGGTATTTGTCTGCATGTTGAATTGTGGCTGTTTTGTGTGGGGGTGAAAGAATTTAAGTTACACCAGTTGTGGTTGTAGATAGACATATCCTAATTTCTTTAAATATGGATCTTATAAAAGTTGATGATATAATAAAATACATTTGACATATGTCTATAGATGACAAAATATCTATCAGAACTCCCTCTAAGTATTTCCTGCATAATGAATTATGTTCTATTCTAATTAGAGTGGCATTTAAAAAATCAAAGTTATGACCTGTTTTTTTGTGTATTAGAAGTGAGTTTAAAAGTTTTCAAAATGTATAGCAATTTTTCTGTAATCTTTTTGCCAGTACTTGATCAAATATACAGCATTGGTTCATGAATTTGGTGACATAGTAATTTGGACCTGGCAGTGTGTACTTGGACTCAGTGGAAATTTGATCAGCAATAACTGAGTAGTACTAAGAATAAGATAATATACTTATATAGTCAGTGGAATGATAACAATTTACTCCTGTAAAGAGTTCAATTTGGAATTCCCTGGAGGTTACCTGGATTGACATATACCTGATGAATGTTGGAGGGTACAATGAACAAAATGCTGTGATAACAATACCAAGGAAGAGCACAATAGTCTACAAGTAAATAATGCAAATAATGAGAAAATATATCAAAATTAAAAAATTCTAACTTTGGCTGGAAAATACAATACAATAGAAGGGAATTTAAAATTTCTCATTGTCTACCTTACATTGACAGATCCAAATTATAGTAAGCAATTTATTACAACATACGTTAATTCATTTCAGACAAAAACCTTTTTTATTGAAAATTACGAATAAGGTATAATATCTCTAGTAAGTTGATACCAACTTAAAATCATCATCATCATTACCCCCTTGACTTTCTCTACAAATTATAATTCAATTTTAAGTTGGTATCAACTTACTAGAGATATCATACCTTATTCGTAATTTTCAATAAAAAAAGGTTTTTGTCTGAAATGGATTGTAATAAATTGTTTACTATAATTTGGATCTGTCAAATTCTTTTGTTTTACCAGGTCTAAATTCATATAGATTTTTAAAAGTTTTTCTTCACAAACACTACAATATAAATGGAAGATGCTGAATTAAGTATAATCTGTTTATGCTTGACTGGAAACTAATAAACCATTTTAAATACAGGTCTCTTCTAAAAACATAAGAAATAATCTCCTGGGCAATTATTCAGTTTCTTTGGTTGTATTTGAGCTCACTGTGAAAAACTGATTTCACATTTTGTCTATTTTGAATATCTCAAGAACAGTTTTTGCAGCTTTGACATCCACATTTATGTAGAGTCACTCTCCTAGGAGGTTACTCAGTTGACAATGAGTCACCTTTGAATGATTTTGTGTACTGCATGGCATTCATATTTACAATGGGTAATTAAACAAATCTGTAAATACTGAATTTTGCTTAAAACAGATATTTATCTTGGGACCCGTCTACCCAGATTGTAGATGCTATCTGTGTGCCAGTATTCCAAATGTTCAACAACAACAACACATCTTTTAAATGAAACATGAAAAAGGTTATTTTCTGAAAGAAAAATAAGAGCAGAACATCAATTGAAATAACATTTATATATTCATTTCGAAAATATACAATAGAAACAATAGTGAAGTTTGTTTTATAAAGTACTTAAGTGTTCTTAGTGCAGTGTGAAATGTATGGACAGACTTATTTTGTGATGGTCAGCCTAATGTTTTTGTATGTTTGTAGACAAAGGCTTAGTAAGCAGTTACTGGTTAATCCATTCTATTGTGTGCATGACAAGGCCTCAGTCAGTGGCTGCTGGCTGTCATTTTTCTATTGTGTGCATGAGTGTGTATGCATGTGTAGATCAAACTGGACTCCCAAATTGGTTTGAGCCTTGAGAAGTAGTATGCTTCTATTTTTATATCCATACTGGAATTCAAAATAGAGGTGCAATCTTTATGAATACAGTGTTTTTATCAGCTCAAAAATAATGTCACACTCTCTTGAAAATCTTTTCTCAAATTTGTAGGAGTGGTGAATTGGTGATATTGTCATTTTCTAAATGATCCAAAAATAACATGTAGTAGTTCTTTTAAAATCTTTTCATGCCTTGATGATGACTTGTATGACTGCTCAAGCTGCCCGTACTTCGAGCTTGCGCTGAGTACAAACTATTCAATTATTTATAGTAATTTATTTTTCTAGTCTTTAGATCTGCAAATCTTTTCATGCCATGGTGGCAGCCCAGGTGACTGCCCAAGTTGGCAATACCTTGAGCCAGCCTTCCTGAGGAGTAAGGAAACTAAAAGAAGCCAAATGATGATTGGTGCTGTGAGATGGTGATGATGTTTTGAAAATTGTAGGTGGCAGGGAAGTAAAAAATCAGAAAATTTCCACAGTTAAGAATTGTGAGCAAAGAAACGATTAAAATAGAACTTATAGTTACATTTAGCTAGTTCGTTAGTAAAATGGTGATAACTAGTCACCAATCTAATACTACACTTGAATTCAGGGAGTCAAGCTACTAAGGAGGAAATTGAACAATTGTAATAAAATTATCAGGGCAGTGAGAAAGTGAATGAAGTCAAGATGCCAGGTAAGGATTGATAACATTTCAGACCCCACTTTGAATTTTGTGGAGAATCTTGACATATATAGCTGGAACACCAGACCAGATATGGCAACAGTATTCAATGCATGGATGAATGGTAGATTTATAAATGTACAAGATGGACTCTGACAAGAGAAATTGTCAGGCATTATACAGTGAACCAACTTTCCTAGCTGTGGACCTAGCTATTGATTCAATATAATCTATCCACTTCATGTCAGTGGAAGACATGAGCCCAAGAAGGTGCAAAGAGCTACTCTCCTGAAGATTTAAAACATAACATCATCCAAAAATGGCAGTATATCTATAGTAAAAATTTGCACCTTAATAACTTCCTTTTCCAAAACTAAAATTTCCATTGAAAATCATGAACAAGATTAAGAAAAACATGATTAGGGAGAGTCTATTTAAAAGATAATATGAAGACAAAATTGCGTAAAGATTAGGTTATATCTTCAGAACATATAAAGAGAGAAAGATTTACATAACTCTTAGAAAAGTCTCTTTAAAAATTGAAAATATATTCCGAGGTATACTCCATAAACACTGATAAAAACATAGACACAAAATGAAAGCAAATATTAAGATTTCTCCAAACTGCATTATATCAACTGAATATTGGCAAATTCCCAGAAATAAAGGCTGATTTTAAATAAAGAGTAAATCTGGAAAACTTTTACATAAGTAACATTTTTGGCCTGGAGAAAAATACAAGGTGAACAGGTTAATTTAATTGGCTTGTATTGTAATTTTTAAATACAACACACGATCTTAATGGCCCAATATCAATTTGATAATTATGTCCTGTGAATGCAAAAAGAAAATAAAAAGTTTAACATCTTTGAAGAATAACTCATTAGTGGAAAGTTCATTTAGTAATAATTACCAAACGAACTAATACTAAAAATTAATTTTATTTATTTCGCATTACTTAAGGGTTACATGTACAAATTCATTATTCTCTTATTAAAAAAAAGTACAATTTTTATGAACCCTACCAAAAATAATTTTATAAGATCTTATATTGTATTTATAAACAACAAAAACATAAGTGAGACTCATGAAGTTATGATCAAAATTATTTTTCTCAACAAGAAACTAAAAAAGAACCAAAGTCAACTGGAAATGTTCAGAAAATCTAGCAATCAATACACAATGAAATCAAAATACTCATCGTCAACATCACAGATGAAATAAAACAACAAACTTCAAGCAATAAATAAACTGCTTACACCTGATAAAAAAACAACAAAGCATTTTAAGTCTGTGTTCCTTGTGGAAAAGAGACGTGTGTGTAACACTATAAGACATTGGCATATGAATGATTTGGTAGCTGGAGGCAATGAATTAGCCATTATATTTGCAGCTTCTTTGGCTGCATTCGAGGATACTGTCAAAAAATGATTTGACAAGATGGCCAAATTGTAAAGCCTTTGTTGTTGTGACTGTTGTTGTAGTGCAGACATGTATGAGTAATTAGAATATTCTCTGTAATCAGCTAATGGCCAATTAGGATTTGTCAGAAGATGATTTAGACTGGGTTGGTTAGGGTAAGGAATAGAAGATTGTCAAAGGATGAGGAAGATAAGAAGGAAGATAAAGGTGGAAGAGGAAGAAGAAGAAGAGAAGAAAGTGATAAAGCACAAAAAAGGAAAAAAATAAGATAAAATAGAAGGTTGGAATTAGAAAGCTTTAGAGAAAAAGGAGAAAGTAAAGAGAAGAAGAGAAAAGAAAGAAAAATGGGAGGGAAAGATATTATTTGCAGGGCTGAAAGAAAACACTTTAAAAAGTGACAAAAATAAAAAAGAGGAAAATGTTAAGAAAAGGAAAGAAGAAATAAAAGCGTTAAAAGATAGAAAGAAGAAATAGATACAAGAAAGAAAAATACATAAAGATGAAGAACAGAAAAAGAACTCAAAGTTGGAAAAGCAATGAAGAAGAATGAAAAATGAAGAAGAAGAAACAAGAGAAGAAGAAGATTAAAGAGTTACTGGAAGAAAGAAAATAAATTCAAAATGAAAAAGGATTTGAAAGAGAAAGAATAATAATAATAAAACAATAAGCAGGGAAAGAAAGAGAAAAAGAAAAAATTGTAGAAAAATAGGGAGAAATGTCGCAGTGATGAAAGATTAAAGGAAGAATGAAAAATAATACAAGAAAAACAAGTAAGGAAAATGCTTAAGAAGATATAATGAAAATGCAATGGAAAGAAAAGAGAATGTTAAAAATTGAGGGAAGAAGAAGAAGAAGAAGAAGAAGAAGAAGAAGAAGAAGAAGAAGAAGAAGAAGGAGGAGGAGGAGAAAACAATGAAATAAGGAAAAAAAAGAAAAGTGAGAATATGAAAATGTTTGAAAAAGAAAAGAGAAAAGGAAGAGATGGAGGGTTAGGGTAGAGGAGATTCCATTAATGAAATCTCTTGGAGAATTTTTCCACAGGCTCTTCTGATGTTAAAATCAGGAGGCCTATAGCCTGAAGTCTTTGAAGTATGGGGGCCTCTCATCAGGCTAATAAAGCAGACAATGTGTGCATATATGAAACCAGGAACATATGTGTATGTTTACACACACATTTATATATACATATATGCTAATATTCACAATTTGTGACCATACACAATGGTACATACCTGTATATATCTGCATATATATATATATATATATATATATATATATATATATATATATATATATATATATATATATATATATATATATATATATATATATATATATATATATATATATATATATATATACACACACAATTCATACATGTAACATGTTGGCTAACAAGCATCTCCTGCAGACTATTTTGTTTTGCAAATGAGTTTAGTCCTGACTGGATGCTACATTAGTATGACCTTGTACCAGACTGAACTAAATTTATCAAATAATATATAAGCAAGATTAAAAATATATCTGGACATTTTTGTAATGCCAGTACAAAATACAATTTTCTTATGTCTGCATTACATTGAAAAACAAGTTTCCAAATGATCACCCAAGTTAAGCAACATTGAGTCTGATCAGTACCAAGATGGGTGACTGCTTGGGAATATCAGGTGCTGCAATCTTGGATGTGTGGGTGGTGCAATGCCTAATGGCCTGAAATTATTAATCAAAGAAGTGAGTTCCAATTCCAGTTGGGTTCATTATATTTATTTATGTGCAAATATCCTTGAGGAAGTATTAGTACACGTCATCTCTCGCTAGCTATGGGTTAATTTGTAAGACTTGTATCACTAAATCAATATCATCTTAAAAAAATAAATTACTAAAAATTCTTACAATCTAAAAATATTTTCTACTTTTAAATAACATTCAAAAGGTTGATAAACCATGAACAAATGATTGAATCAATCAATCAACAAAACACAATTTTAATCAACTGCATAAAATACACATGTTCTGTGATATATTAGATTGAGTCATAAGTAATTTGCATTTTTGGGAACTAGTTATAATAAATGCATAAAGTTCTAAAGTCATTAGTGAAATGTAATCCATGGCAAAGTACTTGGGAATTAGCAAAGATGTTAAACACTTCACAATGTTCTATATGCTAACACTTAGCAAAAATAAGTTAAGTCAGCAAGCTGGGTGTTTGGGTTCTACACACTCTTAGCCAAAGGAACAAAGCAGATTGTTGATAAACAAAAATGGAAATTACTTATGGCTCACCATGTGTGTGTGTGTGTGTGTATACAAATATATATATATGTGATTGCAAAACTCAACTGAAGACAATACAAGCATAGCAAATAAACAACACACCTGCACTTAACATTACTTGCTTTGAAAATAGTCAGAACATATTGGTTGTGCTTTGAACACTAAACAAAAAACTTCAGTATGAACAAAATTACTATTACTCTTGTACAAAACTCTATAGGAAACTAAAAGAAAACATGCTAACAATAAAAATACCCACTCCCCCAATACTAATCAAAAGTGCATGAAACAATAAGCACTATGGACAATTTCTACACACTCATAATCCTCTTAAAAGTAAAATCGTAAGAATTCTAAAAAAACTGTTTAAAATATTTCAAAATATACTTTCTCTGTTCTATTCAATGAAACATGCATAAAAGAAGGATTATTACCCAAATATACAATATACATGATAAATTCATGACAATTTGGAAATCTTTTTTGACATGCAATATATTTAAAATTCCATTGGATTCTCAGCCAATCTTTACACACACAAAAACACACACACAAATTTTGGTTATACATAATCAAACAACCACCTTTAAGTAAACAACATGAAGTTGAGTGAAGAAATGGCATAGAGAATGATTTCCCAACAGTAATTTTTAGCAATGAATGTTGGGCTATATAAAATGAACCTGCTGACTGGGTGAGGTATTGGATACTACATGAAAATAGTCAAGCAACACAGCTTAAAAGGCAATAGTAAGTCGATGGAATAATGGCTTGCATGAGTATTGTAAGTAATAAAATTATCCTTGACATTTGATGATGGCATCAAGATAAATGCAGAGAATTATTGCAAGTTCTTGAACAAGTCATTTTCTCAGGGGGACATTTAAGAATCCATAAGTTAAACTTGCATCACATGAGACAATACTCCTTCAAATTCTGCAAAGCTGCCTGTTGCCCAACTTACCAAAAATGTTTTTTCAAAGACACCAACGTAACGGAATGGACTTTAACCTCTCCAGATATTCATCCAGTAGAACATATTTAGTCCAACATTAAGATATATATATATATATATATATGTGTGTGTGTGTGCATGTACTTTGCCTATATATGTGTGTGTGTGTGTTTGTGTGTGTGTGTACTTTGCATATATATATATATATATATATATATATATATATATATATATATAGATATAGATATAGATATATATATATGCTGTAAAAAAAGCAGTAATCATGAAAAGAAGTTCTCTGGAATGATACAAAAACAGCTGCAAGTAATGCCAAAGGTGAAAGTCGAAATATTAAAAAGAGGTATGAAGGTTATAAAATATCAAGCAGCATATATTATCAGGCAAACTGATTGTTGTAGAGTAGCTAGCACTCCTTCAGCACTCTACCAGATGGCCTGGCTCATAGACTTAAATAGTCTATGATTAAGAACTTCAACAGTTGGTTAATAAGTTAATACTAAACTGATTAATATTTGGACTGATCTTACTTTGTTTGGCTATACACAGCATTTGACCCTCCTCTATTCCTTGTAAGTTGTCTTCTTAATTGTTTTGTAACTTACTGTTCTGTTTTTCATATATATCCATTAGCACTGGATACTGGTGCTGAATAAATATATTAAGCACTCATTCTTCTCTGTGTATCATCCACCTTGACAATACAACACTAATAAAATAATTTATTCAGGTCTATGAGATTTTTTTAATCAAATATTTGTTTCATAACTTTTATCATTCGGATTTATTTAGAAATCAAATATTATATTGCATTTTGCATAATAAAACCTGTCATCTACTAAACAATTTATCAAAACTATTTTAATAAGCATAGATATTATATGCAAAAACTAATACATTTCTCATGTTAATAGATGCCTATCCTAAATGTTTTACCAACACCATTTTGTTGATATCAATGTTATTTTGAAAACATTGACTTCCATAATCAAATTTGATAAATGTCTATAAATAATGTTCATCTATATTATTAAATATAAGTAAAAAAAATACTTATCAAAGATCAACTCAGAGTTTCATAATTTTTTAATCATTCATTGGAACTCTTGACAAGAATGATTGAATTGATGACAGAAAATCTATTTTATAAATGCATATTTTATGTTCATGTTCAAATTTAAATTTTGCAGTGACAAATGTCAATCTCACGAGTAAATTGCAACAATCAGCCAAATAATCATCTATAAATTTCAAATTAAAGTTACAGAAATTAATCATGTAAACTTCTTTCAATAATTAATCATGGGTTTGCCGTGTGTCTTGATGAGAAATTAAAAAACTAAAAAAACTCGACCTTTGATAAATTTTGAACATTCTTACTTATATTTTGATAATAATTATTGCTCTAATTTTATATTGAGCATTTTATTAGCAGAAATTCCATTATATTTGATATATGTTAAATTATATAATTTTGCATATATTATTTGCTAGTTTTAAGAGCTAGTATTTTTTTAATTTATTCTATGTATATATATATATATATATATATATATATATATATAAGAAGGTAACTTCTTGATATTATTGGTGTTTAGTAGGATGATCCCAGTGTGTGTGGTACCTTTGAAAAGTGTCTAAAAAACTTACTAAATGTTGACTAAAGTTGTGTGAGTAAATATGTGTAGCTGGAACTGTTTGAAAGAATTCAGTGTTTGTGCTTGCACAAAGTCACAAGTCATCGTGACTGAGGGTTTGAGAATACTAGCCTTGTCCAAACTTTTGATCATGATAGACTATGCACTCTCTGCCAGAAACTGCAACTAAGGTCTGCTCGGCATAATTGGTATATAAATCACAAATGAGCCTGAGCAGGTGTCTACAACAATGATCGGTTAGCCAATCTAGTTGCAAATTCTATATTTGCATTAATCCTATATATATATATATATATATATATATATATATATATATATATATATAATAATCCAAGACTCTTGGCAAAAAGCAAATCGAGTTCTCTCAGTAGACACTGTGTTTATCCAAAAGTAATAACGTTTAAATTCACCTTTATCCCTGCCATGCAGCAATGGCTTAGGGGTAGAATCACCAACTGATGCCAATTCAGCCGGGTTTTGATCCTAGCTAGAGGCAACCGGAATTTTAGCCACACTGACGAGCTGTGATACTGTGAGTCTGTCTGTGAATGGCAATATATATATATATATATATATATATATATATATATATATTGCCTGAAGATTGCATTCAAGCCATGAAACGGACTCTCACTGCTTGGTGTCTACTTTTATATTTACATGCAATCTATCTCTGATATTGATCACTTTTACCAATAAATATAGCATACCTTGAAACTCTATTTTTATCCAGAGTTGTCCTATATATCTATATCTATATCTATATATATATCTATATATATATATATATATATATATATATATATATGGGGGTGTAGGTATGTAGAAAAATAGGAAAGAACATGTTAGGTAAATAATCCAGGGTTCCTTAGTATTTTTGTTTTTATTTTTTAAAAAACAGTGCTCCATACAGAAGTAGAGCTTAGATTATAATTATTTTTAAAAAATATGATTCCTTCAGCGAGGGAATCATATTTTTAAAAAAAATAATTATATATATATATATATATATATATATATATATATATATATATATATATCAGTTACATTTATTAAAATATTTAAAATTATGGCAAATTAACAGATTTCAATTTCAAGGTGAGCAGAATTATCATCAAGAAAGTGCTCACTAGAAAAATAGGATAACAATAGTCAATAAATAAATAAATGTTCTATTGACTTATCTTTGACTTACTCTTGTGGACAAAAATGCTCATCATTGCCTGAATGCTTAACCATTCAATATGATGAATGTGACAGTCACACTATAGACAAGCTTATTTAATAAGATCATAGTGCAAACTGAGTAGCCCACAGCCGAGTACATTTTCTAGTATGTTCAGTAAGGTTTTCTCTGATTAATTGCCAAGTTATCTCAAGTCTATCCAACAACTAGTTCTTGAGATATTTAAAATAACTCTTTACTTTCTGAACAAATCTTTCTGTATACATGCCTTAGAACACATATGTAATAGCATTCAGAGATAGACAGACTTGTTTTTTGGCTCATTGTGCAATGTTGACGTTGACTAAATATTTGGATGGTTGACAGCAACCTACATTCATGAATGTAAAATCAAACAATTAAGAAAAATCTTTAATATTGGCAAAATGAATATAGAGCTTTATTCAAACGATTTCCTTTTTTTCTTCAACGATTGGCAATAAGGAATTTATGAAGTTTTTATTATCTTGATAATTTGACAAAAAATGAAAGGATATATAACTTCAAAGGAAGGCAAAGGTCAGTTATTTATTAAACAAAACATTCATGCTTGTAACAATTTATTATAAAAATGAAGATGAAAAATTACTTGCCAAAAAAAGGAGTGTTTTATTTATTTTACAAATTTACCTTATTATTCACAGTCCTCAAGGAATATCTTATATTTTCCAAAAGAGCATCTCTTTTTGGCCATTATCAATTTTCAGTGGGGTCAAATTCAAGTCATTTGCACAATTCTCATTGAATCACCACTCTTAGCCAATCATGGCTATATTTGGATGCCTTCAATATTTCGTATCTGATACATACAAATTATATTATTCTTTGTTAGTTTTAATTTATTTTGACAGCAGTGTTGTTCATTTTATTTTCTCTGTTTTAAAATTTGTGGAGCTCCTCACTACCATGAGCCCATCATCTCTGTATAGCCCGATGTCACCAATGTCTAGTTCACGGTTTTATCAGATTTAACTAATATTTTATCGCTGTCGTTTATGGTTTTAACTATTTGGTCTAGACGCTTCTGGAAGTTGTTTTTCTTTTTTTGAAAGGAAATATTGTTGATTATATTTAGTAGGTCCTTTTCGAATTCCTGTAGGTTTTTGTTGTATGGTGCTACTTTCTTGCTTTTAAATCCGTAAACATCATAGAGAAAATTAGAAAGATAATTTATAAAGAATTTGGGAAACTAAATTTAAAAACACTAGTCAACACTAAATTAAAAAGAGTAAACTTCCTAGACGTAACCCTAGACTTAGCGAACAACGTTCACCTACCTTACAGAAAACCTAATACTAATCCCCTGTATGTACACCCTAAGTCAAACCACCCTCCATCTATAATTAAGCATATACGCACATCAATAGAGAAAAGAATAAGTATGAACTCAGCAAATAAGGAAATATTCCGACAACACAGTAGTTTTTATAACACAGCCCTGAAAAATAGCGGATACAAAAACGCTGACATAACCTATAGAAACGATAGTACCAATAATAAGAAAAACAGGAAAAGAAAGATCATCTGGAATACCCCTCTGTACAACCAAATGGTCAGCACCAAACTAGGCCATAAGTTCCTAGCTTTAATTGAAAAACACATTCCCGCTATTAGCAAACTTAGCGACATCTTTAACAAAAACACCTTGAAATTGAGTTACACTGCACTGAAAATATAGAAAGAATCATAAAAAGACATAATAAGAAAATCCTAGAAAAACACGCAAACCAAAACAGTAATAAAACCCATAAACTAAAATTAGATAAAAATAACAAAAAATTGTGATTGTAGAAACCCTAAAAACTGCCCGTTGGAAAATAAATACCTCACAAAATCCGTGGTATACCAATGCACTATCTCATCCATTGAAAGTCCTAACACTGATAGGATATACATAGGCTCAACGAAGAATAATTTTAAAATTAGATGGAGGCAACACAAGAGCTCCTTCAACAATATTCAAAATAGAAATCAGACATCTCTATCCCAATATTTCTGTCATCTAAGAGAAACGAATAAAACACCAAAAGTAAAATGGAAAATAGTAAATAAAACAAGAACTTGTAAAACCTGGGATGACCCATGCCCTTTATGCCTACAGGAAAAACTACACATCATTAAATTTCTAAATAATGAAAAATTATTAAACCATAGGCAGGAGTTAACGGTTTTTTGCTGACATCAACAAACTTTCACATTAAATAATTAGCATAAAAAAAAATCCCATAGCTAAATAAAAGTCTTAAAAGCTTAGCCAAATCATTAAATAGGAAAAACCCTTTTTGTAGTCGTCAAAAAACAAAAAAAGCAAATTGAAATTCAGTGCAATACGATTTGTATATAAAACACCCACTTGAATAAACAAATAAATAAATAGATAATCAGATGGACAATAATAAAAGACAATTCTCCAGACACATAACGACTTGTAGGCGTGCCATAAAAATATCCCTCACTGGGAACCAACTAAGGGGTGTCTGTAAACATTAGCCTTGAAATAGATACCCTACTCAACCTTAGCAAAACCTCTCTGAAGATGATGAATCTATTGATAAGAAGTAACTCTTTGACCACTTAACGAAGAAAAATAGTCTAGCCACTCCCACAATAACGAATTTTGTAATGGACCGTGCCTAAAAACACACGTAAACCGAGAGATAGCTTATTCCTAAAATTTCACTTGAGGATGAAATGGGACTAAACACCTCAATTCAACTTAATTTTAATAATTATTTGGATGGTTTTGGCTCTCGTTTTTGAAACATGAGAACTCATATGTAGCGAAGGGATCATATTTTTAAACAAAAAAAAATATATATATATATATATATATATATATATATATATATATATATATATATATATATATATATATATATGAGGAGGCATGGTGGAGTAGTGGATAGTGGTTCTGATTGAGAAATGAGAGTGTTGAGTTCAAATTATAGTTGAATCCATTGCATTCATTTATGTGCTAATGCCCTTGGGAAAGGTATTAATCCTCCTCTTCTGCCTCCAGCTATGGGTAAAAAGTAGGACAGATTAGGTTCTATAGCCTTAGATGACAACTTGTCTAGAAGAAGGACAATTCTGAATTCAAAACACCTGGAGGGTCATCTGGGGACCTTGTGGCACCAGGTGTCTTTATTTGTCCCATCAAAAAGTGTGGTTGGTTCTGCACAAATCCTTCAACACTATAATCAAATCATATATGCAGGTGCCTGAGCTGTCATTTCCTAGCAACTGAGCTGCTTGACCCTCATATGTTGAATTTAATGGAAGAGTCCACCATATATATATATATATATATATATATATATATATATATATATATATATATTAAAACATATATTGTTAAATATAACAGGCATAGAATGTCTATTATGTTTGATCATGAGCCATTCTAAGCTTTGTATAGTGGCTTTAGTTTCAAGAGAAAATAAAATCAAAATATATATATATATATATATATATATATGTAGTGATATAAATATATATATATATATATATGTAAATGTATGTATATATATATATATATATGTAAATGTATGTATATATAAATATATATATATATATATGTAAGTGAATTTTTCCATTTTATACTACTATGAACCCTTTCCATTGGCTCTTTTGCTAATATATTTTTTCTTCCCCATCATTTTTATTAATAAATTTGTATTTTATTCATGGTTCCTTTTTATCTTACCCTTATATTTTTCTTTTCCCGTAGAGCGAATTCTGTCAAAATGTTTATTACCAACGTATTCTTCTGATGAAGTGTTGGTTGGAAATGATCCATTCTTAAAGATGAATGCTTTCCTGTATTTTCAAATCTATATATGTTTTGAAGTATCAAATGTCTGTTTATATATATATATATATATATATATATATATAAATGAAATAAATCCTAAAGTGCCAGGAACAACCTACCTAGGTTTCATCTAAATGGATCTTCATATATATATATATATATATATATATATATATAGTGGACATTGAAGCCAACACAGAATGGCGAAGTCTATTTCATGCTTATATGCAATCGTCGGATGCCCTGATGATTGCACATAAGCATGAAGCAGACTGTCACTGCTGGGTGATGCCTTCAATATCATGTTTTATATTTCCATATACTCTATCTCTGATATCAAGCACTTTAACCTATAATATAGCATACCTGAAATTTACATGTATGCATATGATGTATGTTTGTGTGGTTGCTTTATTTGTGAATGTGTTACTGTGTGCATCTGTATGTGATTTACCTATGTGCACAGTAATTGTTTGTCTATGAGTGTGTCTGTGCAAAAGTAGTTCATGTGTGTGAATAAACACATGTTTGAATGTGCATCTGCATTGATTTATGTATGTGTGGGCATATGTACATATGTATGTATATATGTTGTTTTTTAAACTAACTTATTAGTCATATATTGATTATTTTCATCAACAATAAAATATTTTAAAGTTTTGTGTGGATGACAATATAGTCATCCACAGACAGACTGTTTTGCTGTATCACAGCTCTTCAGTGTGTCTAGACGTCCAATTGCTTCAAGCCAGGATCAAAACCCAAACAATTTGGTATTAGTCAGAGATTCTACCCCTAGGCTATCATCACACAGCAGAGAGGTAGGGAAATTTTTTAACGTTTTCTATGTGCAATACATCAGTGACTCGGAGAGCTCAAAGAGCAATGTGTTAATAGAAGTATAAGCCACTGTATGTGTATATATATATATATATATATATATATATATATATATATATGGGTAACTATCCACGTTTCGAAAAACCTTTACTAATAATCAAATCAATCTCGAAGGAAAAAAGGTTTTAAAAAAAGAAAGAGCTAGAAACATGTAAGTCTGTCGAAAAAATCACACAGATACAGTTTTAAAGCCCGAAGAAAAAACTCGACACGAATAAACAACATATGTGCTGGTGCCTGAGCTGTCATTTCCCTGACAATCCACTTAGGTGAAACCTGGGTAGGTTTGTCTGGCTCACTAGGTTTATCTATATATATATAGAGAGAGATAGATAGATAGATAGATAGATAGATAGATAGATATTTATTTATTTATGTGTGTGTGTGTTCAAAATAGATATATAAATGAAAAAGTATCTGTAAAGACAATATTAATAAAATATTTTAGAAGAGCAAAACATTTTACGCTGACGTGTTTTTTTCCTTCAGGAAATTTATCAAAACAATTTATTTAGTAATTTGTATTTATACAGAGAAGTAATGTAAAGAAAAATAACATTAAGTGTTCAAATCTTTTAATTAAAGAACACACTAATGTACTCTAACATCTAACTGCATAGAGAAGATGTAAACTATGGAGGACTCTAACATAACTAAGTTTTTGGCATCTTAAACATAAGTGAATTAATGTTGTTGTTTTATGTAAAAAATAGAAGCATAATATATATTGAATATATTTTAATTCAGTCAGTTATGTGCCATGTGGGATACATCCTTAGGTGATCATGTATCTTTTGATTCATGACTGACAAGGCAGATTTTTTGTTCCCACAGTAGGTTGCTATTTCTTTCTGCAGTAGACCAGTTGCCATCCAAGGCTATAGAACCTGGTCTGTTCTGCTATTTACCCATAGCTGAGGGGGAAAAAAGAGGATTCATATGTCTTCCAAGGATATTTGCACATAAGTGAATGTAATGCATTCGACTGGAATTCTAACTCGGCTCTCTGATTCCTCAATCCTTATTCCACTGTGCCTCCCTTTTTAAATGAACATTATATTTTAATTGAACATCAAAAAGTTTGTAATTAGTAAATACAGTGTTTACCTTTTGACTGTAATATTTGACTAGATATTATGTATAAATAATCTATTATAAAAACTAATAATTAATAAAAAACATGAAAATTAGGCAATGAATTAAGTAAATGATATTGGTAAACAACTTTAACAACATAAAATAAGCAGATAACACAGTGTTGATAGTAGGCAAAAGAAAACTACATAAATTCTTACAGAAGTTTGTGATGGAAAGTACAAAGCATCAATTGCAAGAGGACAGAATGCATGGTTGTTAGCAAAATGGTGAGGCCAACATGCAAATTACAAATTGGAGATGACAAAACAAGTACAACAATCTAAATATCTGGAAAGTGTTTTAACAGAGGATGGAAAGTGTGACACTGATATTCAAAGGGATAGTTGAAGATGCCTTCCAACAGCTCAGCAAGGTATTAAGAAAGAGGAAACTTTTTGAGAAACAAAGAAAAGAGTACTGAACTATTACATAATATTAGTCCTCCTATATGGCAGTGAATGCTGAACAATCTCCTCACAAATGATGAAGAACCTTGAAGCAACAGAAATGTAGTTCTATAGAAGGATGCTGAGAATACCATGGACTGGACATTTGAGCAATGAAGTTTTGGGGAAAATAGAAACAAAAAATATATTTTTACTTACCATTACAAAGCGAGAATTGAAATTTCTAGGGTTCATAATATAGAAAGAGGACATGGAAAATTTTATACTCATAGGATAGATTGAAGGCAAGAGGATAAAAAAAAATAACAATGCGTAACCTACCTATCAAGCTAGATTAAATGGATGACAGAATAGGGTTTAGGAGAGATAACAAAAAGACAAAATTTATTAAAATCTACAAAAGACAGGAAATTGTGGGGAGGCATGATGGCCAATATCATGAAGGCACATAGCACATGGAAGTAAGAGAAAAATAATAATGTCCACAAAAAACTTACTGATTTTTCAAATTCTAACCTGGTCTAGCTTGCTTTAATTTTGACATAAAATTCTTTAGCTAAAAAAATTATGTGATAATGAGCATCATTTACTTTGCCATTCTTATAGAATTAGAAACCTCACATCCTTCAATGCTCTAATCACTGAGCCATGCAAATCAATGTCTTTCAAGAGAGGAAAACAAGCAGACAGTCCATAAGTCTAAGATTCAAATGACAATCTTTACAAGACATCAGAGTCATGGTAAAATGTTGCTGGTGTGCATTGGGTTGAACCTATTTACAAACAAATGAACAGAATGCTAGAGACTTCAACAAACACAGACTCACTCAAGTTATTTCTATCTTGCACCAATAAAATAAATATTTAATCTAATTTATTCATGAATTATTCAGAAGTTTTACTCATAATTTAATAAAAGCAAAACTTGGTTTGTCTGATATTTTAGCTGAAAAGGCAAGTATGGTTTTTTCTGCAGAAACAAATTGGTGATTTCTAAATAATATAATAAAAAGCATATGATAAGGAGATGCAAACCACTTGGAGCAATGCTACTGAACTTCAATGCATATACATAACATTCAAATTCATTAGCTTTGAAATTCTGAGTTAGAATGTTCAACCTTGAATGCTGAAAGGATTATTTCAAATATTTATTTGAATTTTTAATATGAATATAAGTTATTGTTGTTCATTCATAATATTATTATTGGTATTGATATTGCATGTGGCTAAGTGGTTAAAAAGATTACTTTCTGACCATGAGAGTCAAGTTTGAATCTAACTATGGTGGATTTGTAAGGAAAGTGACTTCTTGATGTTATCAGCCTTGGGAGGTGATCCAAGCATGAGACACCATTGAAAAATTCCTAAAAATTATACCATAAGTTGATCTAAGACTTGTGAATGAAGTTAGGGAGACAAAGTCACAAGTCATCCTGATCAAGTGTTTGAATGTACTGGCCTTGTTTAAACTATTGATCATGTCAGATGATGCTCTCTCTCCCAGGAACTGTAACTAAGGTCTGCTCAACATAATTGCAGTATAAACCACAGGCAGTCTCTGTCAGTGTTGAACAAACACAAATGCTTTGGTAAGAAGGATTGGTGAACTGCCTTAGCAGACAGGAATACTTGGATACTGGTGACCAGTTATTATTATTTACATAGTCTAGAGAATCGAGAATTAAAGCTTGTTAATTTGGTGCATAGCAAATGCGAGTTCAATCCTTGGGATGGGTAGCACATTGATTGATTGAGTATTCATTACTAAAAGAACAAGATGAGATATCCTAGACAGTGAAAGTGTCAAGCTATAACTATAGGTTTAATAAAGAGTTCAAGTCAAAATTCTTTGAAGCTAACACAGATCAACACCTACCCACCTGAAGAAGCCCACAGGGTACAAGATAAAGACATTAGTTCAAATGTAAATAATGCAAATAATGATAACTTTTCAGCCTAGAAATTCTTCTTTCTTTTTATGTGCTGTGTCGTTTCAGGACGTAAGCAATCATGGCCCTCCATTTCCCCCTATCCCTTGTGGCTCTCAACAGGTTTTGTATTTCTGCCAACTCCCCCAGACCATGCTCCACCATCCACCTGCCCAAGCCTGTCACATATGTCATGTGCTGCTTTCCACTGTCTCTTTTTCCATCTATTTTTCCTGTGAGTATCAGATTCTCCAAGCCCTCCTTTCTCATCATGTGACCCAGAAATTTCATCTGCCTCTTCCTTATGTTAAATATAAGCTTCATCCTTGTTTGCATCCTCTCCAAGACCTAATCATTGCTCATATGCTTGGTCCATGATATCCTCAGCATCCTTCTGTAGAACCACATCTCCACTGCCTTAAATCTGTTCTTCATCCTTGAGGTACCATCCAACATTCACTGCTGTATAGGAGGACAGGTGTCACATAGCAGCTCAGCACTCTTTTCTTTGTCACCATAGAAATCATTTTGTTTCACAGTACTCTGCCCAGCTTCTAGAATGCATGAATATTTATTACAACTTGTCAATTTTTTAAATGCTTTTTTTAAATGCTTTTAATTTTCTCAAGACTTGCAAAAATACATTTCTAGTGCTATTATTGGTCCTGACTTAGCATTATCACAGATTCAGTCAATTTCCCTCCACCATAATGTAGCTTCCCTGTGTCTTTTCTATAAATACTTTCATGGTAATTACTTGGATAAGCTCTCGACTATGATACCAAGACTTTATGAATTTAAGTGCATGAATTGGCAAAGATGTAACCATAATTTCTATGCTAAATGTTTATTTTTTCATACTTCTCACTTGTGAAAAATTCTTTCAGTTCTATGCTTTCCAGCTAACTTCTATGTTCAAAACATTAAATGCAGTATCAATCATCATCTGCTGTCTTCTTGATTACTCTTCTGTTGTTCTTGCTGCTTAATAATGTTTCTCTTTTTTTCTTATTCTTTCAGTCAGAAACCTCTTATATGGAGTGAAATGATAAAAAAAATAAATATGGAATTCAAATGCAAGTAGATTAAAAAATTAAAATTTTTAGAATTAAAGAAAAGAATGCTGAAAAGCAATATAATATCAACCGTCTTTTATAGCAGTTGATGTTGGATCATGTCTCCGCAAATGAAGAGGAGATCGAGGCAACATAAATAGGTTTCTACAGAAGGATGCTGAGAATACCATGGATGGAACATGTAGGCAATTAGGAAGTTTTAAGGAAAAATCAGTGGAAACATTGGGTAATCTACTGAAAGAGATTTTGTAAATGGATGGAAAAACAGGAAATTGCTTAAAGCTACAAAGGATAGGAGGTTGTAGAAAATCATGATTGCACATGTCCTGAAGGGAAACAGTATATAAAAGAAGAAGAATCTGGTAACATTCACCAAACAGTGCCATTTGTTACTCATTTTTTGGCAGCACTCAAGTCAATATTCTTAAATAGCCACATCAGATTGAAAATTTCATATGGATACCATGCATAGTGCCAAACTCGTTCAGAAATATAGAAACTGTTAGTTATATATAACTGCATTCACAGATCAATGGTTAAAAATGTCTTTGAGTGAGTGAAGCCTGTTGATTTTGGCAAAGACCATCCTTCTTTGAGCATTGAAAACTGGCACTACAGAATCAAAAAGAACTGTACCAAATAACAGAAACCACATCACTTGAAGACAATCAAAAGCAGTAATAACTAAAATGGATAATCCAAAGAGAAAATAAATGACATAATTAAGGTGTTGTTATTTAATACCACTTCAAATAAAAGGTTAGAAAGGAAACCCACATAATAAATTCCAAAATTTCCATCCAATCAAAAATATTCAGAAAATTGTCCCTAGTTTTCCTTTAATGTAAATTTATGACAGATCCTAAATAACTTCTTAATGATACTAAATCTTATTTTCTACTTTACTTTTTACTGAATATGATTCACTTTTACAATCCGATATTTAATTTTTCTTTAATATCTTAAACTGAAAAAATTAAATTACAAGAGTGTTTAGGAAATGAAGTTTTTGTATTTTTAATATTTTAAATATTTTATCTTCATCTGTTTTTTATGTTCTGATATTTTTATAACTACAATTTTATCTTGCATCATTGAACCAAACTTGATTCTTTTTTCACAATTGTCTTCAACTTTCTAATTGCATACATCTTTCATTTGGTATATAGATATAAACTTTCTTTCATTGAACATCTTTTCATTTTAAAATGATGCACTTTTGAAATTATTTCATGGAATAAGCCCTTACCACATTCCTTAATGTTGTGTGTGATTTTGAGAAGGGAGAAAAAAAAGGAGAAGAAAAATTGAGTTATGTAAACTTAACTTTTTTTCAATGTGAAAGGAAGAAGTTAAATGCATTGTGGAAGAATGTTTAGAGGAATAAATGGGTATGAGGTGAAGAAGCTATGCTTCTAATAATTAGTCACATGAAGACAAAGACTAAAACAAAAATTAAAACTGAACAAATATTAAAGACTAAGACAAAGATGAAAACAGAAGCTAAAATTAAAACTATGACAAAGATGAAGACACCGACTATGACTAAGTCAAAGACTAGGACAAAAGACTAAGACAAAGACTAAGACTAGGACAATGATGAAAACAGAGACTAAAACTATGACTAAGATGAAGACTAGAATAAAGATGAAAACAGAGATCAAAACTAAAACTATGACAAAGATGAAGACACTGACTAAGACTAAGTCAAAGACTAGGACAAAAGACTAAGACAAAGACTAAGACTAGGACAATGATGAAAACAGAGACTAAAACTATGACTAAGATGAAGACTAGAATAAAGATGAAAACAGAGATCAAAACTAAAACTATGACAAAGATGAAGACACTGACTAAGACTAAGTCAAAGACTAGGACAAAAGACTAAGACAAAGACTAAGACTAGGACAATGATGAAAACAGAGACTAAAACTATGACTAAGATGAAGACTAGAATAAAGATGAAAACAGAGATCAAAACTAAAACTATGACAAAGATGAAGACACTGACTAAGACTAAGTCAAAGACTAGGACAAAAGACTAAGACAAAGACTAAGACTAGGACAATGATGAAAACAGAGACTAAAACTATGACTAAGATGAAGACTAGAATAAAGATGAAAACAGAGATTAAGATTAAAACTATGACAAAGACACTGACTAAGACTAAGACAAAGAATAGGACAAAAGACTAGGACAAAGATTAAGACAAAGACTAAGACGAAGACTAAGACAATGATAAAGACTAAGATTAAACTAAGACTAAAATGAAGAATAAAACTAAAATTATGACTAAGTCTAAGATGTAACCAAATAGGATTAAGGACAGAGACTAAGATTAAGATACAGACGAAAATTAAGACTAAGGTTTAAGACAAAGACAAATACAAAGATAATTACAAAGGGGAAAAGAAGCAAGTAAGCAAAGAAGTAGAATTGTGCAAGAGCCATTGTGTTTATTTTGCTTTGTACTTTATTTGTTATTTTATCAAAATCAAGGTGACAGCCTTGAACCTTACAAATCCAGAAAAGAGATAGAAATCTGAATGAAATTTTAAATTTCTGTCTATTTCTTTTCATTCCTATCATTTTCTTGCCCTTTATTTTCTTACCATTTTTCCATCCCTTTTTACTGCCTAAAAAGAAGAGCAGTTGGAAATTAGAGGAACACTGGAGAGTGTTGACACCTTTTTTCTTCTTTTTATTTCTTACTCAACACATATACTTAAATAGAATTTTGTCCAAATTCTCTAAATGGTTACATTGTAATTAATTTAATGAACAGTTAATTGAAAGTTTTAAGATTATTAATATAACAAATAATATGTAATTTATGATGGACATTCCGCCGATTGGATTAAAGCATTGGTTCCCTAGCAGTTGTGAGTTAAATCTCTCTTTGATTTATTCCTAAATACAGAGTTAATTCCCTTTTAATGATTTATAGAGACCAATCACATTTTAATAAATCATTGCCTGGGGCTACTAACTGTCAGAGATAATCACATCATAGATTGCTACAGATAAGCTCACAGTACATTTTCTTACTCACAATTGTCCAGCATGGCACAACATTAACATGATATATAACACCTTGGGTGTGGTTATGTCGAAAGTCACATACTCTAGTTCAGTGATACGAGTGAATAGTGAGATTGATCCACACTGGGTGCCCCATACTTATGGCCTGGTACCACATCTAAGCTATGCTTAGAAAATCATTTTGGGCACTTCAGAATGGTTTAATGGTTATCAAGCTTGTCTTACTAGATCAGTTAGTACTGAAAAGTGAGTTTGATACTCACTGGGTGCTCCATACTTTCAGCCTTATGCCACATCTAAGTTATGCTTGGAAAATCACTACTCTAAATGACTAAAACTGGTGAGTATTAACTGGTGTGAAATTTCCCATAAACAATGGAATGGGAATAGGTATGATCTACCCTCCCAAATTTAAATAAGAGTGCAATTAAAAATTCCAAGTAGTGGCCTCCTGAAAAATAAATATGGTGGCTCATAAACTCATGTTATTTTTTCTTTGGCAGCAACAATTATGATTGACACCTTTTATATTTCTTTTTATATTTTCTGAGGGGATTTGTTTTGTGGCCCAAATGTAATGCTCAGTGCATTCACAAATGGCTGACATAGAGTGAATCAGAAAGGGATCTAATTTGAAGCACAGGTACAACAGCTGAAACACTGGGAATATAGCAATCAACATTAGCATGCGAGTTTGAACAACTGGGAATATAACAAGTAACATTAGCATGCTAGTTTGAAAAACTGGCAATATAACAAGTAACATTAGCATGCTAGTTTGAAACATGGGAATATAACAAGCAACATTAGCATGCTAGTTTGAAAAACTGGCAATATAACAAGTAACATTAGCATGCTAGTTTGAAACACTGGCAATATAACAAGTAACATTAACATGCGAGTTTGAAACACTGGGAATATAACAAGCAACATTAGCATGCTAGTTTGAAGCATTGAGAATATAAGAAGAAACAATAGCATGCTAGTTTGAAAAACTGGGAATATAACAAGTAACATTAGCATGCTAGTTTGAAACACTGGAAATATAACAAGCAACATTAGCATGCTAGTTTGAAGCATTGGGAATATAAGAAGCAATATTAGCATGCTAGTTTGAAAAACTGGAAATATAACAAGTAACATTAGCATGCTAGTTTGAAACACTGGGAATATAACAAGCAACATTAGCATGCTAGTTTGAAAAACTGGAAATATAACAAGTAACATTAGCATGCTAGTTTGAAACACTGGGAATATAGCAATCAACATTAGCATGCTAGTTTAGCACACTGGGAATATACCAAGCAACATTAGCATGCTAGTTTGAAACACTGGCAATATAACAAGCAGCATTAGCATGCTAGTTTGAATCATAAGGCATTATAGATAATGCTTACTACCTTACAGAAGGTATATGTAATGTTTGAAAATTAATTAGATTACTCAGAATTTAATAACTTAAATAGATTACTGATTACTTTAAAATTTGTACATGAGTAAAATCTAATTATTTATTAAAAATAGGAAAAATTTAAAAAAAGATATATAATTTAAATTATTAAAAAGTAAATATGAAGTGATTTTGCTTATGACATAAATGATAAGTCATAAAAAAATCATTCACTATCAAATTTAATTATTATTCCAAACACAAAAATTTTGTTGGAATAGCAAGTCATAATAGGTGCAAAATAATCAAAATAAAAGATTCAACCACTTTGTAAAGTTTTAAAGGAAAATCATCTATTACATATTACATAGTGATGTAATGGAATAACCTGTCATTCCCATGAGTGACTACACTATAGGTAGTAACTACCTATAAGTATCTGTATGCCAATAGGCTACAGAGTCTAGCTGAAATCTTTTCAGCTATACAGTTGAACTCTCTGCCTTCAGGCAGAATGGAACCCAGATGAGGCTATGCCAAAGTGCAGAGTCTTGTCTACAGTGGTATATCGACCTGACCCCGTTTTTTATGGGGTCTATGGGGAATTTTTGCACAAGACTACAGGCTCAGATACCCCATGTTAAATTCGACCTTGTACCGCATGGGGTGGTTGGCAAATTTTGTAGCTAGAATCTTTTCAGCTATACGGTCAAACTCTCTGCCTTTGGGCAGAGAGGAACCCAAATGAAGCTATACCAGAGGGCAGAGTCTCATTCGGGGAGGTAGACCAACCTGATCCCATTTATACGGGTTCTACAAGGATTTTTTGGCCAAGCATACGGGCTTGGATACCCCACATTAAACTCAACCTTGTGCCACATCTGACCACGTGGGGTGGTTGGCAAATATCTTAGCTGGGATTTGTTGCGTACGACTCAGACTTACATGAGAACTACTGCCCTTCCAATAGTAGCCCTCATTACTGGATTGACTTGCAATGACCTTGTGCATAACTTACCTTTATTCTTATTTTTATTGGTTTCTATAATAAACCTTTACTTATATATCCACCATGTTTGTCATTCCTATTAGCATGAGATATAACACAAAGTTTGCACAAAAATTACCTTTTGTGTACCTATTAAGACAGGATAACAAATTTCTGATAAAACAGATTATCGTTGAAAAAAGGAAAAAAAGTAACAGTTTTGGAAAAGACAAGTATCTAGAAAAACAACCTAAGCAATTAAATATTTGTTCAAGAGTAACATTTTAGAGTAGTAAAAAGTAAGTTTTATAAAATAAATTAAATAATCATGGTTTTTCTTAGTTTTTGTTTGAAACAAAACATTCCAAGTTATAGAATATTTTTAATGCTAACATGAAATGAGTTGTTAAATTGCACAAAGGCATTAATTTTTTGTGCTCTTTACATTTTTATCAAGGATAATGAGATCAATAACATATTATAATACAAAGTTGAAAAATTTTTAATATATAATTCCGACTGTTTTTTGAAAGCAACTTTCTGAATCATAAGTTCTATGCTAACATTTTCTTCTCTTGTACTTCTCGCTTGTGGAACTCTCTTGCATTCCAGTCAACTTTGATCTTCAAAAATTTAAGTGAAATGTCAATTATCTTCAGTCTTCTTAATTCCTGTTCTATATTGTTCTCTCCCCTTTATGTTTTTTCTTTTTTCTTTCATACTCAGTAATCCCTTGCATCTTAGTGACTTTATTACCTTGCTTGGAGTGGAATTATTAAAAGAAAATACATTATGTCATTATGTACTAACAATGTTAACAGAAACAAAAACACATTTGCAAAAAGATAGGTTCACCTATCATCCAGTTCATACTCCTCCCTAGTCCTTTGAACTGGAGTACAGGTTTATCCCTTGTTTCCTGCTTATGATTGGGTTTCCAGTTCTTTATAAAGTCTGCTTCAGCTCTGTGTTTCTAACACTTGTTATTTTCTATACAATTATAAGTTCACACAGTAATACTCTACTTTGAGTGGCTCTTGGACCTTGTATTGATTGAACATTATTAAAAAAAATAGTTTTGCTGGTGTTGATTGGTTATAATCTTTTAACACAGTTACTAACTTTTTACGAGTACTTTAATATTTCCAAAATTTTTTCAAAAATAAAATTTTTATTTTATTTTCTTATTTCATCTACTTCTAAGTCATAAAAAGAAAAACTGTCTTTTAAATAATCAATAAGCAAATTAATTTTCCAAAAGAATATTTTCTTTTATTGACTTTTTTCAGTTTAATGAACTTTTCTAATGCAGAAATATTTATAAATATTCAAAGCTCTTCCAAATAAATCCATCTGGGAAACGTTTTCGGTTCTTGAACAAGATTTCTGTCTCGTTTTTTTTTCTCCCCCTTTAGGGAGAAACTGATAGAAATATTGTTTTTTTTTATTTTTTTTTGTTTTAAAATGACACCTCTTGAATAATTTGAATTAATTATTTTTACAATATGTAAAGTGGATCATCTTCAAGGATATAATTATACAAATAAATAAATATGCATTCAAATTCAATACAATTGTTGAAAATGAGATAAATAAACAAATACAAGAAGGATAAGTGAAAAGACTGAAAAAAGTTATCTTTAATGTGAAAAGCATGTTTGTATATAATTATTTATGATTAAATAATTTTTTTTTATTTGTGTTAACTATTCTGATATTATTAAAGACTGGAAGTAGAATAGTTTTACGAGTGAAAGAAAAAATAAGAAATGGAACTCTTCACACAAGAAGATAACTTTCTTTACCTTTCTTTTTAAGATATTATGGTATTTGTTATGGATTTACTTAAAGTGAGTATACATCAACAATTTATTATTTTCTTTTACTTTTTTCCTCTTCACTGCTAAAAACAAATGATTTTCTAAATTGCTTAAAGTCATTAGTTCCTGCTTTTATTTTTACTTGAGCTGATGACAATTTTGTTTCATAAAAAGAAAATTGTTAAATGTTTTTTAATCAATTATGACATAATTGGATTCAATCAATGGCTGATATTCTTAAATAATAACCTAATTAGTATGATCAAGTCATGGGTGCCTATTATCAAGTGATGGCTATTAAGTTAGTTTCATTGGTCATTTACTAGTTTGGCTTCTTTAATCCTCATTGGGTATCTCAGTACCATGCTTTGTGTCAGTCTAAGCTAACCCAGCCTGCTTAGCTGAGATAGTTGCATGTTTACTCTGGGAGCTTATGATAAGCAGTGGCGGACTAACCCACCAGGATACTGGGAAATTTTCTGGTGAGCCTCAAAGTGATAGTTCATCACTTTAGAAATAAATGAAAAAAGGAAAAATATTGTGTAGATCCTGGGAAGATGTAACATTTTGTCTAAAAACTTTACTTTTATTTGATTCCTTTGGTTATGTTTTGGGATTAAGATGATTTAAGCCATCAACACAGCTACACTATTGTTCTATAGGACAATAGCATGTGAATAGTGGAAATAAGTAAATAGTGTAAATAAGTAAATAGTGTAAATAAGTATAATTCATCATCCAAGAAATTCAGACAGAAAGATATTATGAATGTTTCATTGAGAATGACTGACCATATTATTTTAAAACTTGGAATTAAAAGACATATATTTTGATAATATCTGCTTATTAAGTTTAATTTTAACACATGTCTGAATGGAGGAAGATTGTATTGAACCAATTTTATAACTAGAGGAGTGGTTAACCTACTTAGAAAATCAACTTTTACTTTATCCTTCATTTCACTTGAACACTTACCATCAATGGCAGACTGGGTCAAAAATTTATACAAGTAAAACTTGTAAAAGAGCCTAGTTAAAAGGACCCACTTAATCCCATTTAACCCCTTATGCTTGTACATCATTATACAAATATAAATCTTGTTGTTATAAAACCGTTTGTTTTCCTTGTTGTTTCACTTGTTGCTTTTGAGGTTGCCTATATATTCATAAAGTAATTTGTATAATGATGTACAAGCATAGGGGTTAATTCCCTTTGACTGGATTTAATGATTTTACTAATGAATTATCTTTTATCTAAGCTCATAAAAGGTTGAATGAACCTGCCGTTCAAAATGTTCACCGTGAGAGAGTTGAAAGAACAGTAAAGCTGAGAATATGTTGAGTAAACTTTTAGCTTTAGAAGTGTTGAAGAAGTGAATGTTCTGTAATGTTTGTAATTAAGTTTCCATTGCTTGTAGTTGAGTATTCATGATGTAATGTTCCTAATGAAGTTTGAAAAGATTTGTATGTATGTGTATGTTTTGTACGTATGTGTATAGTATGTGCAAGTTTTGTACGTATGTGTATAGCATCCGCCAGCAAGGGGTCGAGACGCAATCTCTTTTTTACAACTACATTTTAATAGTGAGAGAAATCAAGGAAGAGAAAGAACAAACTTGTGTCTGGTATTTATAATCAACGTAATCACATGACAGGCTCGAAAGGCATTGACAGATTTTGAACGGAATTATTATTTAGTCAGGTCAAAAACTAAGCCGATGTTATTAATTGTAGTTGAGAACATGATTTAAATATTAAGTGACCAATCAGAAGTTGAGGTTTTTTGAATATATGTATGAAGCTGGATAAGCTCTGTGATCCACTTTTTGCACAGAAATCGACATTGATAAAAAAGTGGTAGCAGAATGCTAAAATAGTCTAGGTTTGTGAATTTAGAGACATAGTAATTGTGAGTTCAATCTCTGGGAGGGGCAGTGTGTACTTGGACTTGGTGGAAATAAGGTGAGCAGTAACAGCAGTATTAAACATGAGAACAAGATGAGATATCCCTATACTTGGGCAGTGGAACGAGAACAATCTACTCCTGGAGATTAAATAAAGGGTTCAGTTTGGAATTTCCTGTTGGTTACCCAGATTTACACTTCTATTGAAAACTGAACAGCACAACGACTAAAATTTTGTGATAACAATATATAAACATGAGGACAATAGTCCACATCTAAATAGTGTGAATACACTCATAATATATTTTTTTAAATTGATATCACTCCATAAAAGGGTGTAAACCACTAAGACACAAGGGGTTACAAGGTATGGAAGAATTAGGAACAGAAACTGTAATAATGTCCAGGAAGAGAAAAAAGTAATCAGGAGAACAGTAGATAGCAATTGACATTGCATTTAAATTTTTGCAGATTAAAGCTAGCTGGAAAGCATGGAGGTGGAAAGGAAGTTCCACAAGCAAGAAGTGCGAGGAAAGAAAATATTAAGTATGAGTTTTTAGGTTTAACCTGGTCATATAGCCAGTTGGGGCTCTAATTAGAAATAAAGGAAAAAAATTGTTTCAGACAACCAATCAGTAATTACTTTTTATATTGGAGTGTGTGACTCACTTCAGATGATGCCAAAATAGATTTTGCACTCGGTGTTACATGGGTACATCAGAAAAACCAGTGAGTTGACTTGAAAGTTGATCTCCTAGCCACCAGGAACAGATCTGCAGGTCACAGTGACTTCTCCCAACTTGTAGACAGTTGGGTAACCCAGCTGCACGTAAAATGTGAACATGTGACATAGCTGATGGCAGGAGAATATATAAGCACCCACCTGAGAGAGAAGTAGAGAGTCTCTTACATCTTCACAAAAATGTAGAATCGACATTCAGAGAAAATCCCAAAGCCTCACACCCACTGGCCAATTGTATATGAAAAAGACTGGAGCTGAATCAACATTAATGTTACGTATGAGAAAATCATTTTCATCTTATTGGACTGTCTAATGATAACAGAAAATTTATAGCTTAACTTTTCTCAAGATGAAAACCAAATTTGATTTTTGTTTGTTTGTTTAATGGCATATCAACTCCTTTTGGGTCATTTAATGCTGAAATTTTATTTTTTTGTGAGCATTGGTAAGTGTGTTTTTTTTCAAAAAATATATTGCTGGAGATTTATTTATTTTTTTAGATATTTTTATACTTTCTTGTTTTGGCACCACTTTATTGGTTCACTATTTTCTCATAGCAGGGGCCCTAACAAGTGCTACTACATTGGGTCAAAGTGGACCTGGTAACACCAGCAATTCAGAGGTACTTCCCGATCAGAGGCCTTGCTGCCAGATGTAGTTTATCATCATACCCAGGATGGCCAAATTTGATGCAATGTAAATTTATATATGAATCGTTCATGCCAGATCATGTTATGTCAAGAGTTCTGTAATCTGTTAGTTTTGTAAGGGCTGTATAGCACTTCAGCCATACCAGCAGGTAGGTGTCTAGGTAACGATAACATGACAGAGCTCATCCTTCTTCAGGCTGGTTTCAAATTCATTGTTTTTTACTCTTGGAATAGTTGTCACTTCAAGGCAAGAGAGCCCAGTCTACCCTGATACTTAATCACTATCTAATGGGGATAAGAAATGAATTCATGCCTTTCCCAATGTGTTCTTTATTAGAATATTTAAACAAAAATAAAATAAATTAAAACATCTTCACTTGAGACAAAAAATCAAAAGACAAAAGATTATATTTTTTTAATGTTTCTCAAGAGATGTAAAATTACGTTTTCAAACAGACTAAACAATAAATTCAGTCAAGCCTGTAAGAATGACTCAACAATAATTTTGTCATTTTCTGAAAGTGTGATTTATTTTTTCTTGTTTCATTGCTGAATCAGATATTATTCTTTTCATTGCTGATCTAATGAATTTTTACAACTTTTCTTTATTAATGTTATTTACTACCAAGCAATGTTTTTTGGTACATTTTTATTCTTATTCTGATTTTTAGCCATTGGTCAGGTTTAGTATGGTACTTTCCCAGACAAACAATTTAAGAAAAATATTCTTTCTTTTAATCATAAAATATAAATCAAAAAACATTTTGTTAATTTTTGCTATGATTTTAATTGATATGATGATGATTTTTAAATAATATTTCTGAATTATTTTCTTCAAGAAATTTTGTAAAGACAATTTTTCAAAGGGTGTCTTTTAGCAATGCCTGTTATAATCTCTCTTTTTTTCTTTGCTTCCTTTCAACTTTTCTTTCTTATTTTTGACTTAATGTTATGTTTTATCTTTCTTCTCTTTTATTATTAGGATTTATTTTCTTTTTTTACTCTTCCACTTTTTCTTATATTTCTTTGTTCTTTTTTCTTCTTCTTCTCATGATTATTTTCATTGATATTATTCAATGATTTTCTTCAATGTTTTCTTTCCTTCTTCATATTCTTTGATTTCTTTACTCATTCTACAGACACTGACAACTCATATTTTTCTGTTCTCTTTCTCTCTGTTTTCTCTCCTCATTCATGTTTCTTTGTATTCTTGCTTATCTCTTTCTGATATTGTAAGCAGCCTACTTCCTTTTTATTCTTCTTTCTTTTCTGCCCTCTTTGTTGTGGTTTGTCTCTTTCTCTTCTTCTTTCTATTCCCCCTCATTTTTTTTTGTTTTTCTTCCTTTTCTGCCACCTTTTAGGGGTTGTTGCTCTTCTTCTTTATCTTCTTCCTATTCTTCTTTCTATTCCCCCTCATTTTATTGTTTTTCTTCTTTCTTTTCTGCCTCCTTGTTGTTGTTCTTCCTCTATTCTTTTTTCTATTCCCCTTCATTTTGTTGTTTTTGTACTTCTTCTTCAGAATAAAAATTTCCCCTCCCACTGCCAGTCTTTATTATCAATACTTCTATCATTGTTTTTAAGCCTATCACACACACACACACACACACACACACAACATATGGTTATAAATCGTTTTCTCTTTTACTATATAGAATTGCTCAACACATGTTTTAGTGAACATAAACCCATTTTGTGAATTTCCCTCCGCCCCTCGACATCCTCCTATCATCAGTTCCGCTATTCCTATCACCAATATCTCTTCTATTATTGCCATTACCAACCCCTGACGCCACCACTGCACTCATGCTAGCTCCGTTGCACTTCCAGAATCACTACTGCCAATTCATGCTGCCTTTTCAGATTGTTTCACTTAATTTATAAAGGTGAACTACTGACCCTTTAGGCGTAGAGCACAAAGAATTTTTTGTCTTTTTACACATTTGGTAAATGTTGACCCTCTACTACATTTTCCTGAAAGGCAACATTTTTTTTTTCATTTTCATTTATTTGTTTTAATTTTATCTTTTTTTTTTTTGATGAACTATAATATTGTACAATGCTACCCTCAGGAACTAACAAAATTTTAAATTTTTTTTATCTTAAAAACTAATGAAACTTTTGTCCTAAATTGCAAAAAGACAAATTTATAGCTAAAGAAAAATATGTTTGAATGAAAAAAAAAAGAGAAATTAATAAAACAGAAAATGCATATGATGCAAATATTTCAAGATGCACCCAAATGCAAATTGTTGCATGCATGTAAAGATTTCATTGGATGAACTGATCATTTCTGCTGATCCATATTTCTTAGGGAATGTCACTTTTATCTTGTATACTGTTAATTTATTTGAAGTCTTTGAAAACTTGGGAAAAACATAAATTTTTCTTACATATTACATTATTCTTACATTATTCTGAACCAGACTAAAAAAAAAAAATAGGACAATAAAATCAAAAATGAACTTTTTTACAATTTAAGTTAACAATGAGACTCACATATATGTGCTTCTAAAATAGAGACATTTATCATGCTTTATTAAGTTTTCAAAATATTATTAATGCTTAATTATTTTGTGCAATGAAAGATTTGGCCATGACTGACCAAAGTTTTATTAAAAGATTTGTTCCTGAATACAATAATAATAAGTACTTTGGCTTTTTGTCAAATTGTCATGAAGTCAAACATATGAAGACTGTGATGAGTTAACATTTTTACTAGAAAAGTTGGAATTTTGATTCTAAGATGGAAGTTTGTCATACTGATAAAAGACTGATATTTGTCATACTGATAACAAGATGGAAGTTTGTCATACACCCAACTGCATCCCACACATAATAATTAAAAAAGTTGGTCACCTCCAGGTGGTGTAATGGTTAGCAAGTTTGTCTCGCTAGAACAATTAAGACTGAGTAGTGAGTTCAATCCTCACTGGTTACCCCATACTTTCAGCCTTGTGCCACATCTAAGCTACGCTTGGAAAATAACTATAATAATTAAGAGAGATGCAGTGGTGAGGGGGGTTAGGTGGCCATATGTAAGGTCTGATGTGGTTGGAGAAATTGTCTGAGAGCCATGACTGTTCTTCTTTTGCTTGTGTGGCATGGTGCAAAGTTCTGTTGCCAGACATAGGCTCTCCCAGCAGCCACTCTCTTGACCCAGCCCTTGATGTTAGTCTACATGTTGAGTCTGAAGCCTTGTTGGGAGATGAATGGAGGCATAACATTGCCATCACTAGTGATCACTTCAGACACTATGATATTCATTGCATATTTGTTTTTCCTCATTCTTGGTACATCTTTTGGGGACACAGCAAAGCCAATGGTTGTTCTGTGTGTTCATCATCTTCTTATCCTGGCTGAAATCTTTCTCATCTGAGAAAAATCAGAGCATGTTCAGTTGGAGGGGATGCAGGAATTTATTCAAAAGCTTTGTAGCATGGTCTTTCCTCTAGTCCTTCATTGGCTTGAGATAAAAATTGGCCCTTTCTCATCTTGTATAAGAAATATCGAATGTCTTCATGCACTACCTGCCTGATAAAAAACTCAAATACTCCTGAGTCCCTGGCTAAGGACATGGCTTGGAAGCATCATTGTCAGTTATGTCCTGTATCTCACTAACAAAATCTTTTCTTATCAGAATGATCAGAGCATGTTTTCCAAGCTACTGTATCTTCATAATCACCATTAGACTCATCCAACTCTTTCTGAATCCTCTGACATGCTCGTAAATGCCAACCAGTACAGTATGCCGTTTCCAAATTTCCAGCAGAGTAAATTACGTCATGTTGCTCTTTTTCTCACAGATGGTGCCCAACTGACCCAACTGTATTGTGCAGTCAACACAATCAAAAACAAATAATGTGCATACACAAAATTAAAAACTTAACATGGCAGCAATTTACACATCACACCCTTTATATTGAGTGAAACACTCTTCTTACAGAAAACTAAATGATTATTTCGAACAGGTACTGATAATATATTTAGACCTACAAATGACAAATTGATGAAATGCACAGCTTTGAAATATCTTAACAGAAAGTGCATCATCTTTCATTAGAATATTAAACTGCATGTCTCTTTGGTGACAAAGCAAAAATTGTTGCAACTTGATAGAATTTTTCATACATTCACTGTATCTCCTGATATTGCATTTTCAGTTTTATCATTTATTCAGGTCTTTACAGATTCCTTTTAATAATGAAATATTTCAATTACCTTAAAGAGCACAAATATCTTTTACAGCTCTCCTTTAGTAACAAAAATATTCTGTGAAGATGAAATTATTAATTTGCTTGAAAGATAACAGAAGATAATAGAACACAATTGTAAATATGTTATTCAATAATGTCCATGTGAAATTTTCTTTTGAAATTTTTCTGTTACTGCCCCTTAATAAAGCAAACATTTTGTGCACCATCAATTCAATTATTTTTGAAAATATATTGCATGATTTTATTTTTAAATATTTTTTTTTTGATATCACTCCTGGGAACATTAGCCTGAGAAAGTTCCATGAATCACTTTCCTGGGGGTTAGCATCAGTCATGTTGATGGAAGGCAGAGAGGGGTCTCTCAGAGAAGTTTAGTTTTGGATGCATTAGAATTAACAAGCCATCTTTTGCCCCTGTTAACAATGAAACTGAGATGGTTTTGGACTTCAGCTTCAACTTTGACCTTATCAGACTGATCAGCCTTACTATCAAGACAGGATTAAATAGTTGTGTCATCATCATTAAGAGTTGATGTCATCGGGAATGTCATTAATGAAAATTAAAGACATTATTATTAATACCAAACCTTTCTCTTTATGACAAAATATAGAAAAGCATTTCATATTGATTTTTATCTAGAGATTTAGTGCTGAACTGTTATCGAATATTAATCCTCTTCTATGGCTGTAAATGCTGGACAATTTCCCCACAGATGAAAAGAAGACTTTAGGAAACAGATTAGGTTCTGAGAATGTCATAGGCATGTGAGTGATGAGAAGGCTTTTAGGAAAATGAAAGCAAAAAGGACACTTCTAACGGGAAATGAGAAATAAAAAAAGTAAAGTGGTCCCATCCGAATTACTAGGGAAATGAGTAGAGAAAAACATTTCTACTTAGAAACTGTGAAGGATAGTAAAGGGGTAAAATGTTTAGAGCTATAAAAGATTGAAAGCTGTGGAGAGCTATGATCACTCATGCTCTGAAGAGACACAGCACATAAAAGAAGCAGAAATTAACTTTTCCAAACTGTCGCAAAGCAATCCAACGGTAATTCTTGATTATCCTAAAGCCAACATATATACTTGTACTAGAAGAATTTGTAATAATTCCAGTAATAAGTGAGTAGCTAAGGAGTTAGAATGTTAACATTTTGAGCAATAGATCCTGGTTTTAATATCATCACAATTGATTTGTCAATTGTTGATAGTAGAGAAAACCTCAGGATGTACCACAAGTTGATCCAAGATTTGTGATTGAAATTAAGTAGATAAATGTTTTTGAAAATCATTGATCATTCTGTTAGCACAATGTCACAAAGTGTCATGACTAAGTTTAGTGGTTTTGTTCAAATACCAATTATACCAGATTTTTTACTCTCTCCCAGAAACTGTCAACTATGTATGGTTTGTTAGCAAAAGAGACAACCCAAAATGAAAATTAAAAATTGGGGATACTAAAATCAAACAAGCACCAAAATTTAAATATCTGGCTAGTGTTCTAACAGAGGGCAAAAAGTGTGACACTAAGGCCCGAAGATGCATTATAATGGTGAGTTTAATCATTCCCTTTTAATGGTGAGATTAAGCATTAAAATTTTAATGGTGAGATGTATCATTCCGTTATAAAGAAATATTCAACATTCATTGACTGATAAGTTAGTATTACTATTGGTTGAAATTTATAAAATCTTTCTTAAACAACAGTTTATCAGGAAAATAAATTTCTCAAATCCATTGTTTTTTTCCCTTTCTAGTTCTGATGGGAATTTCCTTCCTAACCTTTTGTTTAAGGCAATGTGGAAAGTTAACACCTTGATTATATTGTTATTTTGTTTTCTAGTTACAGGTGCTATCTACTTTAACTGCTATTGGAAGTCTTCAAATGATGTAGTTTTTGTTATTTGTTCATTGTTTCTATAGTACCAGTCTAATATCTGATGAAAGATATTTTTAATAACCCCCAGGGCTCATTCATTGATCTAGATGATGCAAAAAATGCTCTTACTGTGTCATTAGACTATTTACATTATGTGGACTATTGTCCTCAAGGGCGGTTTTGCACCTCGATTAATTTTGCTGATTTTGAAAGTATTTTTACAAATTAGAGATAACCAAATCAATCAAGTACAAAAATTTAAATATCTGAGGACATCTGTGTATGAATTTCTGGGTATTATAAACCTCAAGAACACATGGCACAGTGGATGAAGGCATTGGTTAGATCCAGTGACAGGACCCAAAGAGTGTGAGTTCAATACCTGGTTAAGGCAGTGGAGAACTTGCAGAGGGAAATTTAACAGGAGATAACTGGTGACATCCATTAGACATGGCATGTGGAACAAGAACAGTCTACCCCAGTGAGCGAAATAAAGGGTTAAGTTTGACATTCCAACCACCTGAAGAAGACTGGAGCATACAACGGCCGAAACATTGTAATAAATATAGCAACAAAGATGAGGACAATAGTCCAAATAATGTAAATAGTGTACATAATACCTCATCTCAGAAATATAGACAGATACTGAAAGGCCGAAACATTGTAATAAATATGGCTACAAAGATGAGGACAATAGTCCGAATAATGTAAATCGTGTACATAATACCTCATCTCAGAAATATAGACAGATGTATCATTAGAGTTTAATATATATTAACATCAAAGATATGAAGTTATTTTCTGATATTTCAAGTATATATTTAACATCTCTAGCTCTTTTATTAAGTAGGTGTTAAAATTCTGTAAATCCAGGAAGAATTATTCAATTGTCATTTTGTTACTCTTTTGAATTGCCTTATTAAATGTTCAGAAATTCTCTCAATTACACAAGAATCCATGAACATTGTTGGAAATTTATAAGAATTCTTCAAATAATTACAAAAGTGAATGAAGATTTGAAGAGCACACTGAAACACTCAAAGAGTGATCAAGAAGAATTTGCCCGCTTCAAATATCAAGAAACAAAAAAACTAAAGATGAAAAAAAAAACCCAAAAAACAATGGATATTTGGCTCTGTAGGGATGGATGGATGGTGTGATAGAGTAAAAAACATTTGCAGTTGATCTGATGTGATCAATGGTATTTGTGGATTGGTAAGCGGTCATTTTCATTTCACTGAGTAGTTCTGATCAGATTACACACACAATCTCTGCCGTGTTTAAAAAACAAAATCCATCCAACCCAATTTTTTACGTGATTTTTTTTTGCCTCATCACTTCATTTCTCTGCTTTTTTCCCGGACCATGATTCTTTTATTTTGTATTTTTTGCTTTTCATCTTCCCTTCCTTTTCTTTAACACTTCTAGCTTTTTTCTTGATTTAACTGCCTTTTCCTTCTCCTCTTCTATTTTCCTCCTCCTCCTCTTCTATTTTTTCCTTCTTTCTTATTTTTTCTCTTGCTTTAGCTTTTCTTTTACATGTTTTAAAATTAATTCTTCTTCTTTGGTCTACATTTTTTATCATTCTTTCTCTTCCTACTCCTTTTTACCTTTTTATTTCATTCTTTTTATTTTTACTCTTTTCTTTCTCTTCCACTTCCTCTTCTTAATTTCATCATTGTTTTTCTTTTTCATTTTCCATTCTTTTGCATCATTTCTTACCTTAATTCAATACATGTTATTGTTACTATTCTTTTTCCTCTTTTTTACCCATTATTTCTTTCTTTTTTTTTATATATATATATATATATATATATATATATATATATATGTATTTCTTTTCTCTTTCTCAATTAAAAATCAACAAAAAATATACTTGTGTAATTTTTGGAGCATTTTGCTTTGTTTCAACATTTATTTTTATTTGTGATTTATATACATACATATATATATATATATATATATATATATATATATATATATATACACACACATATATATATATATATATATATATATATATATATATTACACATGTCTTATCACTCAATTTCCTCTATTTTTAACTTTTTTCTTTTTCTGGTCGTTGCATTTTTTTTTTTCCTGCTTTCTGTTTTGTCCTGTTTTGATTATTTGATGAAAAATCTGATAAAAATTCTACTCCAACAAATAAATCACTGCTAAGAGATGAGTCTCTGATAGTTTAAGGAATCCTTCCCAACAAAAAAAAAAAAAAAGAATTCCTCCCAAAATTGTTCCTTCCCATCAGTCAATTGATTGATTCTCAGAAAGCCATTCAGGGCAAATGGCCCTTTGAGTAAACTCCTTTCCTTCCGAGTATCTCCCTGCTTTCTTTTCCTTCTCTCCTCTTTTGTTCTTTTCTCTTCTATTATCATCCAAGTGAGATATTTACTGACCATTTTTCTTTTCTTTCCCTAGACCTTCCAAAATCAACCATCAAACCATCCAACCATCATGGAAATGATTCCATGATAATCTTTATTGTTTTTGTTTTTTTTATTTAACATATGCTGGTGATCTCTATCAACCCATAAAAAAAAGATATGTCTTCAGTAACGGAAAAGAATCTCCAATTTGCTAGTAAATAATGTTGTATCATTTTCTCTTCCTTATAAACTTGATATTTTATATAAATTCTTTTAATAAAAAAAACACAGTGTAAACACTTTTAAAGTCTTTAAGTTTCACATTACAATGATTCACTTTTTAGATAATTCATTCCTAGCCAAATGGCATGAATTTTAATTAAATTCAAAACTTCGCACTTATATATCGATTAAACCAAATTGAAAACTTACTGTAGTAGATAAAGCTTCCATTTTCAATTTCATTAATTTAAAAAAGAAATTGTCACAAATGTCAGTTAGTTCAATTTTATTAAAATATTCTACTTGAAAGTTTAAAGATGAACAATTTTAAAATGTTAAGAATCAACATAGATATAGTAAACTCTTTTATATGTTTATATTTTTATAGAAGGGTGCTGAAAAATTTGGTCATGTGATCAGATTTTAATAAATAAGTAGAGCCAAGAACTTTCCATCATCCTCCTTCAGAGGAATGCACATAAATATACATGCCTACACGGAAAGAAATATATATAGCTACATACAGAAAAATAAACATAGCTCCACACAGAAAAATATTCATAGCTGCACACAGAAAAATATGTGTAGCTACACACAGGAAAATATACATAATTGCACACATATAAGAATAAATATTGCATAGCTTCTCTTCTGTGTCATGTCTCTTCAGGGTATAGACATTCATGGCTCTCCACAGCTTTTGTAGCTCTAAGCAATCCTCTTGTTATCCTTCAAAATCCTTATTCTGCCATCTGTTTGCATAAATAGGTTATTTGCCATTTTCTTCTGCTTTTTCTTTCCTTCAATATGTGCTGTGAGTGTTAAATTCTCCAAGCCTACCTTACTCATTATTTGTCCCAAAATTTTCAACTGTATCTTTCTGATTATGGGTGTAAGTGTTATTTTTTTGTTTCCATTTTCCTTAAAATTTTCTTTTTGTTCACATATTCTATTTAAGCTATTATCAGCACCCTTCTGTAGAATCATACCTCTGTCAATTCAAAATACATTGCTGCAGAAAAATAATAATGCCTACAGACAAGAAAATTCCCATAGCTGAACATAGGAAATATACATAGCTACACACTAAAATTATACATAAATACAGAAAATATACATAGCTACATGCAAAATTTTTACATTGAAAATGTACACAGCTACACACTAAAATTATATATAAACAGAGAAAATGTATATAGCTACACATGAAAATTATAGATGGATAAACAGAGAAAATCTACATAGCTACACACAGAAAAATATACATATCTACATTCAGAAAAGTATATTCATATCACACAGACATTCAAAATATTAATCATAAACAAATATATTTGCTGTGAGGGAAAGAGAAAAATCATTTCACTCCATGGGAAATGCTGAGTTGCTTTAAATTAACATTTGGAATTTTAGGTTGACCTTAACCAAACGTTAATTACTGTTTTTAGAGGCGAATTTATCATCATCTCTATCAGCAAATAAACTTCAAAAATTGAACAGATGATAGATACAGCTGATTGACAAATAAATATGTACATAAATAATATAATAATTTCAGGTTTATATGATGGAAGACATATTACTCTATAAATTCCAGAATTATTAGAATACACGTTTAAGTGCTGAATCTAGATGCGTCGTAAGTGTTGTTGCTCCCACTACCGCACATTTCATCTTGGCCTGGTGTATTTTTAGGCCACGCTGGTTCTTCCACGTCTTTCCACAGTGGCATATCGAGTCAGAAGTCCTTGGGGCGTTTGCTGTGGTCGTAACCGTTGTATCCATCCAACTGGGGATCTCATGCTCCCCCCCTCTCGGGATCCCCTGGGGGTATGTATTCCTTGTTCTACTTGTAGCGCGAAACAGGGATCTCTTTAGAACAAAGAGACATGTCATTAGGGGTGCGAACCCTGCAGACTCCGAATAGCTGTCTTTCCGGCTTGCCAACTGTCTTTCCAGCTGTCACCAAGTCTTTCCTCAGTCGTCAGCCAGACTATTCCTGGTAGTCACTGTTGAAAACAGATTTAAAATTATTAGAATACACGTTTAAGTGCTGAATCTAGATGCGTCGTCAGTGTTGTTGCTCCCATGTCACTAGAAGTTTCGGGTCTAAATAAACAACAGACTTCTTCGATGGGCGACCCGACCGAATATGATCAGCATTCGGCTCGCACCTAGAACAAAAATTTGCCACTAGCTTTAAGATGCGAATTATATAAGTTGCCCCAGCAAAAAAAAAAAACAATCAATAAAGAATAGCAGTAGAAAGTATTAAAAAATAGGAAAATTTCATTAGAAACAAATAGAAGTATACTGATTTTTATATTATATCAACCCTTGTATTTGGCAGTGAATTCTGGACAATTTCCTCACAGATGATGAAGGTAAAAGAAATAGGGTTTTACTAAGAATACTATAGATCATGCATATAAGCAATGAACAAGTCTTTAAGGAAAATGGAAAGAAACGGATAATTATACTTAAGATTAAAGAGTGTTGAAATTTCTGGGGCATATAAGATGGTTTAGAAAATTTGATAATCACAAGACATATTCAATACAAAAGGGACAGCAAAAAGCAGCAAGTAACCTATATATCAGGTTTATATAAATGGATGTCAGAATTGGGAGGGATAATAAAAAGACAAACATTGCTAAGAGCTATGAAGGATAAGAAGTTGTGGAGAGCCATGAACACCCACGTCCTGAAGGGATACAGCACATAAAAGAAAATTATTCTATTTTAGGATGATCAGTTAACAATTTTACTTTTCACTCATCTTAAAAAGAAATAAATACTTTTCATTACTAATTTTATCAAGTGTCCTTTTCTTCTCTAAAAACTGTGACCAGAAAGATTTCACCTTTTCACTTGAATAATCCTGAACAGAACAAGTTGTAACATAGAAATGTCTGACAAATTTAATATATGCACTTCATTAAAGATAAAATGTAAAACAATGGTAGGCCGTGGATGTACTTCCAGTCTACACCAGTGTTCAAGCCCATCTAAAATCCAGTCGCTATTTGGAACCAATGGATCTTAAAGAGCGTTTCCCAAAGGGACAGTTGTTATACAGGTAACATCAGATGAGTCAAATAGTTCCAAGAAACATTGCCAAATTATTCACTACAAGAAGTAAGAATAAAAGTAAAAAAATGAAAAACCCTTTTATACTAGATTTAACTCAAAACAAGTCTCAAGAGTGTTACAGTCAAAAGGGTATATGATATGAATGGATATGAAGTTGTTAGGAAGTGAAGATTATGAAGTTAAATAGGAGAGAATGATTAACTCTTGACTTGAAGAGGCCAAGAGTGAAATGTTCAGGAAAGTGATTTTGTGGCAATAGAGAATTAAATAACAAATAAACCAAATTTCACCATTTTTTAAAAAATAGATGGATAATAAAAATTGCCTGACAAACAAAGCCATAGTTCAACCAAACAATCAGCAAAATTTTACAAATAGGATATAACAAAATAGATAAATAAATAATAACAAGGAGATTAAAATTTCACCATCTCTAAAAATAGTTTGACCAACCAATGACAGAGTTTTTACAACCAGGATATAAGGCCATGAGCCAATGAGAAGTGAGTGGTCTTTTTCAAACGTATCTATGAATGTGTATATAAACATATGGAAAATTTTGTCCATTCTTTGATACTGCAGTCATTGTAACATACCCAGAGAAAATATGACATTTGCCTAACTAATTGGTAACTTAAAGCATCTTGATACAAGGAAAACATATACCTTTCTTTACCCGCATGGTCAAGTGGTGTCTACTCTGATACTGTGGTCATAATAACATACCCAGAGACAAAAATATGACATTTGGACAACTAGCTGCTGATCTTAGTTATACCATCCTGATCCATTGAAAATATATACCTTCCTTGACTCACATTGTTAAGGAGTCAGCTACTACATTTAGATACAAACAAATGTATATACATAAATTCATAATAATAGCTGGCCACTCATATTTGAGGATACCTGTCTACTAGAATGGCTAGCAAATCTCTACTGCAGGCTCTTGCACAGGCACATTTGTGTTTGTTCAATACCCACAGAGCCAACCTATGGTTGATACTTCAACTATAGTGAGCAGACCTTAGTTACAGTTTCTGGGAGAGAGAGCGTGTTATCTAGCATGATCAACAATCTGAACAATGTCATCACACTCAAACCCTCAGCCAATCTAGCAGCCAAGCTAGTACTGCTTTTACATCCATACCAAAGTCAAGGTATCAAAATGGAAAGCTCATCAGAACAGTTTCCATAAAAATATTTATAGAAAAGGCAGAGGGAAGCTATGGTAGGAAAGTGACTGAAGCCAAGATATCAGGTCAGGACCAATAACATTTCAGATTCGTCTTTGGATTTCAGCAAGAATCTCTAAATATATATCAGAAGCACCAGATGAGATTTGGCAGCAATATTCAATGCTTGAATGAATGGTTGACTTATAGATATCATAGATGACACAGAGGGCCAACTTTCCTAGCACAGTAGACCTAGAAATTGATTCAATATAATCTTTCGACTTCATGTCAGCGGAAAATGTTAAATCAAGATGGTACTTGCCTGGTGGTTAGCATCAGCCATGTAAATAGAAGGCAAAAAAGTTTCCAGTACAAGTTTGAAAAGTCCAGAAACAATATTACTAAATTTGCTGCCAAATGTCAGTAAATCATTTTCAGTTTTAATTTCAAAAGTGGTAATATTCTAAATCTGTTTTAAGAATTTATCTTTCTGAGTTACCATATTTATCTTCTGACAAATGGGGAATAACTGAAGAAGGTAAAATAGGTCACTCTTCTGGAAGTTAGCATCAGTGATGGTAATGGAAGATAAAAAAAAAGGTTCTTTAAGATGATTAAAAGAGAGCACTTGCATTTTTGGAGGCATTAAAATTAACATGTCCTTTCTTGTTCCAGTTGATTGTAAATCATTTTTGAGGTCATGATATTATAACCAGTTCTTATACTTAATTCTGCTTAAGCATAAATTTATATGAAATAACTTTGGGTATGTTAAGAAAAGCTGTTGTTCAACATCACTCAAGATAGATCTCATAGTATTGTGGTCAGTATCATAAGTGAAATAGTCATGTATTGAAATGGAAATTAATAGAACATAATTGTTTTCATTTTTGGTGTTAAAGGATTTTTGCTTGTCTGTCACTCAACTATGCTCCACACATAATAATCAAGGTGGTTTTTATTTTTCTTGCGCTGTACTGTGTAAATAGCTCTTGAGCATTTTTTTTTATATATATAAATAACTATGCATGTAATATCTAACACCAATCTGTGTAAATACAGGGTGTGATGTATAAATTGTCTTCTAAATTATGCAAAAATGAAAATAACATTGACAGATATATTAACAGATATATTTATCAAAATTACACAAAAATATCTTAAAATAGAGTAAATTTATTCAATAAAATTATCAGACAACTTCAGAATCTCCTGCATCACTTCAGGATGGTCTCCTTGTTTAAGTTGGTGAATGCTGCCATAATCTTTGCCATCAGTTCATTTGTGGTGTTAAAGGATTTTTGCTCATCTGTCACTCTACTGTGCTCCACATATAATAATCAAGGTGGTTGCAGTCTGAGTAGTTAGGTGGCCAGATGTAAGTGGTGATGTGATTACAGAAATTGTCTGACAGGTTCTGATTGGGTTCTCCTTCCTGTGTGGCATAGTGCAAAGTCCTGTTGCCAGACATAGGGTCTTCTAGTAGGCACCCTCTTGACCCAGGGCAGCACTATATCCTTAAAGTCCAATGTAGGCCTCAGTGTTTACTCTTTCTGAATACTCTGCACTGTCTTCAGATTGACACCCAAACATGAAATGTTTGTGTGTATATATATATATATATATATATATATATATATATATATATATATATATATATATGGATGGATATATATTGTATATAATATATATTTGCATGTTTATATATATTATCATCTCCTTGACTTTTGTAATCATAGGGGGATCCAAATGCAAAAGTCACACTGATTCTCCTCCATGATGGTTTATCAATGGCAGCTAGCAGCAATTCTAGTATAGTCATACTTGTCCATTGTTTGACATTGTCCAACCAATTTTTTGCATTGGCATCTTCTCTTAACTCCACCTTCAATGGCACCTTGCATGATGACCTTGCATGCATCCAAACCATGCCATTTTTCTGTTTGACAGTGGTAAGAAGAGATTCCTGATGGTCCAGAAAACATTCAACCCTTTTCCTCACAAACTAATTGGTTTTATGTTACAAATAGAAGACGCCAAGTAGTTTGCTCATGCATTTGTTCTCAAACATTGTCAATATTTCTGAGATGAGATGAGATATTGTACCTATTTACACTATTTGCATTGTTCAGACTGTTATCCTCATCTTTATTGCCATATTCACAACGTTTTGGGCCTTATATGCTCTGAACTTCTTCAGGTGATATATGTGGGAATTTTGAACCATACCTTTTCTTTACTCCACTAAAATAAATGGTTCAGTTTGAAATTTCAATGTACATGACCATATATATTTTTTTATCACTACACACACATTGCTAAATGCAGAGAGAGATTGATCTATCTATCTATCTATCTATCTATCTATCTATCTATATATATATATATATATATATATATATATATATATATATAAATCAATGTATATAAATATATATATATAGATATATAAATCATGTGTGTTCATGAAACTGACAGAAAACTTACAAAGACTATATAAAAGTTAACCTTTTTATTATATATATATATATAGACAGATAAGCAAGAGAAAAGAGAGAGAAAGAGAGAGCTACATGCATATACAATCAAGTTGAGAGTTCTTTGGTACTAATACTATCCTTCTCATATTAGTTGGAATGCAGGTGGGCACTATCCACATTCCTCTTGCCCTAGAGATACTATGAAGAACCCAGCTAGGCACCCTGATGATTCTTCAGATCATAGGGACAACCAAAACAACAATATTTCTGTGTCATATTTTATATATATATATATATATATATATATATATATATATATATATATATATATATATATATATATAAGATGTATTCAACTTTCTATGTTTGCATATATTAATGATAAATTTTGTGTATTTATATTCAAGTAAACTTATCTATGCATATCAATATTAATACCAATATATATATATATACATATATGTTTGTGTGTATATGTATATACATTTATATATATATATATTTATTCATGTGTGTGTGTAAAGCAAATCCAAGACTCTGCAGGACAAATTGTAAGCAATATTAATCAGTCTGGCTGCTGTTATGCCATTAGAATTTTTATGAAACTCTTTCGCTTGAAGAAGCAGTTGTTCCAATATTATTTTTTTAATGTTATTGACTTTGTCAGGTGAACAACATGTAAGTAAGTGAATGCAGACAGTCTTTGTATAATATCAATCTGGTCATTCCTCTTGGAGAATAATAATTGGGATAATATCGTTGTTGTTGTTGTCATTGTTAATAGTAATGCCAATATGATGCAGTCATACCACTTCAGATAAGCACAGCAATTGTATAACTGTGGCTTCACTATGCATATGTAGTTTGTTTATTTCTATATAAGTGAACATTGATATCCATGCACATATGCATTGGTATATCAATATATATATATATATATATATATATATATATTGAATATTGTATATTTGGGCAGCAATCCTTCTTTGATACAAGTTTCATTGTATATCACAGACAAATAGTATTTTGTAAGTTTTGTATTATTTAGTCTTTCTAGTGTTCTTATAACTTTACTTTATGATGGTAAAGAATCTGTGGGATTAAGTGCACATAAGAGTGCACTGTGTGTAGAAGCTCGCTCTGTCCTTATAATAGAGAAATCATAAGAACACAAGAAAAAACAAATAAAAAAAAACCCAAATATTCCTTGTTCATCATGAAGAAACAACAGCATGTAATGTGTTGTAAACAAGAATTTAAAGCCACAAAATGCTTAAGCAAAATATACATATTCTCTATATTTTATATACATATGTGTGTGTTTATACATATATATATAACACATTGAGTTTAGGTGTTAATAAAATAGTGCTCAATGTAATATAACAGAGCTATTAATTATATGTTAATAAATGTATATTTTTATTCCACACCAGTAGCACAAAATGGACATTGAAATCAACACCCAGAAGTGAAAGTATGTTTCATATGAAACGCAATTGTTAATGATTGCGTTTAGCATGAAACACACTGTCACCTCTGGGTGTTAACTTTATTACTGAGTTTTATCCTTACATACACTGTTATTGAGCTCTTTAACCAATAAATATAACATACCTTGAGACTATACTTTATCAAATATATATATATATATATATATACCAGGAAAATCTATGACAAAGTAGAAAAATTTCATCAGACTAAAGTGTTTGACCACACATGTGCTAAAACAATGCTCTCAGAGCATTTACTGCTCACAGTAATGTGTCTGACATTAATTTTGAATTAAAAATGCTACTTTAATTAAAAGAGAAATCAATGTACTAAGATAAAAATATATAGAAAGTGCTTTAATTGCCAGATAATCTACAGTAAATTTACATCCAATTTCACACTCCTTCCCAGTCTTTTGAACAGTGGTTTATCCCTTGATCCCTGTTAGAATATGATTTCCGGTTCCTTCTAAAGGTTTTTCATTCCATTTTACTCTCAGTAGTCCCTTGCATCTTAGTGGAAATATCACCTTGCAATATTCACCTTTCTTGGCATAACTTCCATTATCACAAAGAGGGATATTTAATAACAAAATTAACAAAAACATAAGCAAAAAGAAACTAAATAAAATTAACTACACTATATACCCAAACACAGATTAAAAAAAAAAAATAAATTTAAAATTTCAGTAACCCCTGTCTATCCTGCACATATGTAATCATATCAAAAGGTAAACATCACTTTAGTCTGATAAAATCATAAAAGACGAAATGTGTGCCACACAAAAAAATTTCCAACTTTGTCACATATTTTCATAAAATTGTTCAGATATATAAAAAATTTATATATCATTTTTCCATATATATATATATATATATATATATATATATACACACACACATTTATATGTAGATGTGTGTAGAATATTAATGTGTATATTTCATGAATACATATTTTTGTATGTGTATTGATAGATTGTTTCATAGATAGAATTATAAGTCATCTTTTCAAATATTAACATTATTATATCTATTGCAGTTTGTTTAGTATTTTTTATCTATTTTGTCTTTATTTTTCTTTCTAAGCTTTCAGGCATTCAAAATCTTTTCCTCTCTATTTATTTCTGTTAAAATGTTAAATTATATGCAATTGCTAATTTGTGACGAAGCTTGAGTATCTACGTAATTCTATATAAATTAAGTATAAATTGAGTATCAGTCAGTTGTGTGCCATGCGTGATAAATACTTAGGTGATCATATATCTTTCGATACATGACTGATGAGGCAGGTTTTTCCTGCAGTAGGTTGCCATTTCTTTCTGCTTTAGACCAGTTGCTATCCAAGGCTAAAGAACTTGGTCTGTCCTGCTATTTACCCATAGCTGGGGGGAGAAGAAAAGGGTTCATACTTTTCCCAAGGGTATTAGTACGTAAGTGAATGTAATAGATTCAACTGGAATTCAAACTTGTCTCTCCAATTCCTCAATCCGTGCTACCAAAGATGCTGAATTCTTGGATTCATTTTTCTATATCGACTAACCATAGCCATATTGAAACATGCACATAATTTTCTTATGTATTACTTTAAATGTGAATACTATTGCAGATCTACCCTGGGTATGATGATAAACTTCATCCAAATCCTGGGTAAGATGATAAACTACATCCAACAGCAGGGCCTCTGATCAGGAGGTTTTGAGGAATGCGGAACCACATCTTAATTGCTGGTGTTCCAAGGTCCACCCTGACCTGGGGGGGAGCACCTGCTAGGGTCCCAGCTACGGGCAAGTAGTTAACACCCAAACTTGGGTCAAAACACTATGAAAGTGTAAAAATAGGTTTTAATACCAGAAATACTTTGTAAACAAATTATTACCAGTAATACTTTTTGAAAAAAAAAATATTACCAGAAAAAGAAAATTATTACCAGAAATAGATTTTTGAAGGAAAAGTATTACCAGATACAGATTTTGGGAAAAAATATCATGAAAAATGAAAATTTTGTCAGCATTAAACAACCCATTGAGGTTGATATGCCATAAAACAAAACAAACCAAACCAAACTATTGCCAATAACACTTTGGATATTACTGCAAAGAAAAATTGTGTATATTTCCTTTGTTACACCATTATGCCATTTATTTTAACAGGTTATATGTCCCAATTTCAGCTGAATTCTCGGATACATTTTTCTATATAGACTGACCATAGCCATATTGTAAATGCACATAATTTTCTTATATATTACTTTTAATGTGAATACTATTGCTGATAACACTTTGGATATAACTGCTTAGAAAAATTGTGTATATTTCCTTTGTTTCACCATTATGCCATTTATTTTAATAGTTTATATGCTCAGATTTCAGTTATTATTTGACAAAGGTAAAAACATAAATCATGGGAAGTGAAATTTCTAGACTTCAGATGTTCTTTTATGTGCCATGTCTCTTCAGGATATTGGTGATCATAGCTCTCCACAATTTCCTGTCCTTTGTAGCTTTTAATAAATTTTGTCTTTTTGTTATTTCTCCTAAACCCTGTTCTATCATCCATTTATTCAAGCTCACTGGGTATGTTGCACATAGTTTTCTCTGTCCCTATTTCCTTCAGTCTGTCCTGTGAGTATAAAATTTTCCAAGTAACTTTGTCTATTTGATGAAAATTACAGAGAACAATGCCAAAACCTTTGCAGTGCTTGTCCATTGTCTAGAAAAGATGTATCTGTCCATGACTAATTACTAGATAAAGGGAAATAGTAGGAAGACATTACATGAGTTTAAGTATGCTACTAGATTGGCATCTAGGTCCCACTCTTTTACTGTTGAATTAGTTAAATGTAACTGCCGCTTCTACTCCAACAGTTTCTTTTCACATCTGTGGAACTTCTTTCTGTTTCCTTGTTCCCCTGAAAACTACAATCTTCAAAAATTTAAATGCAATGTAAATCGCTATCTTCTATCTTCTTCAGTTTTTATCCTTTCCTCAGTACCCACTATACCCAGTCTTTTCACTCACCTTCACTCTCTGTAACCCCCTGCCTACTAGTGGCATTCCTACCTTGCTTTAGGGTGAAATGATTAAAAACAAATCTCTCTCTCTCTCTCTCTCTCTCTCTCTCTCTCTCTCTCTCTCTCTCTTTGTTCAATCATCTTCCATTTCTTCTTGTTTCTTCTCTCATTCTCTTTTCATTTCTTTTCATTTTCACACAGTCATATTTTTCACTCTTTTCTCTCTTTCTTTCACTCTGCCTCTCTTGGTCACCCTTTTACTCTCTGCTCTCTCTCTCTCTCTTTTTATTTCTACCTCTCTTTTTCTCTCAGTTTCTCTTCTTACGTCATATTCTCATTTATTATATACTTTCTCTATCTTTTTACACATTATCTTATTTTTTCTTTATTTCATTCTCTCTCTCCTTCACTTTCTCTTATGTCTCTATTTCTCTTGGTCTCACTATCTCTCTTTTTCTTCTTTTTCTAATTTTATCTCATATTCTCATTTGTCGTTCTTTTTCTTTTTCTCATTTTATACAATCACTTATTTTTATTCTTTCCTCTCTCTCTCTCTTTTTCTTTCAGTCTGTCTCCCATGCCTCTCTATTTCTCTCAGTCTTTCTTTCTCTGTTTCTCCACCTCTCTTTGTCTTTTTTTATTATTGTCAGTTCTTTACCAATTATTTTTCTTTACTTTTATTAATGGATTCATTTTTGTTTTTTTTTTTTAAATTTTGACCATTCCTGTCACATTTAACCCTGATTTTGCATTCTCAAAGACATTTTTAACAACAAAAGGCTGCCCAATGTTAAAAATAATATTTGAATTCATTATGGATTCTGAAAAGGAATCAACATAGGAGAGAAATCAGACTTTTATCAAAGAATCTCAGAATTTGAAAGTGATGCCAATTGTACCATGCATTCTCTTTTGGGGCAAGCTGAAATCTTCCTACAAGAAGTAATAATTCTTAGACAATTTGAAGGATTCTTTCTTTGAATAATTACAAAGTAAAAAACAGTACATTTTACATACCAACTAAAAAAAGAATTAAAATATCTTTGGCTCAGTCTTAGAGAGGTTTTGGTTTAAATATCCTTTTTTTTAAAACAATAATCTCAAAAAGAGTCACATGATCAGTTTTTTAAAATTATTATAATATAAGAGATAGGTTAGTTGATTGTCTGCCTTATCAGCACTTGTAGGGGGATCATTCTAATGTCAAATTGTGTGTGAGAGTCAAATTCACTACTCAGTAGTGAGTTTGATCCTCAAATCAACCAGATTAGCTCATAATCAGGCCTTTTTATTATTTCACAGTAAATTATATAATATATATATATATATAGAGAGAGAGGTCAATGTCTGATCCTTACCCCTCCTTCCTCAATATTAAGTATTATAATAAAAAGAAATATAAAAAGAAATTTTAAAACTCTCCCTTCCCTCTCTAAACTTGACCATGTCTCTCACATTATTCCTTACCACTTTCTATATCAATTTATATAAGTTTAATACTGCCTGTCAAAAGTGTAAATTTCTAATTCATTTTTCATTTCACATTTTGAAAGTGAAGTCTGATGATCCAGAGAAAAATAAAATTTTCTGGTGAAATAAATTATTACAAATGGAACCTTAAAGTGGTCTGTTTTTCTTTAAATTAAATTATTTGCTTTGACTTAATATTGAGCTTTCATGATTTCACCCTCCTTGGGATTATCCATATGGATTACCAAGATTTTCATTACTTAATTATATATATATATATATATATAAATAAATTCATTGAGTCTGATATAAACCTCAACAGGAAAATAGAGGAAGCACTGGACGGCCGTTTCGTCCTATAATTGGGACTCATCAGCAGTGCGCATCCACCACCAGGTATCGAAACCCTGACAGTTGGGTTGTCAAGCAGACAACATACCAACTGTACCAACCGGGCCTCGACACCGAAGAGATTCATATTTATATGTTTATCAAATCCTCCTACTTATTATATGTGTTTATCGTTGCTTGATTCGGCTTCTAATGCTCCAGTTGGCGCGGCTTGGTGAGAGTAGTCGTGGCTCCCGGGGCACAGTCTTATGGTTATATAAGCGAACTCAGGAGAGTTCCGCCACGGAATATGTGAGTGAGCGGCGCTATGTTGAGTCTGATATGAATCTCTTGGTGTCGAGGCCGGTTGGTACAGTTGGTATGTTGTCTTGACAACCCAACTGTCAGGGTTTCGATACCTGGCAGGTGAATCTTGCTGATGAGTCCCAATTATAGGACGGCTTGGCCGTCCAGTGCTTCCTCTATTTTCCTGTTGAGGTTTATATCAGACTCAATGAATTTATTTATATGTTTATCAAATCCTCCTACTTATTATATATATATATATATATATATATATATATATATATATAGAGAGAGAGAGAGAGAGAGATACTTGTATATTCTTTGTTTATTTATAAAGTAGTTTTTATTTCCATAGGTTTGAATCCTGCTGGAGAGTGCATGTTTTTCTAATAAGATTTCTCAAATATTCAGGCCAGTAGACAAAAAAATACTGTTTAATAAGTAAATGGGGCATCTACTCAAATATGAGTATCCATTAAAAATAACATTTAAGCAATAAAACTCTGTCAAATTAATAAATAAAAAATCCATATATATATATATATTACTATTACTATATATTACTCTATATTACTCTCCTAGGGTAGTGTAGCTGTTCTGTATTGCTCATTTAGATATAGAGTCCAATCTTTTACTGTTAAGGAGGTGCCTGTCTTGTTTATTTTTCTTCTCAATTTATGTTTCCTTTTCCCTTTTTTATGAGTTTGTCTATTGGTTTTTCATTTTACTGGTTTTGCCTTTCTCTTCTTATTTTATTTCCTCACTTAACAGATTTTGTGTTGGTTTTAACAATTCTTTGGTTTGATTATCTATATATACATATATATATAATATATATATAATAAAACATGTTCCCTCATCCATAGAGAAACAAATTAGTATAAACACTGAAAATGAAGAGATATTTTGGAAACATTGTAATTTTTATAATAAGACTTCAAAGAATAGTGGCTATAAATGTCCCAATATTAAATATAATAAGGATAATAAAAATAACCATAGAAAAAATAGAAATAGAAAAATCATTTGGTACACACTCCCTTTTAACCAAATGGCTTAAAGTTAGGGCAAAGGTCTCTTGCTTTGATTGAAAAAGATTTTCCAAGAAATAATCCTCTTAGCAAGATTTTCAATAAAAATGCACTAAAATTAAATTACAGTTGTACTGAAAATTTAAAAAAAATTATAAAAAACATAATAAAATTTTAAAGAAATCATAATAATAGTGATTTCTGAATGAAAATCATTAATATTAATGAAAAGTTATGTAACTCTAGAAATCCCATAAATTGTCCATTGCAATATAAATGTCTTACAGAATCTGTAATTAACCAATGTACTATTTCATCTATTGAAAATCCAGGTATTACAAAATTTTATATTGGTAGCACAAAAATGTTTTTAAATTAAGATGGTATCAACATCTTATGTCCTTCAGCAACAATGGTTATCATAACCAAACATACCTCTCTAAATATTTTTGGCATTTAAAAGAAACAAATAAAACCCCTACAGTAAAATGGGAATTATTAAAAAAGGAGAACTTGTAAATCATTAAATACCCCTGTCCAAAAAAGACAACACCCATAATAAAATTTTGAAATCTCATTCCCCACTCCTATTTAAACTCTTCAAGATAACACTTTTTTCCAGAAGTTATTCAAGATCACTTGAAAATGGAACAATAATTTTAACCTTCAGTTCTGAAACATAGAAATTTCAATATCACAATAAAATATTTTTTAAATGTCTTAAATAACAATATTATAATATATATATGAAAGACATAAGGAAAACTTTTCTTTATCAACACTTTCAACCCTATGTTCTTTCATTTGTATTCAAGTCATCTGAAGATTGTGTGAAACTCTGGTTATTACTAGGGACATCCTTTCATAGTACATATATATATATATATATATATATATATATATATATATATATATATATATATATATATATATATATTCTGCTTATACATTATTTTATAGATATAATTTATTTAAGTAAATACTCCGTTTTTTTTAACTAAACTGTATTAATTACATTTACTGGCCTGAATGTTCGAGAAAGTTCATAGAAAATATGTGATCTCTGACAGTGAGTATAACAAACCCAACTAGATTTGAAACTCAGTTCTCCAATTAATAATTCAAAATCACTATACATAACACCACCTACACATCTAAGCTTACAGCATCTGTTATTCCTAAGTGGTCACCAAACTAGGTGCTGATAGGGCTCGACATGGCTTCACTTTGGTGATCATATGGAAACCAGTGTTTCAATGTGATATGCCTGAAAGTGAGATACAAGTTTAATTTTCATTTTTTTTTTTTTAGTTTAAAAAAAAAAATTAACAGAATCCTATCATATCTCATTTCTTCAAAAGTAAAATTTACGCTAACTCGTGCAATAATTTTCATGACAGGGATTAGTTTTAAGATCAAGATTAGAGCGGGCAATCATATCTGTTCTTTACTTTTGTCTTCATCTTAATTTGCATTTCTTCATGACAATTGCTCTAACGAACTACTTTCACTGGTACCCAAACTGCATGAATTTAAGTGTGCTACTAGGATGGCATCTCAGTCCCACTCTTTAATTGTTGAAACAGTTAAATGAAGCTGTCTCTTCTACTCCAACAGCTTCTTGTACTTCCAAACAGTGGAACTCCCTTCCTCTTACTTGCTTCTCTGATAGCTATAGTCTTCAAATATTCAAATGTAATATCAATCGACATCTTCTGATGCCTTGATCTTGATCCCTGTCCTTCTCTTTATCTTTTCCTCAATCACCTCTCTTTACTCTTGCTCTCACTCTCTGTAACCCCTTGTGCGCTAGTGGCACTCCTACCTTACTTGTAGTGAATTGCTTAAAAAGAATAACTATAAATTATAAATTTCTATGCTAAACAAATGGAAATGTAATATATAATTGAATTGTGGTTTTTATATTTAAAAAAGTTTAAAAACTGAAATATTTATGTGTTATATTTTATATGTTTTTATTTTCTTTTTACTTTTTCATCTTTTTCTTGTTATAAATCACTTATTACTTCAATCTTCCATCTTTATTTGAACCTCCTCAATAGGATAAATAAAAAGTTGTTTTTACAACTTTTATATTCCAATCATGTTACAGGATGGAAACTCTCATTTCAAGTGACTAACAACAATCAACACAAAACATGTTCAGTAAACCTGTAGTAAGACGAAGACAGTTTCCTGTTTGGCCAAACAATAAATTGCTAAACAATAACCCAATACAAAGCATTGTGCTAATATATATACATCTCTCCAAAAAATAGTTGGATGACATCCAAATGTTCTTTGGCACCCTACTCTCTTAGGAATCAACAAAAAAAAAATGAAATAAATTAAAATTAAAGAAACATATTTCCTTTTTCCTTTTTTTATTCTATATCATTTTTTTATTATTTGATCTAATGACATTAATAGATGTAAATATGATCAGTGCTTTTTTCAAAGCATAAAGTTGCCAGTACACATATCAATTAAAATTAAGCTGCATTTATTTTTCCTGCCAAGAAACACCCCAACTTCATTATTTATTGATTATTCAATAAATTAATGTCTAAAATGTGTAATATCAATACATTAAATATATTACTAAGTTTATAGACATTTGAAAATTAATCTAATTTGTTTCTTTAGCCACTAATAAATGGATCAAGACATTGACCATTTAATGATTTTCTGTAGTATTAAACAGTGAATGTAATTGATTCAATTTAAGTCCACAATTTCCTATTAATGTATTTTACTAAAAAAAACAAAAAACTGTAAATATCTTATTGATCAAATATTACAAACTGTTTATATTACACTGCTGTAAATTCTAAAGAAAAGTAGGTGTCTGAAGATAAGAAAAAAATCAGTTTTCTATTTCTTGTTTATTTTAAAGACAGAGAGAAAGTGTTAACAAAAGAATGTCTATATAGTTTTCTTTGATTTAATCTGCCCAGCTTTGTTGTTTTTGTATTCATTTTTTTTTTTTTTTTTTACATTTTGTATGCGTACTCTATGACCTCCTTTCGGTGTCTATTTTCTTTCTATATAATTCTCAATTTTTAAAGAAAATTAAAACAAGATATATATTTCAATTTTCTAATCTTCCTCTTCTCTACTATGTCCTTTCAGGATATAGTTGAGCATAACTCTCCACTGATTTATTTTCTTTATTATCTATGACCTGCCATGGCTTCTTTGGAAAAATAGGAGAGTTATTTCCCATTGCCTCCTTCACACTTTTGAATACAAAGTTGTCTTTTATCTAGACTGATTGCCATTCAAGGTTAGAATATCTAGTATACCCTGCTATTTAACAATTGTCCACTGTAACAAGGCTAATCACAATTTTGACATGAAAAATGCTCTGCTGATCAATGGAGAAAACAATTCAATACTGTAGAGTAGAAATGGAAGATCTCAATAGATAATTGGGAACTTACACAGGCAGACATAAGTTACCTCCTCCAGTGTTATATAAACAGCTGAGTGGCCAGGTGCTAAGGGTATTTTTGTATTTGTATCTTGTTGGTACGAGAATAAAGTAATTGAGAATTACTACTATCATTGTCATTATGGTTAGTCTGCATATCACATGTGAACAGGATCTGGGGAATACGTGGAACTATCTTAACAAAATAAGACATGGCTTCTCCACTTTAGCGGAACACTCGATTTGATTGCTCAACTCATGGAACAAATGATAGAGCTACAAAGGGAAACTATCATGCTTCAGAGGGACGGAAACCCTAATGCAACGCAAACATCAAACACACACACACACACACACAGAGTCCTGTCATTGAACCCAACACAAGAGACAATGATTGAGCATTATTCCTTGAGCAAGGACAGTAATCTGAAGGTGAATGCAACAGATTTTGTTGGATCTTGAGCTAAGCTTACTGACTCTACTTCCTGCAATAATGACCACTGCATCAACAATGCATCCTTCCAATTTTACACTGCACAAAAGCAAAAGTAATAAAATTAATGATTCCTTTTTATAATCATTTAAAAAAAATATTAATCTCAACAGCTATAAATATGCAGATGACACAGTGTTGATAGCAGACACAGAAAGGAAACTACAGGAATTCCTTCAGAAAATAGAAAAGGAAAGCAAGAAGAATAGACTAACTATCAATTGTAAGAAGATAAAATGTCTAATTGTCAGGAAAAAGAAGAGACCAAATTACATGTTGGAAATGTTAAAATTACACAAGTACAAAAATTTAAATATTTAGGAAATTTTTTAACAGAGACTGGAATTCTGAAGGCACATTGGGATAACAAAAGATGCCTTCCAAAATCTAAGCAAAGTATTAAGAAACAGAAAAAGAGTACTAAACTGTTAAGTAATATAAGTCCTGCTAAATGGCAGTCTCTGATGAAGGGAAGACTAATAGAAATGGGGTTCTACAGAAGGATGCTGAGAATAACATGGACAAAACATGTGAGCAATGACAAAGTTTTAGAGAAAATGTATACAAAAAAGACACTGATACTGAGCCTCAGAAACAGAGTGTTGAAATTTCTTGGACAGAAAATTGAAATTTCTCTGTCTGCATATATTCGTATGTATATATACATATATATGTGTGTGTGTGTGTGTCTGTATATATATATATATATATATATATATATATATATATATATATATATATATATATATATATATATATATTCTCCTCTGTAACTAAATGGCATAGCATGTCAAGCTATATGATGGTTCCCTGTAGGATACAGGTTCGATTCCTATCAGAAGTCATATATTTTCTATGAAATTTCTTGGACATTCAGGCCGGTAAATGTAATTAATACTGTTTATTATAAACAGAGTATTTACTTAAATATTTGTATCTATAAAAATAACATATAAAAAATATATATATATATATATATATATATATATATATACTTCAACAAAAATATTACAGACATCAGTAAAGTGACAGGAAATTCTGTCACATAATCTTATATTATCCTTGTTACAGAAAGGATATATTTTGGCAATACTTTTAATATTACTTTATTTTGCTATTTTTTTAGCATACTATCACATTACTCACAAAGACTTAATATATTTTGCTTTAACACTGAAATAAGCAAACAAAAAGATAAATCATTTCTGCGATAAAAAATTAACAAACACTGATTGGTTTGAATTGTTCTTGTTGTTTCTTTCTAATGCTTCAGCTCTTGTACTCTCTAGACTTCTTCAGGGACTTTTGTACTTAGTAACAATCTTAGGATCTTATATTCAATTCACTGGTATAGAGGATTCTCATTTCACTGACCATGCAAGAGGTAATCTAATATCATCTAACTTTTCTTTCTTTATTCTTCCTTGTTATTTTTGTATTTTTTATTCAAACTTGTGACCCTCACTTTTCCCCATATACATGATCTGCTATATCTGATGACATAGTCTTTTCAATGATTACAGGATTTTAATGTTTTAACACCCTTACCTTTGAAGGGTATCCTGAATTACCATTATATTTCCTGCAATAAATCTATTAAATACTATACACAAAATTCTTGGTCATATTCCCAAAATTATCTCCAAAGTGTAGAATTGTTTTAGAATTAATTTTTGATGTTTTATAGACAAGAAATTCTATGTGCCTGAGTCATTACTTTTGATTTGATTTTTATATTATAGACAACTAGCAGCATGGCCCGGTGTTGCCCGTGCTTCATTCAAAAATCATACGAATCATACAGCAATCGCTATCACTTGACTTAAAATATTTTTGCCCTTCCTTGCCTTTAAAGGAGTGCCCTTTGCTGTGCTGATGTTGTTACATGCCTTACTTCTTGCCTATCTCACACTGCAAATTTTTTCTAAGCTCTATACTAAACATTAAATCTGTTACGAAAAAAGAACTAAACAAAATCAACACAAAACGATCAGCTTTAAAAAAGGACTCATAACAGGAAAAACCGAATGAAAAAAGAATGTTAACAACAAATACTTTTTCACACCCAACCCAGTTCTGAGGAATCAGAATCAACGTTGAGTTTAAACAAGCGAATGAGCCAATTGGAGTAAAGTGCCATGCAGATTTAAATTTTTCCCACTTGTGACTAATGCAGCTATCAATTTTTTTTGCATGCTAGCATGCTAGTTAACATTTGTGTTAGTCAGCTGTTGGCTCTCACGCTGGCCAATAGAATCTTCCTGCCTATTTGTGGCAGCCAGCTATAGGCTCTCACTCTGGGTAGTAGAAAATGGCCGCAAACTACATGAAAACTGCCATAGAAGCATGAAAAATTGATTATTTCCACTATCGATGGGAGTTGGGAAATGCAAAGTCGGTCTTGGCCTTCCCGTGGCTGTGCATTCATTACACACATCCTGCCTTTTATAGATAGAGATAACAGAATAATAAATAAATATACTGATTTTATTCCAAGCATGGCTCTCATGCCTTCTAACTATAACTCACTGGAAGTATTAACATGTTTTGAGTTGGTTTAATAAGATGGGCTACACTAAATATGAGTACAACAGATATACCTGTTGATTTCCTGACCATAACCAGTTGGGCATGACCTCTAGGGACGTATGCACTCTGCATTTCTGTTCATGAGTGTGAGTCGAGTGGGAGTATCTCACATTGTATCTAACATTATTTGTTACTTTTAATTTTTCCTAATTTTTAAAAAAATGATGAAATATTTTCACTATTAACATGCAGAAAATTTCACATAATATGTATAAATTATTGTAAACTAAGCAAGGTGCTGAGAAATGGAAACATTTTTTAGAAACAAAGATAAGAGTACTATATTGCTATGTGTTATCCATTCTCTTATATCGCAATGGATGTTTGACACTCTCCCTACAGATGAAGTAAAAACTAGAGGCAGCAGAAATGTGATTTTACAGAAGGATACTGAAAATTCCATGCACTGAGTAAGTAAGCAAGGAAGTCTTCAAGAAAATGTCAACAGAAAGGACATATACTTAGAATCAGGAAAAGACAGTTGAAATTCCTTGGTCATATAATGAGTAAGAAGGACTTGGAAAACTTAACCCTCATGGGCCATATTAAGGGCAAGAGTGATAGGGAAAGGCAGTGAGCCACTTACCTAACAAGCTTGTGTGAATGGGTGATAGAATAAGGGGTGGTATCCTTAGCAAGAGCCACATGAGACAGGAAGTTGTAGAGAGCTAGGTCCTGAAGATTGTAAGCTACATGTCTCTTTTGTAACTTTTGTGATGTGGCAAATGTTTTATGAATTTTAGCTGATTTTTCTAAATTTAGATTATGAACTGGGTTGATTAAACACCAAGAAACATTAATTATAATTTTATAATTGTAATTAAAAAATATAATATATAAATATAATTAATTGTAATTAAAAAATATAATATATAAATAGAATTATTAATATATAATTAAAAAGGATTATATTTACAGACGATGCACAATGTTTACAAAGACAAATATTTTGAAATTATAGTAATGTTGCAGGTTAGGACTAAAGAAGAACAACACAAATGCAACAGTAGAAATAACGAAGGTATATTACAGGAAATAATAATACAAGATGTGGAAGGTGTTAGTATGACTGTTGGAGTGAACTACTATCGGCTCGACTAGATTCGTCCGTCTCTCTTGAGAGGCATAGTATACATAGTGTTAGGAAGAGTTCATTCTGTAGTTATAGGTGAGGACCCATGACAATAAGACTTTGACTTTTCATTCTCTTCATCATCTAAACTGTCATCACATGGCAACAACAATGCTCCATGATTTGACTGGCACCTGACCACATGAAATGTTGAATGGAGACATTAGCCTAAACAAACGAAGTTGGATTAGTTGCTCTGCAATTGCTGCAATCCACCAATCTGCTATAACTGGGTTCACTATATCCCTGGTACAAAGTCCAAGAGCCACAAGGGCAGACAAAGAGAGAACAAGAGATGCATATTAGGAGGATGTATAGAATAGATAATGGTTGACTTTAGATTTGAAAAGATTCAGATCATAATAATCAGGGAAGCATTCTCTTGGGAGTCTTTCTCACAATGAAACAGTGAAATGATGACAATGTTATAAGGACAATAGTCTAATGTTTTGAAACCTGTTTTAGAAGTTGTTCATCCTTTGATTTTGTGAGTTGTTTTACTTTGTCATATGATACTGAATGAAGAGAATATAGAATAACATTTTAAATAAGTTCACTATTAAATTACTCTGCACCAATGTAAACCTTCATCTTTGGAATGCTCTGACTTACAGCCATATCATATTGAAGCACCAGTTCTCATATGACCACTGAAGTTAAGCTTCATTGACCCTGGTCAATGCCTAGACGAGTGACTGTTCAGGAATTCTAAGCGCTGTAAGCTTGGATGTGCAGGTGATGTAGTGGTTAAGGGCTCAAAATGAGAAAATTGAAAGCTGAGTTTAAATTCCAGTTAGGTTCATTATACTTACTTATGTCCAAATACCCTTGAGAAAGGTATGAACACTACTTCTCCTCCTAGCTATAAATTAAATAGTAAGACTTGTATCAAAAAATCTTACTATCTCCCCGCAAAATTCTTAGAATCCAAAAATGTGTTTTGGCTCTAAATAACCTCAAAAAGATTGATAAGCCACAAGAAACAAATCAATCAATCAGAATGCTTCATAGGTTTCTATTCTGGTTAAGATCAGGTGAGCAAAATTCACAATTATAACACCTATAATTCCATCAATTTCATGTCTCATGATTGGATGATCAGATGTCCTACCTACAAATGTTCTAACTACACTCTATTCTGTTTATATATATATATATATATATATATATATATATATATAGGATGACTGAAAAAGAAACTACCTATTCTATGCATGAGTGTGGCCAGCCAAGAGTCCTGGCTTTAATACCCTGTGACTTTTTTCTTTGGGGTTGTTTAAAGGAGTAAGTCTATGATACAAAACCAAGACTTTGGAAGAACTTGAAGGGTAAATACAAGTTATGTCTTCCATACCACAAGAATTCCTGGTGAAATCAGTTGACATATTTCCTGGGCAGCTTGAGAAGCTGGTAGCAAAATCTGATTCCCATATCAAATTTTGAATAAAACCTCAGGCTAAACGATTTCCTCTCATATCATTTTTTTTTAAAATTATACTTAATAAATAAATTATAATTATTCTAAAATAGGGAGTTACCTTTCAATCACCCTTCATATATATATATATATATATATATATATATATAGCTGTAGTGAACATCTGCTTTTTGATGATGACTTCATTGGCTTATGGATTCGATAGAGTTCAACCAGTTGATGTATTTCATGCATGTAAACACACTAAATTCTTCACACATATGCACAGATTGCACATACACCATCCAAGAAAGTACAGGAGTGAATCACATCTTCCTACTACTACCATGACAGAATGTTGACATTTTTTTGTCAAGGCCCACAGTCCTTGACGACATCACATGAAACCAATTCTTCATTATCTGGACATTTATTTTCATAATTAAGCTAAGTCCATGAAAACGCATTGTATTTACAAACATTTCTTCCAGTTTTCTACAATAATTACTATATTTTTTATTTTCTTTCATTATTGAGTTAAATAAATACCACTTACAATTACGTAAATTTTTTTAAATATATATATATATATTTATTTATATATATATATATATATATATATATATGAGAGAGACTATTGAAAAGTTCTCAGACTGACATACTTTCCAAAATCAGTATTCAGAAGTTTGGTCATTGAAAGAATGACAAACAAGGAGAGAATAGTTTCTCCCCGTAACCAGTTAGTTAAGGAAAGTATACAATTTTTTCAGAGTTTGTTTTATATGTGCATATATGAGTCTTTGAAAATTATTCAGTTCAAAAATTATGTGATATATGTAAGAGTCTTCTTGTTGCATTGAGATGCAGTGTCAAGAAAAGTAATAACAGATAAATTGGTATACAAATAAGACAGAAGAAACAAGAATTGATTAGCAGAAATAATGATAAATCCATAAAACCAAAGGCAAAAGAAATAGAGAAAGTGAAAGTAAGAAACAAAAAATCAGATGACATAGGACAAAAAAAAGATCAAGAGAAGAAACACAGAAAAGAAATTGAGAGTAGAAAGAAAAATGAAAGGTTAAAATAGAAATGGAAAAAGTACAATAAAATAGTGAAATTTGAAGAGAGAGTAAAGTTCAGACTTTATGTAATAATCACTGAATAAAATACAAACAATAAAACCTTATCATTGATAAAAAGATAAGTAAAACAGAAATGGAAAGTGAAACTAGAAAACATTAAGAAGTGAAAGCAATTATGTAGAGGTATAAAACTGAAACCAAATTGAAAATCAAAGTAAAAGATATATAAATTAAAGAAAGATAGTGTAAAAAACATGAGAGAAAATATCTCAGTACAGTTGTCAACAAAGAAGTAAGCATTAAATGTAAAGAAAAGAGAAAGGAAAATGGGAACAAAATAAAAGCAGAAAATGAAAATGAAAGTGAAAGTAGAAATCAAAGCGCAAATGGAAAAATAAGAGTTAATCAAAAGAGAATACATACAGAATGAAAGGATATTTTTTAAAGAGAAAACCAATCAGCCTAGATATTTCCTTTTTATGCCACTCAAAAATCTCACTCTCTCTCTCTCTCCTGACCCAACCCTAACCATTGCCTTACCCTGTGGCTGTTTTCTGGTCACCAAAAGATGATGAAAATCAAGGAATGAAAGAATGTGAGGGTAAAGGTGGGTAAGACGGGGAACTTTTCAGCAAGAGCATGGACAAAATTGGTGGCGTCAGATCTGGCCTTCCTGACTCCGCCCTGTCTCTTAGTAGTGATGTATATAATGACTGTTTTGTATGTCAGATCAGGGAGGTCATACAGGGGAACATCCATGTTGGTGTCAATGACCAAGGGAAATTTGATAACTTTGGAGGGTCCTGATGATTGTCAGTTATCTTGCAACATGTCTGACCTTCATTAACACACACACACTCACACACACACATATACACACATGTATGCTAACTCTTGATCATAGGCAAACATACACACATTTTTACACATATACATATATACATTTGCTTGCAAAAGAAAGAGAAACATTAGGCTCACATGCATTATTATTAAAAATAAAAATCATATTTTGATTTACATGAAAATATTGATTAAAATACATAGACACATGCAAGCACAGATGCACACGAAGAAGAATATTCAGCATTATTTTGCATGCATACACACACAAACGCATTGTAGAGCATAGGGGCAAATTAAATGTCCCTCTCCTAGACTGGCTACCAATCAGGGCTAGAATCACTCTGCTATTTAACACATACATTCCTGCATTTGTGAAAAACTGAATGCAATGATCTCAAACAGAATTTGAACTTGGTTCATCGATCACACTTTCCTTATCTATATGCTCATCTTTGTCTATATGTCTCTGTGGCATAGCATATTATAAATGTGAGTTAGGAATAAAATATTTGTTGCATCTCATATATTAAAGAGATAGTTCCCCAACTTTGCATAATGATTTTAAGAAAGTGAAATTATTTCAATAAAAAATGCCTTCTCAAAATTTAAGATAGACTTAGCCCAGAACAAGCATATCCCATTCTGTATACAATGTCTATACAATTTTTTGATAGTCACCCATATTTAACTTGAAACATTACAAATGATATGAGACTTACAAGTTATAAAGGATATTCCAATAACTAAGACTGATTTTAAATGTGAATTAAGTTTAAACATCTAATGATTTTTTTCTTTCAGATTTGGCAAACATTTGGGCAATATTATATTTCACACATAACTGCCATGAAATAAATAACATGATCAAATAGAGAAATAAATAAATTTTTACCAATACTACTGATTTATTTACTGCTGTCTTTGATCTGTCTTAATGAAACACCTGTATATATAATCCATCTTAATGAAACACCCTTTATATAGGGGGATATACATCCTTGTGCAAATTAATTGAAACAAAATGAATAATTCCATTATTATTTATTTTTTTCATATTTTTCCAATGGAACATGACCCAATACACATGTTAGTACTTTGTATGTCCATTCCACTAAGTCTTTCCTTGTAGATTGACCACAGATTCTCAATTGAATTTAAATCAAGAGAGTATCCAGGCCAGTTGATAGTACTTTGATTTGCTCAGTGTTGAGGCTCACTATTGTGTTTGTGCTTTTGTGTGTTTTTGTTACAATTTTTGCATGCTTCCTTAGAGTAATGTCCATTGCAGATAATGACTGTAGGACAACTAATCAACATTCAAGACAATAGTGTCTGGGCATAATGAAAATCTGATGCAATCACGGATGATGCAGTATTTTTTAAGGCCAAACAAATTTCATCATACACCCCGAAAATAGATTCATATTACTGCACACCACTTCAAATGATCTAATCTGAGGAAAAAATAGAAATTGATTACACCCTGTCATTCCATTGGGTCTAAAACTGATTGTATGGTGAAAGAAAGGAAACTAAAGTGGTTCAGTTAATTTGTACAAGGGTGTGTGTTGCTATACTCACTTATTCAGAAGACATGGATATATGAGGAGCATTCCAGAAGTTTTTAAACTTTTTAGGAAAAGCAATTATAACAGCCCTAGATTATCGTAATTTTAGTATATTATTACTATTAAGTTGACATGCCAACTTTTGTAATTCCTGATTAAAGGAGACAGCTGTAAATAGGTCTTTAAAAAAACCCTAAACAGTGCTTGTTATAGCAGACTAGTTTTCAGAATGCAGTGGAGATAAGAAAATAATTTGGAAGTTCATTATACAATAATGTTTTATGTTGGCAGAGACGGGCATCAGAAATGTTCCTCATCCTTTCTACAGTCCAGACTCTGTTCTGTGGGACTTTTGATTGTTCTCCATATTGAAGAAAATCATAGACAGTCATTTTAAAGACATGAAGGAAGCTGTGACAAAGGTCCTAAACGCTTTCACATTTGAGAACTTCCATGGGCTTTCCAAAGTGAATGGATTGCTACTACAAGTGCATTGAAGTTAGAGGATCTCATTAGAAGGAGATTAGAGTTTTGTACATCTTTGATATTAATAAATACCTTTTCTGAGAAAAGGTCAAAACTTCTGGAATACCCCTCTTATATATATATATATATATATATATATATATATATATATATATAAAAAAAAAAAAAAAGGTCAATATTGGCAAAGAGCATTTATATATATTGATAGTGTAAACGTAGAAATCAATACTAATATTAATGACTATCAGTTTCATTTCTCAAAAGATATTGAGGAGTGAAACTGATAACCACCATGTAGTGTCTATTCTTATGTCTACACTGCTTATATATATATATATATATATATATATATATATATATATATATATATATATATATATATATATATATATGATCTAACTTGATCAACAATTTGAACAAAGCCTGTAAGCTCTACACAATTTCAATGGCAAGGCTTAAGTCAATCCATAGTACAGTTTTCAAGCACTTCTCACTTTTCATTTATTCATATATATATATATATATAATTTTTGAGGATCTCCAGGTATGTATTTTTGTAAGTTTAAAACATAAAGGAATCCCCTGATTAGTGCAGCTAATATGTACATCAGTAACTATAAAAAAGTTACTTTTTAATTACTATGGTTAAACTGAAAAATTTTAACTGCACAAATTAAAATTTTTATAAATTTTAGCACACTAATCCAAAACACATTAATCAAATGCCCACTAATTGAGGGATGTCTGTATATGTAAATAAAAGTTACTTATGTACATACTTAAATCCTGTTTTCCTCAGTTACTTACACATTAAGAGACTGGTGATAAATGTATTCATATTCTTATAAAATCTACTTTGCACACATTTCTGTTCATGTACACATACATGCACATAGATGCACTCATGCACTGATTTATGTATGATACTTTGTACACACACATTCTTGGAAAAAATATACATAATCTCTTACATGCACACATGATGCACATCTTTGAAAATACCGATTTCCACTTTCTCCCTCATCCTTCTCCTTTTTCTCCCTTTCACTCTGTGTGTATTCATATACTTATATACCTAACGCTGGACTCCCTCAGGCATCTTTGGGGGCCACATACAGAAATTTCATTCCCCAAACTAAAGCATCCAATTTCAGCCCGCATTTCTTGACCTGACCCTTAGATCATAAATTGCTATCAGAAAAATATTCTGATTCTTCTTTATTCCCCACCCCTTCAATACCCCTATATTCACCAGAGAGACAATGACATTCACTCGAATGGACACTTCTTCATCAGGATGTTTTCCACCATAATATGGAGTAAAAATCCTGGAATAAGGTGGAATTGAACATTCTACAAATGAAAGCAAAGTGCAAAGCTGATAGAAAATCTTAATAAGTTTTCTATTACTATACTTTGTAACAAGCAAGTCCTGATTTCAAATGAAAGTTTAAAGCTTTTCCCCCTTACATTCAATCTTATTAAGGAACTAGTTGACATTACTTTATACTGTTTGGGAAGAAAAATCTATATAAATTTAGATTTGGTAAAATGAACAAATTAGATTCAAATTATAGCAGACACATTATTAGAATATAGTCTCTTAAGTAATCAGTTTCAGACAAAATAAACGTCTTGCTATTGAAAATTATTAAGAAGTTACAATATCTCTACCAAGTGGGTACCAACTTAAAATAAAATTTAATTAACTGATAATCTATGGAGAAAGATAAATACACATCATCTAAACATATATGCAATTATTAATCTGCAAAGTTTCCAGCTTTTAAACATGTTTAGTTATAAATTTATTAGAAATATTATACCCTTTAAATAACACACATTCAAATAGAACTAAGCGTTGTTCTATTAAATATGTGTGTATATTGTTGTGTTTCATGCTATGTCTATGTACCAGATATATATAAACAGACATCATATCAAATAGCCAGTCTGTGTAAGGGAGTATAGTTGGAGTTGAAGTACTAAAAGGAGTAATTAAGAAATCTTCCTGTGTTCAGATTATTTCCTGTTATTTTTGGTCTTCAAAGAAACTTGACTACAGAAAAGAAACAATTTTTGTAAAACACTTCAACTTTTTGTAGAATATAACAAATTTGGATTTACACTTTGTCTGTGTAACTCTAAGTAGAAGCTTATAAAGCTTTATTTGATTCACTTTCTTTAGAGCTGAAAAACTTCTAATTATTGTGATGTCTTCCTTTTTTCTTTTTATATGGTTTCAATATTTTTACAAATTTTCACCTCCCCCTCAACATTCTAAAACTACAAACATTAAGAAATGGTTTTAACAGTAAATGTTATTGCTGTCTAGAATACATAAATAATCCCTTAAGTCACAATTTTTTTCTTTAAGTATTTTTTATCTTAAAAAATACTGTATGCTTAAATTTCACAATTTTTAAAATATATTTTTTTCACTTACATTGTTCAGACTGTTATCCTCATCTTCATTGCCTTATTCACAACATTTCGGCTATTGTACACTCTGGCCTTCTACAGGTTATTGGAATTTTGAACTGAAACCCTTTATTTTGTCCACTGGGGCAGATTGTTCTAGTTCCACGTGCCATGCCTCTTCCGGATGTCTCAGTTATTTCCCTTTAACTAAACACTCCAAGTTTTTGGTCCACCACTGCTGTAGCCTGGTAATGAACTCACAACTGTGTGGGTCAAGTCACTGGATTTAAACCTAACCCTTTATCCACTGGACCATACGTCCTTGAGGTATGAATTTTTGGGACTTACAAAACCTAATGTCTCAGTAACCATTTTTTTTTTTTACCACTGCTCATTTTGCAATTTTTTTTGTTATTATTGCAGAGTCTATATTGCAATTTTTTGTTGTCATTCATTGCTTTTCTGTAGAACTTCTTAATACTGGTTCCAATAGTGTATTCATTTCTATGCTTGATCAGCTCAGGAAATTTTTGTGGCCTAGCATATATGCTGTTTCCTTAAGTTTTCATATTTCCTAGTGATGTTCTCTGTCTATTATTTCAACCTCATCCCACAGAGAGCAGTGATACTTTTCCCTCCATATATGGTCAGCTATACCTGATTTTTCCACTTCCCCTTGTGTTACTGCTTTACATTGTTCTTATAGTCTCACCTTAAGGAGGTGGCCTGTTTTGCCTTTATATTTCTTACCACAGCTGCATGAGATGGCATATACATAGTCCTTAGTCATGTTCTCCTCTATGGGTGGGTATTACTCAGAAGAGTTATCTGCAAAGTGTTGAACCTCTTTTGAAGATTGTCCTGATGCTATATAGATCACAGATCTTTTGCAATTTCTCTGATAATCTCTTCACACAGGGTAGGCAGACTGAAGCTGCTTTCTGAATGTTGTTATTCTCTTGTACCCCCCTATCCTAGTTTGTTAGAGCTGTTGCCATGTACCCAGGTAGTTGTTGCCATGTACCAAGGTAGTTGTTATGTTGTAGGGTACTGCTTATACAGACCATTTCTTGTTCAAATGTCAAATGTTTTTTTTTAATTTATAAGATATTCTTATTACAAAAGCAGATAAAATACTTCCTCAGCTTTTGCCTCTCTAGTGTCTATGCTATATATTATATATTTGTTTATAAATTGAAAGATTTATTTTCAAACTACTTGGCTTATGTGTGAACAAAGCATTTGAAGTTATATCTTAATACAAACCTTGGAAGATTACTTAAATGTTTGCCAAATATACACAAATCTGAAAACCTATAAGATGAATACAGAGCATTTGTTTTTTAAAACTGGTGCAATTTCATCTCCAATACAAAATAACTAGCTATGTAAACCAGCAAACCAGTTTTATAAACTATTGCTACTGTAATGAATCTAAACCTCATTTAATAATTTTTACATGCAGAGTTGTGTATGATTAAGCCAAGCTTGGTAAACAGGCACATCACTTTATAATAAGAAGTGAGAATTAGAAATTGGAAATACCAAAATCAAACAAGTATGGAAAGTTAATTATATTGGGAAGTCTTTTAACAGAGGATGGAAAGTGTGATACTGAAAACCAAAGATGTATTGGGATAGCCAAAGATGCATTCCTAAAGCTAAGTACTAAACTGTTACATTATATATGTCCTCCTGTATGGCAGTGAATGTTGGACAATCTCCTCAAAGGTGAAGAAGAGACTTGAAGCAACAAAAATGTGGTTCTACAGAAGGATGCTGAGAATATTATACAACTGAATATATGAGCAACAATAATCAGAAAGAGAGAGTTATAATTTCTAGTACCTCAGTGGATGATTTGTTCATAACTAACCAAAGCTTAGTATATGAGTACCATAGGAAACGTGTTACTATGAGTAAGAAACTAATGATTCATCTTTTTAAAAACTGTTCAAATGAGATAAACTAACCATAACTGCAGTATGAAGATTGAAAAACATTTTTTTGTTAGAATTTTACTTTAAGAAGATATTATCACAGAATAATAAAAGTTTATACAATTCATGTATTTTCTGTCACATAAATAATGACAAACCTCATTAGACAGGCATCAACTGAACTTTACCTTGAAATAATGACAATAAGCCTCACCAGCCAAGCACTAACAGAGACATTATCCAATGTTCAAAGAAGTGAAATGAAAAAACAAACTTAATGTTAACATAGGAGAAAAAGAAATTTAAGTTTAATATATGTTTGTGTATGTATAGATATATAGTTTCTCTTATTGAATAGGGCTTCATTAATCAGTAGATTGAAATGGTATATATATATATATATATATATATATATATATATATATATATATATATATTTATTGTTGAGCCAACCAAACTTTTAAAATGGATCTGGCTGAAGTAAAGGGAGTATTGGATTCACAGATTCAGACACCAGACATATCTAATGGATTAAGTTAGCTCAAGGGAAATTGCCATTGGTGGTGGGGAGGGGGCGCTGATTGGGTGTGTCTGTAGTGAAGGTCTGGATGGTTTGTGGTAAAATGTAAATGGATTTTAATGGGAAGATATTTATGAAGAATGGAAAGCAGATGAACAAGAGAAAGTATGATTATTTATTTCTTAATGGAAAAAGGTAAATGACAGTAAGAAAGAAGAAAGAATGAAAGAAAGAAATACAGACAAAGAGAAGAGAAAAAGACAATCACAGAAAGAAAGAAAGAAACAAAGAGAAAAGTGACAAAAAAGAAAAGGAAAAGTGATAAGAAAGAAAGAAATAATGATAGAAAAGTGAGAAGAAAGAAAGAAAGAAAGAAAGAAAACAGGGAAAGAAGAAAGAGAGAAGAGAGACAGAAAGAAAAAGGGAAAAGAACACGAAAAAGAAAGACAAAGAGAGAAGAAAGGAAGAAAGAATGGAAAAGAAAGGGAAAAAGGAAGAGAGAAAAGACCAAAGAAAGAAAAAGAAAGAAAGGAAAACAAATAGAGAAGAAAGAAAGAAAGAAAGAAAGAAAGAAAGAAAGAAAGATAGAAAGAGAAAAAGAAAGAAAGAAAGAAAGACAAAGTGAGAATAAAGAAAGAAAGAAAAAAAGGAAGGAATAAAGAGAAAAAGAGAATAAAGAAATGAAAGAGAAAAATGTCAGAAAAACAGAGAAAGAAAGAGAGAAGGAAGGAAAAATGTTGTCTATATTGAAAAAAGATGGTGAGATTTATAAAAAACAAACATCAACTCATTTTTTATTTGCTGCATTGGAATATATGAAGAGATAAAGTTTAGAAAATAGATAGAGATAAAGAGGAAAAAGGAATGATGAGAAACAAAATATGAAAGTAGAAAGAAAGTGAGTAACTTCAAAGACCGAGACGAAAAAGAGAAGTAAAAGAGGGAGGAAAAAGAAAAACAAAGAAAAAGATGGAAGGACAGATAAATAAATGAATCAAATGATTAACATATAGATATTTACTAAGCTTAATCCAGTCAGTCACAAGGCCAAATAGTGGTGAGGCTTAATGATTGAGATTTTGTTGCTCCAGTCATGAAACCAGCATGCCTGCTTACAAATCTATATTCAAAATCCTGACTTTTATATGGAGTTCAAACACTGACCCCCAACCACCAAGAGAAATACACAACCACCTTAGCCATTAGAGAGAGGGACAGAGGTGAAGAGATATAGATATAGAGATAGTGAAATAGATTGCTTGAGGGATAGGAAAAAGTCTAGAATGTTTTTCCGTTAGAGAACAAAAAAAAAAGGAGACAAAGAGAGAAAACCTCAAAGAAATCACAATGCAAACAACGAAATGAATGCCTCAGATAAATAAAAAAAAAAATTGGCAAAGCTGCAATAATAACAGAATGTATAAGTAAAAGACAACAGAAATTGAATTACACCTCCACCCCTCCCAGCATCCCCTCCCCACTTGCTGTTCTTACTGACTGAACCAAACCAAACAAAACACTTTTGAGAAGTTAAATTTTAAGGAAAGCAAATCAAATCAGGTATCAATTTATTTTCTGACAAAAAACCAATTTAATTCCACACTGAATGTTGCAGACTCATCGTGTTGTTTTGGCAAAACTGTGCTACCATATCAGCCATTTAGAGGAAGTTATGGTCTGCTGAATAGCAAATTTGACAAAATACTCTCCAATAGAGAGCCAAAAGAAAAAGAGAAAATTAGCACACACACGCATATATATATATGTATGTATATAAGCATGTGGGTGTGTATGTGTGTATAATGTATATGTGCATTCAATGATGCACATATTGTTACATCAAAATAGATGAATAAGAAAGAATAATCACAAAAATAGTCAAAAACACATATTTCAATTCCCAGTTTTACATTGTGCAACAAGAGAGGGATTATTTTTTTATCACTAATATACTTATAAGAAAAGGTTGAGGCAAAAAAAGAGATGAAATTATCAAAGTGAGTGACAGAGAATATAGAATAAAACTGTATGGAGAAAGAAAAAATAAAGAATGAAAGAATGAATAAATGAATGAATGATTGAAAGAAAGACTGAAAGAAAGAATGGATAAATGAATGAATGACTGAAAGAAAGACTGAAAGAAAGAATGAATAAATGAATGAATGATTGAAAGAAAGACTGAAAGAAAGAATGAATGAATACAGGACAGTGAGATTTTTTTAATAAGTGGCAAATGAAGTACATAAGAAAAAAAGAAATGAGTCTTGAATGAAAGAAAAGTGAGAAAATACCTTATAAGAGAAAACTAAAATAAAATAAAAAAAAAGAGGAAGAATGAAAACTACAGATAAACTTCCATGAAAAAAAAAAAAAAGACAGAAGGGAGGAGAAACTTTAGATGTTTTCATTTTGCAAAAATGTTAAAAAACCCAAGTAAGAAAGAGATTCAAAAATGAAAAAAAATGACCGAATCGAGAAATGTGAGTGATGGAGACAGAGAGAAAAAAATAAGCAGTAAAGAAACATGAAGTAGCAAAAGGATAATAAAAAGAGAAAAAAACAAAAAAAAGAATAAAAAAAAGTTAAGGGAGACATCTTCGGAGAGAAAAATAGGGGAAGAAATATTAACTAAAAGCATGAAGATAAGAGAATAAAAAAAAAAAAGGAAAACTGAAAATGGTAATAATAATATTAGCCATTACCCTACAAAAAAAAGCATTTGGCATTCATTGACTGAACAGCCAGTACAGTTTTTGGTTGAAATTTACAAAATCTTTCTCTTAAAAACAAATTTTTCAGGAAAATAGGTTTCTCAAGTCCAGTAGATGTTATTGCTCTGAGGTTTCCTTCCTAACCTTTTATTTGAAGTAGTGTGGAATGTTAACATCTTGATTATATTATTACTTTCTCTTTGATTTACATGTGCTATCCATTTCAGTTGTTGCAGCTGTTGGTAGTCCTCAAGTGATGTGATTACTATTATTTCATACAGTTCTTGGTTTGTGATTCCATAGCAATGGTCCACAATGTTCAAAGAAGAATAGTCTTTGCCAAAACCCTCAGGTTTCACATGCAAAAGTAGTTGTATACAGCTGACAGTTTAGATATTCATCAATATAAATGTTATCCATATAAAAGTCTCAATCTGACGAGGCTATTTAAGAACATGATTCAAGCTTTCAGATTGATGTTTTGTTTTTGTAGCAACTTTTAGCATTGGGTAAAACTACTTCTGGTGTAGCCTATTCTATGTTCAATTTCCTTATCTCCTATACTAAATTTGTTATAACAGACTAGCAGCATGACCCGGCATTGCCCGTGCTTGATTCAAAAATTTTACAACTCATACAGCAATCGCTATCACTTGACTTAAAATATTTTTGCCCTTCCTTGCCTTTAAAGGAGTTCCCTTTGCTGTGTGCTGATGTTGCTACATGCCTTACTTCTTGCCTATCTCACACTGCAAATTTTTTCTAAGCTCTATACTAAACATTAAATCATTACGAAAAAGAACTAAACAAAATGAACACAAAATGATCAGCTTTTAAAAAGGACTCGTAACTGGAAAAACCGAATGAAAAAAAGAATGTTAACAACAAATACTTTTCACACACACAACCCAGTTCTGTGGATTCAGAAGCAACGTTGAGTTTAAACAAGCGAATGAGCCAATTGAAGTAAAAAGTGCCATGCAGATTTAAATTTTCCCACTTGTGATGAATGCAGCTATCGATTTTTGCATGCTAGCATACTAGTTAACATTCATGTCAGCCAGCTGTTGGCTCTCACGCTGACCAATTGAATCTTCCTGCCTATTCGTGGCAGCCAGCTACAGGCTCTTACTCTGGCCAGTAGAAAATAGCCGCAAACTACATGAAAACTGCTGTAGAAGCATGAAAAAATTGATTATTTCCACTATCGATGAGAGTTGGGAAATGCAAAGTTGGTCTTGGCCTTCCCACTAACTTGGAGCATGTGCATGTAAATTTTGGTGCAAATCTATCGAAAATTGTGGCCGTGCATTCGTTACACAGATACACACACATACTGCCTTTTATTGATAGAGATTTATACACCAAGGTATTTGAAGTGTTTGGTAATTAATAACTCCACATCCTGAATTTTTATGATGGACTAAGAGTAGGTATCATCACTGCTATCATTCCAATTCCAGATTATAGTTTTTGTTTTGAAAAGCTTTTCCTTGTGTCTTATTTCTTGTAACACTTCATAGAGGATGTTGATTTTCTTTTCAAGGTCATTTTTAGCTCAAATATGAATAACTATATCATTAGCATAACTCTCCTCCATCAGTAAATTGGCCTTGGAAGGTAAAGCAAGGTTGTTGTCTTCAATTGGTAGATTTCTTTGGGATGTGGTATGAAATGCTTAGTGAAAAGAGAAATACTGGATGTACAATCAGAGAGGTACAAATGGGTAAAGAGAATAAGAGAAAGGAAAATAATAATTCCCTAAATGAAATTGAGTGGAAAAAAAAGGAAGAAAACTAGGAAGAAAGAAAAATAGAAAAATGATTATTCATTTTTGGCTAGCCTCATTTTCTTCATCTCATTGTTGCTTTTTATCAAAACTCTCTAGACCAAATCCTCTACATTAAAACTGTGCAGGATGTATACCAGTTCTTAGTATGAAATGTGGAAGCAGTGAAGTGATTTCATATTTCAGCTTTATCTGTTGTATTCACTTTAAACAAATGTCCTTAGAAAGGCATGACTTCATCATTTCTTCTTCCTAACAGCAGGTTAGACTAACTTTTCTATCTTTGATTGACAACTTATCTTATATATATATATATATATATATATATATATATATATATATATATATATATATATATATATATATATATATATATATATATATATATATATATATATATATATATATATATATATATATATATATCCGTTATAACTGGGTATTGAACTCACACTCTATAGCACAGTGGATAAAGGCATTGGTTAGATCCAGTTACAGGACCCAAAGAGTGTGAGTTCAATACCCAGTTAAGGCAGTGGACAGCTTGGAGAGGGGAATTAACAGGAGATAACTAATAACTGACATCCATTAAACATGGAACTAGAAAGTCTAGCCCAGTGAGCGAAATAAAGGGTTCAGTTCGATATCCCAACCACCTGAAGAAGGCTAGAGTGTACAACGGCTGAAACGTTGTGATAAATATGGTGACAAAGATGAGGACAATAGTCCGAATAATGTAAATAGTATATATATATATATATAGATAGATAATTATACGTTTTACCAGTTTATGACTGGAAGGGATAATTCCGAGGAAGATATAAATGCAGGGAGGACTCAATGTAGACTACAGAGCATTATAATGATAAAAATAAATGCTTAAGCTTTACCATAGTAACACTGAATTTTATTTAGATTAAGATTAATTTAATTAAATTAATCTGAATTGACCTGATTTATCTTGCATAAACAGTATTGGCCAAAGCAAACAGTATTGGCCAAAGTAAAATACAAACCAATATTAAAATCTAAAAGTGTAGAGTAAATTCTTGGTTGATGAAACCGACTACTCTTAACCCCAACTCTCTAGGCCCTATCTTTACCCAACCCCTCTCTTACCTTCCCTCCCCACTACCAAACTAAAATGTCCACCTGGTATACTTTCTACATTCACGGAGCATCTCGTGTTCAAAAATTATAAATGAAATGGATAATTAAAGTCTCCATCTTCTTATTATCAAGATATATATATATATATATATATATATATATATATATATATATATATATATATTTATTTCAAAAAAAAAAGTGATGGCTTTTTATTTATTAAATGGTATATTTTCAACTACCACCTGAAATATTTGAGAAATATTGTTAAAGAAAAATATGCACTCTCCACCTTGGCAGGAGAAACTGACTTTGCCTGTACCTTTTTTATTTTGATGTCTTGTCTTTCATTATTTGTTATATCTTTCCAAATATTTAAATTTTTATTCTTGCTTGATTCTGACCTACAGTCTGTAGCTTGCATCTTGAACTGGCTCTCTCTCTCTCTCTCTCTCTCTTTCTCTCTCTCTCATATATATATACATATATATATATATATATATATATATATATATATAAATGACCACGCATTATTTTCTTGCAACTGATAGTTAGTCCTTTCTTCCTGCTTTCTTTTACGACCTTTTCTGGTAATTCCTGCAGTTTTCTTTCTGTGTTGGCCATCAATACTGTATCATCTGTATAGGTAACGCTGTTTTATTCTGAATTTAATGTAAATTAAATTAAGTTTTAAAAGATCTGCCTGTTTTCTTATTATTCATCTTTCCAGTCTCAACTAAATTTAATTTACTGAAAAGGTTTTGATCCTTCACTCTGCTTAAACATTTCTTGTTTCTATATGGCTTTACAGAATCATGATGTCTTGAAGTGTTAATATGAAAGTCATTCAAGTTATGTCCCTGAAAATAGTAACTATGATAATGACAACAACTGTCTGTCATAACTCAAAAAATTCTCATTACAAATATTGACCATACTTAAATAAGTATTTTCTTGGCTAGTTTAATTCTGGCTCGAGACTGCATTTAAAAGCAAGGATTTAACTTACTTAGTATTGGCTTTTGTGTTCAGCAAACAGAACTGAAAATATTACAGCAAATGCTTTAACTCAAATCTGAATAATTTCTATTGAATTGCAGGTAGTTGTAAAATATCATAGTGATACATCCTGCAAGATGCTCAACAAGATGATAGGCACTACTACACAAAGTTGTCTAAGTTGAAACAAGGATAAAATGTTCTGATTATAATTGTTCTGGAAATTTTAAGCCATTTTGATTAGATTGATGATATTGTTTCATGGCTGAGTCATTGAAGAAATGTCAAATACCTAATCTATACAGAAATATAAAGGGATTGAGATAGCTAGACAAATACAAAGATGCTGAGATAGGTAGACAGAAAGAAAGAGGCTTAGATAGATAGATAGATAGATAGATAGATAGATAGATAGATAGATAGATAGATAGACAGAGAAAGAGGCTTAGATAGAAAGAGGGTTAGATAGATAGATAAATTTGATAGACAGAGAAAGAGGCTTAGATAGAAAGAGGGTTAGATAGATAGATATATATAGATTTTATAGATAGAAAGGCTGAGATAGATAGATAGATAGATAGATAGAAAGAGGCTGAGATAGATAGATAGATAGATAGATAGATAGATAGATAGAAAGAGGCTTAGATAGATAGATAGATAAAGAAGCTGAGATAGATAGATAGATAGATACAGAAGCTGAGATAGATAGATAGATAGATAGATAGATAGATAGATAGATAAGCTGAGATAGATAGATAGATAGATAAAGAAGCTTAGATAGATAGATAGATAGATAAGCTGAGATAGATAGATAAAGAAGCTTAGATAGATAGATAGATAGATAGATAGATAAAGAAGCTTAGATAGATAGATAGATAGATAGATTGATAAAGAAGCTGAGATAAATAAATAGATAGAAGCTGAGATAGATAGATAGATAGATAGATAGATAGATAGATAGATAGAAAGGAACAGAGATAGATAGAAAGAAACTCAGATAGGAAGAGGTTGAAACCAATAGATAGTAATAAAACACTTTGTGAGTATCAAACTCACTATACTAGCAATGGTATGACTTCCTCAACATTACTCTATGACTGAGACATGCACCAACTTGCTGTAGAAGACTTTTCTTAGTTGATTGAGTTCAAGATATCATGTCATAATCCCAACTTGAGAATTCAACTTTAAAAATATGTTTATATTCAGATTTTCATTAACTTTTCTTTGACTGTCTCCACCCAATGATTGTCTGTGGCTTTCTAATTTTCTGTTGTTCATATAATGAAGTCTTTTGTTTTGTTTCATGGGCCTTGGCCATTTTAAACGGTCTTAAAAGTATGAATATAATATAAAAGATAAGCACAATATATAATATCTACCAAAACTTTGTCCTACCTTAAAAGCAAAAGTACATATTAAAAAATGTTTATTATTTGATCATATAAGAATTAACTTGCAGACCATAAAATAATAATAGTGTGACTTAAAACAGAGAAAAATGACTCAAAAATACCATGAAAGAATATTTAAAAAAACCAAAACAATCAATGTAACACAGATGTCAGAATTAGGACATGCCTTTCCTTAAAAAAAGTAAAACTACTTTTCATAATCTTTCAAGATAATGATCTTGACAGACAAAAAAAAAAGGAAAAAAATGATGTGGAATATTTTGAATTATTCATAGATTTTCCAATTTTTCTTTTCATCAGAATTCAAATAAAGAATTAAAAATAAATGATAACCAACTGAAAGCATTTGGGAACTCAAAGGCATAGATGAAAAATAGGACTTTATCTAAAAATAAGTTGAGATTAGAGCAGAAAAAAAATCTGCTTACCTATTATAACCCCAACTCCACTACCTAAAAAAAAAAACAAAGAAATAAAAACATTTTTGAGTTAATATTTATTCCATATCTCAAAAATTTTACAAGTAAGAATAAAACCTTTACTCTCAGTTTAGTAATTAATATACAACAAAGTGGTAGAGAATACAAGATGTCGCAACGTCTATGCGCTATCCTCATGGAAGGAAAACTAAAAACATAACAAATGACTGAGTTCATAGAAATAAAAGAAACAAATGCTGAATTGCTATATGATATCAAGCCTCTTATATATTAATAATATATACTATAGTATATTAATATTATATACTATATAGAAAACATATAAGCAACAAAATGGTGGACAATTTTCTCCCAGATGAAGACTTGAAGCAACAGAAATACGGCTTTGCAGGATATTGATGAGAATATTATAAAGATTGGATATAAGTAATAATAATAATAATAATAAGTAATAAGTAAGTATATTATAGAGAATGGATGTAAGTAATAAAAAAGTTTTAAGAAAAATGGAAACTAAAAGATTACTTATACTAAGAATCAGAAATAGTTTGGATGCATTGAGGAAAGAATGCTTGGAAAATTTAACACTCACAAAACATATTGAATGTAAGAGTGGCAAAAGTGAATATCAGTAATAATGTATAATATTTCTCTCACCCTTGTTCCCCTGAACAATCTAAAAATGTTATCTTGTCTCTAAGTATAGCTTAATATTAAACACTAATTTAGGTTGACAACCCTTCACTCATTACTAAATCATCCAACTTTGATAAAACAAGTGATATTTATTAAGCTGACTTTTGGCACAAGGCTTCTATTATAGGAATCTATAGAAGATAAACTCTATTCCCAACAAAATTACATAACCACATAGATATCATATTAAAACACCCAAACTTTATTTTCTACCCAATAATGTCAAAAAGATTCTACATTATAACACGCACTGATTGAATCAAAGAATCTCTTGGTTAGAAATTAACATCACCACATGAAAGATTTGACCAACTAAATATTTGATGAAAACTAAAACTATTTTTCTCAAGACTACTTTTGGAAAACATTTCTTATAAAAAAACTCAGATTTCGACCTTTAGGAGCAGAGATGCAGTTATCACCAAGTCAAATACAAGACAATATGGCTACATAGTTATTTCCTTCACCCACAGCACATGCTGAAAGAAACATGTATCAGTAACTTCAAACAAATCAGCTACAACAACAGCTTGGATGGTCAGTGAATATTTGCTGATAATCATGTGTTGACAGCTACAAAAGAATAATCCCCAACAACAACAGCAAAGATGCTCAGTGAATCTTCATTAGTGATAAGTTTTCTAAACTTCAGATTTTTCTGTTAACCAACAACTAAAAGTTTTTTCTAACCTACAGATTTTTTTTGAAGACTTTAAATCGATGAATGACTACTTTTACTCCTTTTTGTCTCTTTTAAATTCATGTACATATGTTTGGAAAAACATATTATTTATTTAACATGCATACACATGATCTCTTTATTCTTATTTTATTATTGTTTGGAATATGGATGTTCAGATATTTTTATATATAAAAAAAAAACATAGACGATAGAATTTCCTATAAATCAACATATTGCTCAGTAGTAATGTTTACTGGATTAGCTCATGAACACTATAGCCAAGATAATAACCTACCAAAGAGAAGTTTTAATCTCATCACTATCCCCAAAGTATTATTATTGTAAATATTTCTTCCTAGATTGCTTCTCTCTGGGGTAATGATTAGCCAGTCTAACAGACCATAATATTATTGAAGAGATTTCAATTCTTATTAAGGGTTTATAGTCTTATGACAGACTAATCCATGTTCAGTAAAAATGAATATTTGCTTTCTGGGAAATACCGTTGTTGTTGTTCTTTTATGTACTTATATACCTTCAAGATGGGGCAAACAGCTTCCTGTCTTTTGTTGCTTAAAATAACATTTGCCAATTTATTATCCAGAACCAAAACAAAAATGTCCTGTGAGTGTTAGATTCTCTAGGTCATCTTTCCTCAATATATATCCTAGAAATTTCAACTCTCTCTTTCTGATTGAAAATATAAATTTCCTTGTAATTCCTATTTTCTTTAAAACTTTCCTGTTGCTCACATGTTCTGTTTATGGTATTCTTAGCATTTGTTAATTATGTTCTTTTACTTCATGTCTCTTCATCATCCATGAGATGATTATCCAGCATTCAGTGCCATATAAGGATGAGATTTTATGTAGCAGTTCAGCACTCCTTTCTCTGTTCTTAGCTACATTTTTATATCTCTTAAAACTTTACTTAATTTTTTGGAAGATATCTTTTGCTAAGCCTATGCACCTTTGAACTTCTTTGTCATACTTTCCATCAACTCAGATAGTTAAATTTCTCTGTTTGCTTGATTTTGACATCCCCTATATGTAGTTCACTCGCCTCTTTTGCTGACAACTATTCAGTAGTACTGATATTGAGTAACAGAAAAACCATCAATTTAAACTCTGAAGTATCAATATTAAATAAGCAAAGGGAATGAATATTAGAATCTCTAACAGTTAAACTTAAAAAAAACTGTTGGATAAAATGAGGATTTAAATAAAAACAACAAAATTAGCCATAAGGAAATTTCAGTGATTTAAAACTGATTTTTTTTTGGATGTGAAAGACACTTTAAAGTCTGAAATATTTCTTTCAAAATTAAGAAAGCCTGCTACAAAAATGTATTTCTTTTTTAGACTAACTATAAGTATGAAAAAAGTTATTGTTGATTTTATCAATGTTTTTTGGCCAGTACATTCTCTAACCTTCCACAGGTATCTTGTACATTCCAGTTATTTTCAAGAAACATTAAACAGAATCAGATATTCTGTTTACAGTTTTTATTCTTCATAAATTTCTAGAAATTAGAATTAAAATAAAAAGTAATAAACATACATAGATAAAAAAAAAAAGGATTTAGATGAAAAGAAGTCAAGATGAAAACACTATATTAATTTGAATAATTCATGGGATAAAAAAAAAAAGTTAATCTCAGAATTTTCAACAAGGAATTTAAAATTTAGACATGAAATAATAATGGCATTATTAGCCATTTCCTTATGAGGAAACATTTGGCATTAATTGACAGAGCAGACAGTATTGCTTTCAGTTGAAATTTATAAAATATTTCTCTTAAAAAAATTTCTCAGAAAATAGTTTACTGAAGTTCAGTAACTGCTATTGCACTTTCCAGTATTGAGGGGTCTTTCCTTCCTAACCATTTGTTCAAAGTAGTGTGGATTGTCAATAACTTGATTGTCATTATTTTCTCTTCAAGATACATGTGCTATGCATTTTAGTTGTTGCTGCTGTTGGTAGTCCTCAACTGATGTTGTTTCTGTTATTTGGTACAGTTCTTTGTAATTCTATAGCACTAGTCAACAAGGTTTGAAGAAGTATGATCCTTGACAAAAGCAATAGACTTCACTTGCTGAAATTAATTTTTAACTATAGAACTGACCATTTAGATATTTCTGAATATGGTCGGCACCATGCATGACATCCTTATGAAGGTTTGAATTACCATTACCTAGTTTACTCTTTATCTGTGACGAGATTGTTCAGCAATTGGCTTATTTATATGAAAATAAATAATTAAAGCAACTAATGTTTGAATAAGTTTAATATAATTGGGATGATAAGATTTTTGGAGAGAAATAGAAGAATTTGTGTATAAATTCTATGATATTCCAAAACAAACACATTGTGAAATAATAGTAAAAGTATATTTTTGGCAAAAAGAAGTCAAGTATCCTGTATAGTTGTCACAATGAGAGGAAATGGGGATGAAGTAGAAAGAGCGAGAAACAAATTTATTGCTGGCAAAGCAATAATTTTGGTACATTTTTAAAATTTACTTCATTCCAAACATTTATGAGAAATTCTATGCATATCAGTTAAACATAAAATAAATTTTTACAATAACAACAAGCTTTCTTGTGCACACAACTCTCTGATTCAAAGGTTCTAACTCTTTTTTTTAAAAACTTTGTTCGTATTTAATCGTATATATTCTTAGACTGTGACCAACAGTAAAATGTGGCGTCTACCTAAATAGGCATCAATGCACATAGGCGGACATGCATGTAAGTAGGTAAGTTGATAAATATTTCAGCGGATATAAATACAGACAGGAAAATACAAGTCTAAGTTTTGACCAACAGACAGAAAAGTAGCTTAAATAGTTGAGATAAATACTATGGTATTTTATTTATTTACTATAGAATCTTTAAACAAAGAATTGTTATTATTCAGGATTTCATCAGAACTGGTGGCCATAAATGGAGATCAGGTGACAGTACATTTTCTCAGCTCTCCAGCTGTTATCTACTCTCAATGGCTTAATAATGCTATGGTTTTAATCGTTGCAATTTCTTTCACATGTTTCTTTGGACATTGGAACAATTAACAATGTGTTCCTGATTATGTGTGTGATTGTTACCTTCTTATTCCATACTATTCATTGCCCTTAAGCATGATCTTGGTATTTATTTCAGATTAACACTTTATCTGTTACTTGAAAGATTTTTATCATTTACAACATCTAAGTCTCTTGAAATGGAAATGGTGAAATTCGTCTAAATTTCAAAGTCATAAAAGATCTTACTTTTCAATTTTTAAAGAAAAGTTTCTGGTTTTTGTTTTCATGGTCAAATTGTGTGGACTATTCCACAGTTTTCATGCATTCTTGATTTATCATTATTATTATTATTATTATTATTATTATTAGAAGGATGTTGAGAATACCATGGATGGAACATATCAGCAATGAGGAAGTTTAAGAAAAATAGGGATAAAAAAGGACACTTATACTTAGAATCAGAAAGAGACAGTTGAAATTTTTAGGACACAGGATGAGGAAAGAAAGCTTGGAAAATTTGATACTCATAGAACATTTTACAAAATATTGTTAGAAGCATTATTTCAAATTTTCTCATGAATTTTTTTTTTTTATCAGAGACTTTCATAATAATGATACCATTATTGTTAACATTATTATTGTTGTTATTATTAGTAGTAGTTGTGTTTTCCAAGTCACATTGTAATATTTAATATAACCCTTGAAATTGTCCCTTCAGTTATTATTATAACAGAATATGATATTTCTATATTAATCTGATTATGTCATATTCTTACCATATCCAATCCCTGTTGCAAACGCTTGCTCAGGCACATTTGTGTTTATTTTACACCCACAGAACCCACCTATGGATTATACTACAACTATACTGAGCAGACCTTAGTTACAGTTTCTGGGAAAGAGCATATTATCTTGCATGATCAACAGTTTGAACAAGACCAGCACTCTCAAGCCCTCAGCCATGATAACAGTGATGACAATGAGAGCAGAGTGAAACAGAAAGTAAGCTAATTGTGAAAATAGATGGCAGACAGTGATTGGGAGCAATAGTAAGGAGAGAAGCATTACTTAGAGTTACAAACAACTGGAAATTATAGAGAGCCATGATTGTCTATATTATGTAGGGATACAGCATATAAAAGAATATTTCATTGTTTTCACACAGTCTTGATTCATTATTATTATTGTTGTTGTTATTAAGTAAAACAATTTGTAGGTGTTATTAGAGAATATGTGGCACTAGACCTCACTAGAGCTCTAACTATGAACTTTCCTTGAAATTTTACATTCTTTAGTAACATTTAAACTGTTACTATATTTTAAATTAAAAATCATCCACATTTTAACTTGGCAGAAGAGTTACATCAGCTTTTCCTGGGGCACCAGTGATTATAAGCAACAATGACATTTTTGAATTTGATAATATTAACTTTGTTAAATTTGCAATTTTACTATATTTTACCTTTTTGTTTTGTCCATTCTATACTCTGTCAATAAAGTTATAGATAAATACAAATTTCTGGAGCAGCAGTGATTATAGGCACCAATGACATTTTTGAATTCAGTAATTTTAACTTTGTTAAATCTTTTAATTTTTCTGTATTTTCCTCTGTTCTGTTTTGTTCATTCTATACTCTGTCAATAAAGTTATACATAAATACAATTTGGCAGACTATGTTCTTTCTAAAATATGATTATGTCTGACCTTACAACTTCAATGAATTGATCTGGCTGCCTACCAAAGAATGAGAGCAGAATAATAATTATCATAATTTTCACCTACCCTTATCAAAATTATCATCATCATCTTTATCAGTATATTATTGTAATTTGTTAATATCATTACATTTGTTTTTCACTAGCCCTACCATTTCCAGAACATTTTATAAAATATTATTAGCATTATTTCAAAATTTCTCATGTTTTTTATCAGAGACCTTCATAATAATGATACCATTATTGTTAACATTATTATTGTTATTATTAGTAGTAGTAGTTGTGTTTTCCAAGTCACATTGTAATATTTAATATAACCCTTGAAATTGTACCTTTAGTTATTATTGTAACAGAATATGATATTTCTATATTAATCTGATTATGTCATATCCTTGCCATGTGTATAGCTGGCCACTTGTATTTGAGGATACCCATCTCCTAGATTGGCTAGCCAATCCCTATTGCAGACGCTTGATCAGGCACATTTGCATTTATTTAACAACCACAGAGCCCACCTGTGGTTTATACTACAACTATACTGAGCACACCTTAGTTATAGTTTCTGGGAAAGAGCATATTATCTAGCATGATCAATAATTTGAACAAGGCCAGCACTCTCAAGCTCTCAGCTATGATAACTTGTGACTTTGTGCTAGTAGAGATATCAACAGCTCCCAAGAGTTCTGTTTACTCACTCACATGGCTTGTGGTATTGTTTTCAGGCACTTTCCAAAGGTGCATCACACTGGGATCGACCCCTCCAGAATTGATAACATCAGGAAGTCTCTTTCCTGACAAATCAACCATGGTGAGATTTGAATCCCTGGTCTCATGGTTATAATGTGAACATTTTAACCACTCAATCACATGCCCATATATTCTTGCCATATAAGCTTGTGGTAAAAATACATAGACACGTGCCGAGTGGTTATCCTTGCCCTTTAAGCATATGGGATTCCTTCTACAAGAAGAGAATCTTTATAATATGGAAAGAGAACTAGAAAAATTGATTTTAATATTTAAATGAGGAAATATTTTGCTTGTTATGCCAGTTAAAATATCTACTAGTAAATCAAAGTATTTAGCTATGAGGACTATCTTAATGTTACATTCAACAAACTGTTTTATGGACATTTTACAATATATATACCTTGCATCATTCACTTGTGAGTCAGACTTTTTGTATGTTGACATTTGTCCACAAATAAATGCCTTAAAGATGGAGGATGAAAAGTTTCCCTTTTGCCAAATGAATTTCAGAATGGAGTAAGCATCAGAACTTCTTAAAAAAAAACATTCAAAAACATTCAGAAGATTTATTTTAATAGTGCTTCAACTCTTTGGATGGTCAAAAAGGGATTTTGCAGATTTTGTCATGGTGATTTTAACCAAAATTATCAACCATCTATTTAGTCCTGTCTTAATAATAACTTTGATTGGTTTGATAATGTCAAATTTGCAGCTGATCTCAAAAGTAGCCTAAAATCTAATGGGGCAAGGAATGTCTTGTTAATCTTAACACCTCTAAAACATAACTGCTTTCTATTAATAATCTGAAAGACCTCTATCTGCCTACCATCAGCAAGATTGATGCTAACCTCCAGTAAAATGACTTATTTCACCTTATTGGGATAATGTTCTCTGATGACAGGAAGTGCAAAGATTGTTTTGAATGAGTTGATTAATCTGCTGTGAGTGAAGTGGGTTCACTGTCTCTTTCTATGTAAGATAGATTCTGGAGAGAATTTTTACCTCCAGAATCTATCTTATATATTTATAAGTCTACCATTCATTAATGCTTTAAATATTTTTGTCATATATGGTCTGGTACTTTTGCTATATATTTAGAGATTCTTGATAAAATCAAAAGAAGAATCTGCAGTGTTATCGGCCCTGATCTGGCATCCTGGCCTCAGCCACTTTCCCATTGCCATAATGAAGCTACTCTGTACCTTTTCTATAAATAATTTCATGATGAATGATTGATCCAATGAACTTTCCTCTCTGGCTCTTACACTTTATGAATTTAAGTGTACTACTAGATTGAAACATGGTCTTATCAATTGGTTAGATATTTTTTTTTGCACTTCTTATCTATTAAACTTTCTTCTGGCTTTTTTGCTTTCTTTCATCTTCAGTGCATTGTCAAACATCCTAAATTTTACATATAGCATCAATATTAATAATCAAATCCCTTTCTTTGGTGTTTTAGTCGATGAAAAAACTTGTGTCTCCTCAATTGCAAAAGTGAATGTCTCTCAAAGATACAAAATAGCCATTATAATCTCTCTTTTGGACACACTGTACTATAAAGAACTCAGCTATATTTAAAAATTACTTATCAACAATAACTTCCCTAACCATGTTGTTTATGAATGAGTAAAAATAGCCATGATGTTGAGAATATCATGGTCTGAACATGTGAGTAATGATAAAGTTTTAGGAAAAATGAAAACAAAAAGGACACCTATACTTAGAAGCAGTTGAAATTTCTAGGGTACATAATGAGGAAAAAAGGCTTAGAAAATTTGACACTCATAGGACATATTGATAGCAAGAGGTAGAGAGGAAAGTAGTGCAGAAACTACCAAACAAGCTTGTTAGCATGGTTAACAGAACTGGGATTAGGAGAGATAGTGAAAAGACAAAATTTACTAAGAGCTACAAAGGACAGGAAATTGTGGAGAGCCATAATTGCCCATGTCCAAAATAACATAAGACATGACCCTGATAGCAACAAAACTAAACACACCATTTACTTATTCTATTGCAACAAGATGCACCTTAATTATAAAATGGATGAAAGACAATTAAAAATATAATTTACTTGTACATACCACTTAACTATCCTAAAAAAAACACCTTAGATTCGTTATTTACAATAAAAAGTTCTAATCTCATTATCAACAACACAGGACCTCAAAAATCCTCCTATATAAAAATAATGTTGATCAGGAATTTTCATGCTCTCTGGGAGATTGCATCTCCAATATCAACAATAAAAAACAGCAGTAAATTCTTACATCAGGCACACATGTATCATCACTATCTCATAGGTTAACTTGTCATCTGTCAGAACTCAGTGCAACTCATGCCCATACTGACCAGTGCATGATAAACAACAAAAATCCAACAATCGATATATGACAAATATTATTGAATAATAACAAAACACAATACAGCACCCTATGTAAGGAAATATGCAAAACCCTAAGAGCTATTAGTATACAAAAGAGACAACCTACATTAAATAAAATATCCTTCACCACATTAGACAGGATATTGAAGTGTGTATGAAGTATTTAATATGTATATATTTTGGTGGGGTCTCACGACCCTTAGCAGTTACTTATGTAGTTACCATGAACTATTATAAACTTTCAGCTTTCTAGAGAATACCAGAATATAGTCAACATAATTTTGCCTATCCCACAGACACCATACGGATCTTGAAAATGACTGAGATACTTGTAAGTAACTAAACAGAATAAAAATGAGCTCCAAACAGTTTATCTACAATT
>CAHIKZ030000111.1:1780000-1905000 GCA_903632075.3 Acanthosepion pharaonis
TACTGTTACCGTGTACTACTTGGTTATAGTAGCCAAAACCACCTAGCTACTTCGATCAAATATATCCCTTTCCGGGACATATCACTTTCCCAAGTGTATTAGCATGTAAGTAAATGCACTGAACTCAGATGGAATTTAAACTTGACTCTCCGATTCCTCAATCCGAACCACTAATCAATACTCCACCATGCTTCTTTTCCCCTGTTTTTCCTCTAATGTCTCTTTTAATCAGTATAGCTAGTTAGACTAGTATTCCTCTAATGCCTCTTTTAATCAGTATAGCTAGTTAGACTAGTATTCCTCTAATGCCTCTTTTAATCAGTATAGCTAGTTAGACTAGTATTCCTCTAATGCCTCTTTTAATCAGTATAGCTAGTTAGACTAGTATTCCTATAATGCCTCTTTTAATCAGTATAGCTAGTTAGACTAGTATTCTGCATTAACTGTTTGGCTCTTCTGAAGATTATGCCATCAAAATATCTTCTTTTCTTTCTTTTTATGTGCCATGTCTTTTCAGGACGTAGCCAATAATGTCTCTCCACTTCCCCCCCATTCCTTGTAGCTCTCAATAAATTTTGTCCCTCTGCCACCTCCCCCAGATCATGTTCTGTCATCCACTTGTTTAAGCCTGCCAGGTGTGTCATGTGTTGCTTTCCCTTGTCTCTTTCCTTCTATTCAATCTGTGAGTATCAGATTCTCCAGGCCTTCCTTTCTCATTACGTATCCCAGAAACTTCAGTTGCCTCTTCCCAATGTTAAGTTTAAGCCTCCTCCTTGTTTGCCTTCTCTCCAAGACCTCATTGTTGCTCACACGCTTGGTCCATGATATTCTCAGCATCCTTCTGTAGAACCACATCTTTGTTGCCTCGAGTCTCTTCTTCATCTTTGAAGAGTCCATCCAACATTTGCTGCCGTAAAGGAGGACAGATGTCATGTAACAGCTCAGTACTCTTTTCTTTGTTACCAAAGAAATCCTCTTGTCTCGCAGTACTCTGCCCAGCTTTTGGAATGCATCCTTGGCCACCCCAATACATCTACGGATCTCAGTGTCACACTTGCCGTCCTCTGTCAAAATACTTCCCAAATATTTAAACTTCCGCACCTGCTTGATTTTAGTGTCCCTGACCCGCAAATTGCATTTCAGGCTCATCCTTTTACTGATAACCATGCATTCTGTCTTCTTGTAGTTTATGCTTAGTCCTTTCTTCTTGCTCTCCTTTGCTACCTTCTGTAGGAGCTTTTGTAATTTCTTTTCCGTGTCAGCTATCAATACAAAATATCTTACTCATCCCCAAAACATTAGTCATGACCTATTTTCCTTACTTTTAGGATCTAAATTTCTCTGTCCATAGTGAACCTGAGTACTACCATGGACTATTGTTTGATCCCTAGATCATAGTTTGATACATGAATCATTAATTAAGAAGAGAAAATAGTATTATTTCATTTTATTTCAATACCTCATTATAATGATTTTCATATAAATATTCAACCCCATTAATGAATACATTGTTAAGTCTCCTTTGACTCTAATCACTGCTCATATGAAGGGATGCTGAAAAGTACTTGGCTTGATAGAGGAGAGAATTAGTTAGTCATGAAATGTACTTTCTAGTTCACATATTCACTTTTAGAGTTCAACATTCGAAAAATTGATATTTTGTCATTAAAATACCACCTCAAAATCCTTCTAAAATTTCCTCCTTTTCAAACACCTTTTATCTTTTGAAAACATCAAATCGCCATAAGAGAAAATGGAACAAATATCATACTAAAAATGTGTGATACTTGAATAAATTTCAAATTTTCAATTTGTTTTATTTAAATAATTCCACTATAACTTTGTTACTATTTAATGGGTGCATTTCATATTAATATAATAAGTTTTCTGATTATTATATAAATGTATTTACCCTATTTTTCTAAATTCATATTAGTGGTCCATCAAATTTAAAATTATACATTTAGTCATCCATGAAGTTCAAAAGGTTAGTAACTGCTGATCTATAACATGTTGATAATTATGGAAATAAAATAATCCTATTAGAATTTTGTATAATTTTAACTTTCATATTAATATTGCTGAGGCTCTGTTGATATGAATCTCTGCTAATCTGAAGGGATGCTGAAAAGTTCTTAGCTTGACAAAAGAATGAAATGACTTTGTCACGAAATGTACTTTTGTAGTTCACGTATTCATTTTGGAGTTCACCACTCAAAAAATTGATGTTTGGTCATTAAAATAGCACCTCCAAATCCTTCAGAAATTTCCTCCTTTTCAAACTCATTTTATCTTTTGAAAAGAGAAAATAATCAGATAGGACAAGATCCGGTGAGTAGGGTAGATAGTTTATACACTTAAACCATAAATTCTTAAAAAGACACCCATTACCTTTCTAGCCATGTGATTGTGCTTACTCTTCCTCAGAAAATAACATCTTTCTACTATAATGCCTCTTTTTTTTTTAGTATTGCAAGTTAGACTAGTATTCAGTATTAAGTGTTTGGCTCTTCTGAAGATTGTGCCATCAAAATATCTTATTTATTCAAAAAAAAATGGTAGTCATGACCTTTCCTGCTGACTTTTGGGCTCTGAATCTCATCATCTATAGAGAACTTAAGAGCTGCCACTACATGAATTGTTGTTTGATTTTTCCATAATTACCTTTATGTTCATTATAACAACTTTATAAATCTTGTTGAGGCTCTTTTGACCATGCTAAGGAATCATTTATAAAGATTAAAGTTATATAATTTTGTTTTTTTTGTGTTAATAAACTGCTTATTTTTTATTACTTTTTATGTTTTGATTTTGAATTATGTTTTGCAAAATAAATGGAAAATAAAAAATAGTCAACTTTTATTATATTCATTATATATATCGTTTCCGGTATAAATTAATATTACTATGAAATATTGCAGGTACAAGAAAAAAATACCTGTGCACCATATCAATTTGTTTTATTTAAATAATTACACTGTAACTTTGTTACCTGTAATGGGTGCATTTTATATTAATAAAATAAGTTTCCCAATTATTATATAAATGTATTTACCCTTTTTTCTAAATTCATGTTAGTGGTCTGTCAAATTTAAAATTATACATTTAGTCATCCATGAAGTTCAAAAGGTTGGTGACTGTTGATTTATTACATGTAGATAATTATGGAAATAAAATAATCATATAGTTTTGTATAATTTTAATTATAACGACTTTCATATAAATCTTGTTGAGGTTCTTTTGATACCATTCTCTACTAATCTGAATAAATGCTGAAAAGTTCTTAGCTTGACAAAGAGGAAAATGACTTTGTCATGAAATGTACTTTCTAGTTCACATATTCACTTTTAGAGTTCAACACTCAAGTTTCTTTACTTCTTCCCCCACTAAAAATAGAAAAATTAATGTTTGGTCATGAAAATCTCCAAATCCATATAAAATTTCAAACTTCTTTTATGTTTTGAAAACAGTTAATATTCAGTTGGTGCCTACTTTACTGACAACTTTATCATATATGACATTTTCCATGGATATCCCTAGTGTCGCATTCATTCCTCTGAAAAGGATCATCAGTTTAAAGTGTTGACACCATTGATGGCTTCCCAGACCATGTTGGATTTTTTGTCTCAAAATATCCTCAATGGAAGTTGATAGTCTCATACTTCATCACAGGTGAAGATGCTGAGTACCTGCCATTCAATGTTTTTTGTATACAAACATGGATTTCCTTTGGACAATGATAAGAACTTCATGACTGTCTGGATTTCAAATATGGAAAGATGAAATATCCTTTGCATAATTTTTTGCATGATATCTTAGAAAGGAAAATTGATCCTTATTAATAATCAATAAGAGCAAATATATTAAACTATATTAAGGTTAAAATTTTCAGTTAAAGATAAAATAATAAATGTTGGATATGTGGAGATATAGATGAATCTGTTAAGCATATAATAAGTTAATGAAATAAGCTGGCTTAAAAAGATCATAAGAGTAGACATGAATGGTTAGGAATAATGATTCCCTGAACATTGTGCAAACAACTGAATTTGAACCTGCAGATTAATGGTACATGTAGAAAAAAGAAGCTGGCATAGATAACACTAAAAGTAACATTTTGTTGAAATTTAAACTTCAAATAGATCACTCAGTCTAGGTCAGGAGACTGGATCTAATCATCAAGGACTAAGATAGGACTGTCAGATATAAAAGAGGTCTCTGTTTCAGTAGATCATTAGAAAATGAAACTAGAAAAGCGTGAAATTGTTTGAAGCTTGCTTGAGAATGGGGAACAAATGTGGAACATGAATGTGATTATGATTGGTACACATGGAACAGTAATGAAATTTAGATCACTCAGAAAAATAAGATTGAAACCATCAATATGTCAGCATTATTGAAATTGGCAAGGATACTGAAATGAAAACATCAATCTTTTACTTTCTGGTGAATGTACAATGATGGTCTTTAAATTGTGGTAAAAAGCAAGAGAAATAAGATGAGAGAAATACTAACCCAAAATTAATAATAATTGGTAAAGCTTCATCTAACTAGTAATTGGTAATCATAAGTAATCTTAATCTAATTCATAATCTAATTGGTCATGATTCTTCAAAGAAATTCAAATAATGTTATATTAAAATTAAGTATTTAAAATAAAATGTAATTTTAATAAATTATATTTTTAATAAATTTATATTTTTATTTATTCTAATTAGTATTCTATACTCGTTTTTATAGATATTTGCATTATGCTTCACTTGAAAAATGTACATCTCTTGACAAATTATTTGGACGATTAAGAATGTTTGTCAGATTGATTCAGTGACTGAATATGTATTTTTTTAATCATTTCAGATGAGAAAAGCTCATTAGAACAATTGCCATAAAAATACAGAGGCAAGCCATATCACAGCAGTGTGAAAGTGACTGAAGTCAAGATGCTAGGTCAGAACCAATAACATTGCAGACCTTGCTTTGGATTTTGTTGAGAATCACAAAATATATAACAGGAACAGACCAGATATGGCAGCAATATTCAATGCAAGAGTGAATGGTAGATTTATAAATGTGCAAGATGGATTCTGTAAGAACACAGTGAATCAACTTTCCTAGCAGAAGACCTAGCAATTGATTCAATATAATCACTCCACTATATGGCAGTGGAAATATGAGACCAAGAAGCTGCAATGAGTTGTTCCCTTGAAGGTTAGCATCAACCATGCTGTTGAAAGGCAAAAATGGTTCTCTATGATGAATAAAATTTACAAGCCATTTCTTGCTCCAGTTAACAATGGAGTCTATTTTTGAATGCAGTTTCCAGTTTTACTCTGTTGGATTTTATTGGACTTACTATTAAGACAGAAGTAAATAGTTGTGTCACCAGTATAAATATTGAGTCAGGAACCTATTACATTGGGAAGATTATTGAGGAAGATAAGAAAAAAAATATAGGTTTTCTTGAAATTGAATCATGGTTCTGAAAAACACTCAACAAACAGAAGACTTGAATATGCTCAAAGCATGCAGTGATTAACAATGCAAGCACTGGAAGATCTGAAGATTCCCTAGACTTTCCAAAAAGAATCTCCATTTATTCACCTTCCTTCGGTTCAATGTTCTTTGTGTAAACAGCATTCTGGATAATCAGGGGATTATCCATAGCTGCTGAAATCAGTCATGTTTTGTTTTATAGACATTATTTGCATACCATATCTAACCACTCTACTACTTCAAGTGACTGGGTTTTGAATTTGAGTTTCTCATCTTCTAGACTGGTCTTCCCTGCTATTTAACCCATAGCTGGAGGGGGAAAGGATAGATACATATCTTTTACAAAGAATTTTGTGCAAAAGTGAATTCAGTAATCTTGACCAGAATTCAAACTGATCTCACTGATTTCCCATCCTGAACTGCTGACCATTACACTAAATACTCACAAAATGTATTTTGAAGATATTGCCTGCCCATTCTTCATATATTATGCAAGATGTTTTAGGAAAACAGTGTATCACTCACATCTGATAGCCTCACAACAATACAGATATGAAAAAGGGGAGATTTCAAACCAAGGCAGCTAAGACAATCCCAAATTTTGTAAAGGATGCTGGGATAAATATATGCAATCCTAAAATGTGCATATACTTTGAAGAGGATTAAGGCATTATCATCCTAGGTAGATTATTTTTTTTCATTAATATTAAATGATTGGTTGCGTTCCAGACTGGTTTCATATATTTGTGAAAAGTATATAAATTCACTTAATTTGCTTGAAAATCTATAAATAAAATATCATGTCTTTTCAATAAACCACAGATTTTTTACATCATTTATGTTTTTTCTTTATTCTCAAAAAATTGTTTCAGAAAACAATTTTTTGAAGGATATAGATATTTCTAAAATTAATAATGTAAGTCTTAATTATGATAAATTATGGTGCAAAATCATTGGAACCGTGGGAATAACATTAAAGAACATGCTTATAGTAATTAATTCAGTAATTGTTAATTCATTTAATAATTAATTGGTAATTAATTAAATAAATAATTAATTAATTATTAATTAAGAAACCTTTTTTGTTCAAGTGATAATGGGAACAGACATTTAAATCTTGATAATAGCAATCCAATTTACATATTTATTAAAATATTGAAATATGATATAAGTATTTTCTTTGGAGATATTACCTTTGATGGTATGAAATTTTTTGATTGTTTAAAATAATACTGTTTTATTAGTATAGAACTATTTTTGTTTAATTTCCACACAGAGAGTTGTGATGATAAAAAAGAAGTTATGCATACCATGGACAAACCAAAAACTCATGGAAAATGAGAATGAAAAAGACAATATCTGTCTATATCTCTGAGATAAGGTATTATGAGTACTTACATTATTTGCATTATTCAGACTGTTATCCTCATCTTCATTCCCATATTCACAATATTTTGGCCATTGTATGCTCCGGCCTTCTTCAGGTGATTGGAATTTCAAATTGAACCCTTTATTTTGTCCACCAGGCTAGATTGTTTTAGTTCCACGTGCCGTGCCTCTTCCAGATGTCTCAGTTATATCCCTTTACCTCAACTCTCCAACATTGGTTCACTACTGCTGGGGCCTGGTATTGAACTCACAATTGTGCCTAAAATCAGGAAAAGACTGTTGAAACCTCTGTAACACATAAATGAAAAAAGAGGGCTTGGAGAATTTAACACTCACAGGACATATTGAAGGAAAGATGTTCAGATGGAAACAGTCAGTATATTACCTAATGAGCTTGTTTAAATAGATAGATTAACATGAAGTTGGAGGGATATGAGTAGATAAATCTTGTTTAGAGCTATGAAAGATAAAAAGTTGTGGAGAACCATAAATTGCCTACATCCAGAAAGCACAGAGAAGAAGTAGAAAACCTGTTAGCAAGAGACAATATATAGAAACAATGTAAATTATGTGAATAATGAAGTCAGAACATTTATGTTTTGCTGTCATAAAAGACCATTCACACATGAGTAAGTGAACATTAGCACAAAGTAACTGGCCATCATGCCTGAAATTGGGAGTTTATTTCTTATTATGGAAGCACATATAATTTTAGACATTTACTTTCAATGAAATGTACTAATAAAAACATATAAATTACTTAAGGAAATTTGCAGGCATTTCATTTAAGATCTGTTTTTTTCTATATGCAAAGAAGATTTATATATCAAGTTTCAAATAAGCCAGAACAATTATAATTTTGGGGCAAAGAATCCACCTGGAACATCCATAATCCATACACCTATTTTATTAAATATTCAAATGAAACACTATCTTTTGGCATGTAGGCAAAATTATAAGGGATATTAATATTTCATAAAATTGGGGGTTTGAATAAGGATGCCCTGACTGAATTTTTCTTCAAAAAAATAATAATCATTTTGGCTTGTCTATTTGAAACTCAGTAGTGCCTATGAATGTACACACACACACACACACACACACACACACACACACACACACACACACACACACACATATATATATACGGCATGATGCATGAATTGTCATTTAAATTACTCAAAAATGAAAATAATACTGACTTCTCATTTTAACATATATATTTACCAAAATTACACAAACTTTATCTTGAAATACTAAAGAGTAAATTTATTCAATAAAATTGCCATTGGCTTCAACCACGGCCTCCATGTGACTTTGGAATCTCCTGAAACTCTTCTGGATGGTCTCCTTGTTTAAGTTGGTGAATGCTGCCATAATACTTGCTCTCAGTTGATCTTTGGTGATACAAGGAATTTTGTTGGTCTCTTGCTTAACTGTGCTCCATGCATAATAATCAAAGGAGTTGCAGTCTGGGGAATTAGAGGGCCAAATGTAAGGAGTGATGTGGTTACAGAAATTGTCTGACAGCCATGACTTGGTTCTCTTGTTTGTGTGGCATGGTGCAGAGTCCTGTTGCCAATCATAGGGTCCTCCTACAGCTGCCCTCTTGACCCAGAGCAGCACTATCTCCTGAAGGCACTGTAGATCACCAACAAATTCAGGATTTCTTTGATTATCAGAACAATCAGCATGAGCTTTCCAAGCTGCTGTAACTTCAAAATCACCATTAGACTCACCCAACTCTTTCCAAATCATTTGCACTATCTTCAGTTTAACACCCAAACACTCTGAAACCTCAGTATTGGAGTACCTGACAAAAATGCCAAGCAGTATGGTATGACATTTCCAAATTTCTGGTAGAGCAAATTGTATCATGTGGCACTTTCTCACAAATCGTGCCCAACTGACCCTACTATACAGTGCAGTCGACAAAATCAAAAACAAACAACGTACACTTGAAATTAAAAATATAAAATGGCAACAATTTACCCATCTCACCCTCTGTGTGTGTATATATATATATATATATATATATATATATATATATATATATATATATATATAATATATATATAAAGATGTGGAAAATGCAACTGGAGTCTTTAAGAATAATTTACCAGTTTCACAGTTCCATGATTTTCAAAAGTTAGATTGAGATGAAGAAACATGTGGCTATGCTATATGTCTTATATGATATCTCTCACTCTTTCACACACACACACATATATACACACACATATATATATATATATATATATATATATATATATATATATGTGTGTGTGTGTGTGTGTGTGTCTGTGTGTGTGCCTGTGTGCGTGTTTCACCTCTTCATATAGATAAACAGAAATATTTTCTTAGAGGATTTTCTGAAAAGAATCTGAGAATATTTTTGACATCTAACCTATATTTTAACAAACTTCTTTTTCTTTGTGCTGTGTCCCTTCAGAACATGTCTAGTAGATGCTCTCCACAACTTCCCAAGTTTTGTAGCTCTTAGCAATGTTTGTCTTTTTAATATCCCGGACTCCCTTTTCTGCCATCCATTGAAGATAGATATATAGCAATTTACATGATTTTATATTCATCAAATCATTGCAAAAATTATTTTTTTACATGATATTTGACTAAAGCATTACTCAACTACCAAAACAGAGTTCGTAGAGAGAAAATTCTCTAATAGATAAATAAGCACATCATGTTATCATGTGCCCGTCTGCAAGGAAATTTAACAAACTATGAAAAACAGGTAAAGATGTGTGGGCTGTAGATGTGGTCCACATGAATACCTCTATTGACAATGGACATTGTAAATACTCTTTATGTAAATGAATGATTACATCCCTATTAGTTTGTTCCTATATAATTGGCAGGACAAGGGCTTATGGCATGCAAAGTCAAAGAATATGGTATACAATGATGGAATTTCATTACCTTCCGACACTCACTGCAATAGAATAATTCATCTCCCTTCCTACCTCCTTTTCTTGTGCTTTTCAATTTTCCCTCTATGGAAAAGAAAAAAATATTACAACAGTTTAGTAAACTTTCACTGGACATCAAATCAAGTAAATAAGCACAAAATCATCACAATGGTGGCAACAAATTTAATTCATGTTAAGTAAACTTCACCAATTATTTACAAATTATATTTTAACTATTATTTCTTCTTATCACTATATTGAGTGGCATATCTTTGAGTAGACATCCTTGTTATTTTAAGCGGAAATTAATGTCTACCTGCCAAGAGACTGAAAGTCATACTAAAGAAAATATGCCTACCAGAAGGAATTGAACCTGTATTCTATTTTAAATCTAGGAAACAACTTTCAAGCAAAACAAACTTTGCCTTTAATCTACAGGAAACCCTCACAGCAAAGCAAGGTTCTGTTTCTCTATTTAAAAAAATGTACATCTCCTGTTGGGACATTTTGATCTCTATATTGGCTCATTCTGGGTATGATGATAAACTATATCTGGCAGCAAGGCCTCTGATCAGGAGGTTTTGAGGAGCATGGAACCACTTCTTAATTGGTCGTGTTCCCAGGTCCCTAACCCAATGTGATAACACCTATTACATTTCCAGCTATGGGCAAATAGATATCTCCCAAATTGGGGTCAGACCACTGTGAAATAGTAAAAATAGATATAAATTCCACTATTTAAAAAACAAAGCAACGTTTATTCAAACATGTAAAATGTTTATATCAATAAGAAATGCAAATTATATCTACATGTTGGTCTTATCATTTGTTAGTAATGAGATATTTGTGTTGGGTGGTTATTTCATAATGGCTCCCTGTGTTAAGGAGCTCCCAAACATATAAACACAAGATACTAAGGGAAATTAAAAGATGGGTGCCAAAATGTGTTTACCAAATTCATTAACAGTAACAATGCAAAACGCCATTAAAGTAGGACATAAACATAGTACTTACAATAGGTGATCGTTGTACTTTAAAAGATTACTAACTTTAAGCTAAGGTGAGGTTGTTGGTTACCATCTAGTAATGTCTTTTGTTCCTCATTGGTGTGAGTCTAGATGTTGGTCATGGCACATCTTGTTCCAACCATTTCTCAGGTCTAGTGTGGCACCATTTGTGGCAAAATTGTTACAAGTTTTGTAATGATGTTCTCCGATCATTTGCACCTGTGATGACATCCAAGGTCGAGTGTATTTGCATATATGATCAACTCAGTATGTGCACCAGTTTTTCTTCTCATCCGTGATCACTTTCAATGAAAAAAATTAAAAACAATTGTTTTTCAAGACACTCTGGTTGGGAAGTAGCAACAATATGATTTATCACTTAAACATGGGATCCTTCCTTCAGCTTCAAGAGGTGGGCTGCTATCTTTCTAACTTCACTGGCCTCAGCGACTCCTGATTCCTCACTATCAGTCCTGTCACTTGATGCGGGAAAGCTCCAACAACTGTGGTCATCTACCAACTTCTCTCATGGCTGGATCCACTTTTCTCCTGACGTCCTGCTTCTCTCTGCTTATATGGATAATCCTTGGGTGCCAACCCACTCCATTGACTTGTCCTTCTGAAAGGTTTGGGACAAACCCAAAGCCACATGGGTGGTCAAATCTTCAAAGAACTACTTTTATGACAATGTAAAATCATTTATAAAATTTTTATGTTTCCCTATTCAAAGGCAAAATGGAGACATGAATCTGTAAACACTAACTCATAAGTTCACTCAAGATGAACTGGAGACAAAATTCCTGCATAACTCCAATAGCTGAGTGGACTTAAAAGGAAGGAATTTATCTCCTTATCTAAAGATGTGTGAGAAATCATACTGTTACACTGGGTTAATTCTCTAACAGTGCCAAGAGGTCTAACTCAGCTCAGTTATCTCAGCAAGGGGTTTGAACTAAAACCCTACATTTGTATTTAGATAAGTGTTATGGGCATGGCCTTACTAATCATTTATGTGCATTAATTCTCCTGATTAGACATGGAGTCATACAGGTGTCATAAATGTAGATTATATGTCTTGATAATAGAAATATTATGTTTGTTAACAATAGGAATATCAGGGAAGACAACAAAGATGAATGTGTTATTGGAGACTGAAGGTGGAGTGTTGCTATCCTGAAAGATGGTCCTGGTTTATATCTGTATAAACGTGTACAATGAATGTCAATGTTTTGTTAACACATTCAAAATCTCAATGATTTAATGCATGTATATGGTATGCAAAGAGTAAGTGAAGAGAAGGAGAAATTATTGCAGATGTGGGATCTGATGGAAAAACAACTTTGCAGAAACAAGAGATTGGCTCAAGAATGCTACACTAAACTAAGATTAACAAAGATATAACTCAGATCATTGCAATTAGTATCTGTGAAACCATACACAATAACACATGGATAAAGTGATTTATGTAAGTATCTTGCTGAATGGACAGGAGTTTTGTAGCATAAGCCTCTTTTTCACATACACAGCATTTCAAAGCTATCACTGTTTCTATGGTAAATGTCTAAATGCAATGTCTCATCATTTTACAGTTGAAATTTTTACTTATAATCATAAGTTCTATGCTAACAGTTTCTTCTATCACACTTCTCGCTTGTGGGACTCTCTTCCAGCTTCTTGTTTCCTAGTCAACTTTAATCATCAAAAATTTATAATGCAGTGTCAATCATTATCTTCTGTTTTCTTAATTCTTGTTCTTTTATTCTCTCTCCTTAATAGCAGGTTTTCTCATATTCTTTAACACTAAGTAACTCCTTGCATCTCAGTGGCTTTATTGCCTTGCTAAGTGGTGAAATGATTAAAAAAACAAAACAAATGATCATTTTTTTTTTGTTCCACCAGTTCAGTCCTTTACAGAGAGGATACATAATTCTAGTGGAATCACCAAATTTCTGAGTACTACAATCTTAAGTTCTTCAAATCAAGGATCAATTGTTTTCTATTCTCCTCATCCTCATAATCTTTGCTTTCTCTCATATCCTGTTTCAGTTATAATTTTTCTTGTGTCTGTACAAGTTAACTAACATTAATTATGAATATGGCCACAATGTGCTGACCACATTTGGAAAATAAAACATTCCTATAACTTCAGACAATTACAATATTTGGACTGTTATCCTCATCTTAATTGCCATATTATCAACGTTTTGGTTATTGTATGCTCCAGCCTTTTTCAGTTGATTAGAATTTCAAACCAAACCCTTTATTTAATCCACCAGGGTAGATTGTTCTAGTTCCACATGCCAAGCCTTATTTTGGATGTCTCAGTTATTTTCCTTTAACCAACTCTCCATGTTTTGGTTCAGCAAGGTATTGAACTCACAAGTCGTTGGGTCTAGCCAATGCCTTTCAACTGGGCCATGTCTCATTGAGGACGGTCTGTGTATGAATTTTTGGGAATTATAAACCTAATGCCTCAGCAACTAATTTTTTACCAGTGCTCATATTACAATTTTTTGTTGTTGTTCATTGGTTTTCTCTAGCACTCATTATTACTGATTCCCATATTGTATTCATTTCTATACTTGGCTGGCTCAGGAGGTTTTTTGGCCTAGCATATGTGCTGATTCTTTTTCTCTCCATATGTGGTCAGCTATGCCTGATTTTTCTATTTCTCTTCGTGTTACAGCTTTATGATGTTCTTGCAGTCTTACCATAAGGAGCCATCTTGTTTCTCCTTTACATTTCTTACCACGGCTGCACGGTACGGTGTACACACAGTCCTTAGTCATGTTCTCCTCTATTGGGGGTCTTACTCGGAAGAGGTGTCTTTGAAGTGTTAAACCACATTTGAAGGTCATCCTGATGTTATATGAACCATGACACTTTTATATTTCCTCTGATAATCCCTTCACATAGGGTAGGCAGACTGGAGCTGTTTTCTGAATGTTGTTATCCTCTTGTACCCTTCTATCACAGATGTCAGAGCTGCTACCATGTACCCAGGGTAGTTGTCAACTTCAACTCCCACTAACCATACAGTGTAAAGAAAGGGATGGTTCACTGCTTACAACATTGATCAAAAGTCATAAGTGGTGAACCAGAGACATATGAACAAAAAATGGTCAGTATTAGTACCTTACAACATAACAACCACCAATGAGTTCAATACCAGTGATGAATCAAAAACTTGGAGAGTTGAGTTAATGGGAAATAACTAAGACATTCAGAAGAGGCATGACACATGGAACTAGAACAATCTACCCTGGTGGATGAAATTGTTGTGGTAAACCGTCCTACAGTAGAATGAACTCTTTCTCCTCACATAAATACTAACTGTGATGAGTCAGTTGAGGAGCGGAAATGCAGTGTTAACCTACCGTTTGGATGTACACCTTTATCTGCTTCTTACTAACACTCTTGTTTTGTATATATCTGTTATTTCAATACACTTGTTCAACCTACCTTCGTCTTCCATGTCTTTCTTTCTGACCCTTAAACAGGCCACCATAATAATCAAAATACATCATCTCAGAGACCCAATCACCTGAAGAAGGCCAGAGTGTACAATGGACAAAACGTTGTGAATATGGCAATGAAGATGAGGATGACAGTCCAAATAATATAAATAATGTAAGTAATCATGATACCTCATTTCAGAGATATAGACAGAAACTTCAGACACATACCTAAAAAAACCTACACATTTAGTTAAAAATAAAAATCATCCTTGATAATGGCTAAAAGAATAACTGAAAGTGCTCAGATATGCAGAACTTTTGGACAGTTTTTACACAGTCAGTCGTCCTTAATGAAACTTGTATAAAAGAGGGATTGCTGTCAATATATATATATATATATATATATATATATATATATATATATATATATATATATATATGTAATATTTAAAGTAATAAGAAATAAATATATTTGAAACAGGTGATAGGTTTATCTGAGGATGTTCAGAATTTTCTCAATATAAAGATATTATCAAAAGGTACACAATAAAAGATTCTTAAGAAAAAGAAAAGATTCTTGAGAAAAAGAAAAGATTCTTGAGAAAAAAAAGGGCAAAAATCTCTTGAATTATAAAAAGGGATGGACAGATGTCAAGAAATATTTCAACTAGAATTTCCTGCCCCTGTATAGCCAAAAAAGATGTCCTCAAGTATTTTCATATTTTTATTTTCATTTCTTATAATACCCCTTTTATTTAACACACACACACACACACACACACACACACACACACACATATATATATATATATATATATATATATATATATATATATATATATATATAATGTGTATATATTCTGACACATTGGTAAAAAAGATATAGGTATAGTTTGTGTGTTTGTTTATTTCCCTGACTACATATTTTTTTTTATTCTTCCTTGGATTATTCTGTGGCAGACAGGCAATATTGGATTACCTTCTGTTGTTGTAAATATATATTTTTTTTTAATTCTGTTTTTAGTTTTCCTTCTTTCTTTCCTTTTTGCCATCTTTCTTTCCTTCTGCCATTTTCTTCTTTTGTTTGGTCATTCCTGCATCTGAACTGCACTTGATTGTAGTCAACTAAAAAAAGGGTAAAAAAAAAGAAAAAAGGATTTAGCTAAGATCATGTTGATGATCATTATCATCAAATATAACAATAATCATCATCATTTACATTATTATTATTGCAGTTATAGCAATAACAGAAATATTTGTAATAAGTTATTTTATAATTTTGTTTATAATAGTTTTATTGATATTCTTTTAATTTTGGAATTAAAATTTTAAATTATTTAATTCTATGTTTATTATTATTATTAAATACTTCACTGGTCGGATTAAATGGAAATACTTTATTATAATTTGATGAACTCTAGATAAACATTTCCAGCAAAATATTAGAGTCAGTAATTGGTTTATCTGAATGATGCATTGAAAAAGAATAACATCTTTGATTTTACAACAAGACACTGCAGCAAATGACCATAAAGTATATTCCACATACATTCTATTTTCTAAAGACTTCTAAATTTTTTGACTATCACTTGTTATGTACCATACTTGTGCGTGATGCCAACAACATGGAATCACCAATAGGATCACTAACACCATTGGATGAACCGGATTTTGTAGAAATGTGGATTTGTTGTTTTGTGGCCCAGGGGCTAAGAAGTTAAAAGATAAAGTTCAAGTGAAGGACAAGATTACACATCACTTTTTGGCTTTCACAAGCTGTGAGGCCATTAGAAAGATCTCCATCATGGCCTATCCCAAAAAATTAGAGAATTTAATATTTTCAGAAATTTTGAATGTTATAAAAATAATTTGCGACCTTCCCATAAAATCTGGTTATTGTAGAGAGGACAAACTTTCTCATGAACAAACAAGTGTTTAGCAAACTGATAATATGATATATACACAAGTTATGAGAGACCTTGAGATTCTGTTAGTTTAAAAACTTGACATGGGAGAAATGATCCTAGAAGATAAATTAATACATTTAAGATAAATAGAAGGTATGTTTGATGCTTTGCATAAACACAAAAGTTAGAACAATTACAATTAAATAAAATGTCCTTAGATACATATGTAGAGTTTTCTGCAACAATTAGAATTAATTGATAAATTCAATACATCTAAGATCAATGGCAAAGCATACATCATGTCAAACTATCTTAGACAATGCAAGTACTGCCATAAAACAATGAATTGGGCAAGAAAAATATTCCCACTTTAAGACAATGGAATTGTGAGAAGAAAGATCATTTCCAGTGGATTTGCAAATATAAAAAGTAAATAAAAAGGGTGGAAAATTTAACTCCCCACGCTTGGGAAAATACAACTGTATATTCAATACAAAGACCTAAAGAAAAAAGTGCCAGAGAAAAAGTCAAATTAAATAGTATAACTTTTCCTATGCAAGTAGATACTAGGAGTGATGTCACCCATATCCCAATAAATTTCTGGAAAACCCAAATTAAAGAAAAGCTATCTAAAACTAAAACAGTTTGATGGCTCTTTCATCAAAACATTTGATTGTCTTTAAGAAACATTTAAGATCAATAACTGCTTCAAAATTCTTCCCATTATGATTGTGAAATGTGAAAAAGTTGTAGCAACAAAATTCATCAACAGTATAAAGTCAGAAAGAACTGACACAGGAATTTTAAAAGGATACAAAGACAGCATTCATTTAAAGGAAAATATTCACCCCTTTTAGTTTGAATCTCCCAGACTGCGCATTCATATTCTAGCTTTAGTAGTTGCTAAACTAAAAACAATGGTGGAGCAATGAATTTTAGAGCATGTTCCTCCTTGTCATTTTAAGAAAACTGGATAGAGATTCAAGGATATGTATCAATTACAAAATAAGTGTAACCCAAAAAATATGCTCCAATTCTTTCTCTATTCTTAACATTGAAACTGCTATTTACACATTGTCAAGAATGAAATACTTTTCTAAAATTAACCTCAAACCAGATACAAATTGATAAAAAATTTGAAGAAGTTACTATAATTAACTCTGATAGGTTTACTCAGATGGAATCATATGCTCTATGGTGTAAAAACAGTGTGCTATTTCTCAGAAAGCCATTGAAAATGTAGTAACTGGTGATGTTAACTATATGATCATTTATCAAGATGATATATACCTAAGTGATTCCAGTAAAGAAGAGTTAAAAGAAAGAAGGGGTTATGTTTTAAGCAAATTAAAAGATGCTGCAATGACCATAAACAAGAATAAATGTGTATTAAATTGTGACAAAATAACATATCTGGGATACCAGATTTATAAAGATGGAATTTTACCAAACACATATTTGGTAAAGAAAATTTTGGAGGTATCTACATCTACAAATAAGAAAAAGTATTGGAATCTTTTATAGGGTTAACCAATTTTTATAGCAGATATTTGCCAAAATATAGTGAATTAATAGAATCCTTTGCAGAGTTTATTTTTAACCTCAGAAAGGAGTTATCTAAATTCACATCTAGAATTTTAAGATGGGCTATAAAACTGATGGCCTTTGACTTTGGCATTGAATATGTGAAAGGAAACACTATTTCATGTGTTAATGCTCTAACAAGATTAAAATTCAACAATGAATAATTAAAAGGATCAAACAATTTAGAAGATGAAATATTGCACTGGATTAAAATTGATGTATTACTCCTAAATCATCTTGCATTTGAAACCTTACAGGATCCAGTATTAAGCCAAAAATGCATATAGAATAAAAAGGAACAAATGAAGTGATTGTTCTGGAGCAGAGAGACCCTATAAAGATATAAGGCAAACGTTAACTGTCGAGAAGGGTTTTATAAGCAATGGAGATGTTTTAATAGATGCTCATTGTAAAATAACATGAAACACAGGGATTATTTAAATTGGAAGTATGGTGGCCTGAGTGTTCATGTGATGTAGAAAAATATACACTATTTACATTATTCATACACAATTCATACACCAACATCCTCAAGGACACATGGCACAGTGGATAAAGGACCCAAAGAGTGTGAGTTCAATACCTAGTTAAGGTGGTGGAGATCTTTGAGAGGAGAATAAACAGGAGATAACTGACATCCATTAGACATGGAACTAGAATAGTCTACCCCAGTGAGCAAAATAAAGGGTTCAGTTTGACATTCCAACCACCTGAAGAAGGCCGAAACGTTATGATAAATATAGCAACAAAGATGAAGACAATAGTCTGAATAATGTAAATAGTGTACATGATACCTGTAGAAAAATATGTACAAAGATGTCCAAAATATATGTAAATAAAAAAACTTTCAGCCAATCAAGATACTCTCATGGTCTAAAGAAAAAGAGCCATAGATCTGCATCCATATGAATCATGTGTATGTTTAAGGCATATGACTATTTTAAATTTTGGTTGACTCATTCTCTGAATGGCCTGTAGTGGTTAGAGTTCAGGATAGAAGGTTAGCTGTAGTAAAGTAAATATTACAAGTAATATCTTCCAAAATGTGGTTCCAAAAACGTTAGTCACTGACAATGCATTAGAATTTTGTGATGAAACTTTGTGTTCGGATTAAAACAAATTGGATGCCTCCCTTATAAAACACCACCATCTATAGTTGAATGAAATTGCAGAGAAAATGGTGCAGACAGTGAAAATTGGGTTGAAGGCATTTTCTCCATCCAGAGATACCATAGATAGCTAGCTACCAAGACCATTACTGAGTTATGGAGCCATTCCACATGCAGGTATTGCAAAATCCCTCTGTATTAATGGGAAGACAAATTAGATCTCCTATAACAATGTCCTATTTGACAAATGAAAAACTGTGGTACAAAAAAGACAGTCCTGAAAAAGCAAACTTTATTGTACAAAAGAGACACAATACAGCTGTAATAACAACAAATGGACAGAATTTACTGGCTCACTCTGATCAAATAAAACAGTATTGATGATGAAGAGGCTGAGATGGAAAAAGAAGTAAAAAATGAGGTTGGAACCTGAGAGGGAGGAAAAGAGGAGTGCTTCTGATGGTGAAAGTGAACAGAGTAGAAATGAAACTATTGAGGATAGTACATACAAATCTGACATGGAGTTGGAAGATCAGAATGAAGATAAGTTCAGACCAAGATGCCCAGTAAAAAGAACCAGGTACACCCTCAATAGACACAGACAAGATCTACAATAGTTGGAATTCAAAGATCAACAAATGCTACAAAAACCTCTATTCTCTCTATTACGCTATTTTGCATAAAGTCAAATGACTACAAACCTGACACCAGTGTTATAGACAAGCATATGGTTGCAAGAAAGAAATACGACAACAGCAGAAATAGATTTACGTGGTTTATTTCAACAGGAACGTGTGGGTTTGGGACAGCTACCTTGTGGTAAAGTTCATAAGCTGGTTTCGGATCTAGGTCGATCTCTCATAGTAGTTCACACATGTTGACGGTGGTTGATGCTCTCCTGCTGCTGATATTCGCCTGACCATGAAGGTCTGTTTTTGCGCCACCTGTGGACTGCCTGTTGAACTTCCGTGTGACCCCTTTTATAGCGTTTTTTTATGGCTTAACAGGCTCGAAAAATGAAGCGAGTATAATTAGGAGGGAAGCATTTTTATTGGACAAAAAAATAGAACACTTTAAATATTATTTTATTTTTCGACCGGAACTCGAGTGTCGGGAACATTTGTAAATGAAGATAATGGTCATTTTGTGATGGGGTTTTGTCCCGTTCACATCCGGCTCTCGCTCTTGCGTATATGCCTGTAAATCAACCGAGATATGTCTTATTTTATTTTATAACAGTTGTCAGTCAACACAGGGGGAGTGCAATTACTACAAAGTTAAAGACTAGAAGACAACAAAATTTCCTTCTTTTTTTTAAGAAAAATGTATAGCTGGTAATCTTTTCAGAAATGTATAACTGGTAATATTTAAAAAAAATGTATTGTTTGGTTTGTTTTGTTTTGTGGCATATTAACCTCAATGGGTTATTTAATGATGACAAGATTTTTATTTCTGGTAATATTTTCTTTTTTCAAATATTTATTGCTGATACTAATTTATTTTTAAAAGTATTTCTGGTATTAAAAACTATTTTTACACTTTCATAGTGTTTTGAGTCAGGTTGTGGGGTTAACTATTTGCCCATAGCTGGGACCCTAAGAGGTGCTACCACCCCGGGTCAAGGTGGACCTGGGAACACCAGCAATTAAGACGTGTTTCCATGCTCCTCAAAAACTCCTGATCAGAGGCCTTGCTGTTGGATGCAGTTTATCGTCATACCCAGGACACTGTTTTCATAAAATTCCATAGCCATAGTGTAATTTATCATTGTTAAGATGCTTGTTTTACAAGGTAATTGATCAATGATAAGATTAACAAAAAGGCACAGAAAACTAATCCCACCAATACTGGAAAGACCTACTTGACTTGGGAAACCAATTTTTTCGAAAAATTGTTTTAAAGACAGATTTTATAAATTTCAACCAACAGAAGCACTGGCCTCTTGGTCAATAAATACCAAATATTTCCTTATAAGGAAACGGTTAATATTACCATTATGATTACCAATACTTTACTAAAATAATTAGTTTCCTATTTATAACAGAGCACTCAATTCAGTATTATTTGTAGTTATATATAACTTTATATATCTTCAAAGGTCATTTACCATAAGTAGTACTTATACATAACTATAAAATTCTTAGTATCCAAAAATTGTAAAATATCAAATTTGTTTAAATAAGGAATGTTATGGCCATATTTTAAAACATATCACAGTGTAAATTGTCGCTCAATTCCCTCAAAATAAAGTGAAATCTCCCAGAATTATACAGCGATTGAAAGATTTAAAATTTGTTGCATATGCTGAAAAAAAAAAATGAAAAAAATAATAGTGTAAAAAAATTCTCGATCCTGAATTCAGTAACCAGCAGGTGTTTGTTATCATTCAGATTGGTGGAAAATGCAAGGACAATTCAAAAGAAAACAAAATTGAATCAAACCCTATCCCCACCTTATACTTTGCAACATGTCCACAAAACACATGTTCATCTTTTATGGATTGGGTGTGCCACCCCTATTCTTGCAGTCAGTAGCCAATGCAGGTGTCTCAGCAGAGCTGCATAGGTCAACTAGTTGACCACATACTCTCAGCTCCTCACAACTGTCCCCACCCACTTTGTCTTCACTTAAGCTCATCACTGTCATCTTTGAGTAACCCCCATTTATGCAACACTGTCCCAGAGGGAAGCTTATGTTGTTTCTAACATGTTCAGTAGTTTTTTTTTTCTTTTTTTTTTCTCTTTTTCTTCATGATAGCTTATTCCATGTTATTGTTCATTCTTTGAGACTTCCAGATATAGTGCTTACAGAATATTGTCATGTGAGGTGTCCATTTGCAGAGAATACCAGACATTCATAAGATGTATTGGGTTTGGGTTATAAAAGAAAGAAAATCTTAGAAGTAAAAAAAAAGAAGAAGAAAACAAGAAAGAATAATCATATGAAAACATTCTTTAAAAAAATTGCTGACTCATAGCAAGATAAATACTGTATACAAGTGTTTGTTTGCATATATATATATATATATATATATATATATATATATATATATATATATATATATATATATATATATATATGTGTGTGTGTGTGTGCTTCATTGAATAATATAGTTATACTGTGCCTACTTATTGTTATAATGATCCTTTCCAGTCCTCTAATCTGTTTCTTGATGTTAAAATGAAATTCATCAATTCTTAACATCAAGAAACTGATTAGATTGCTGGAAAAGATCTGTATAAAAATAATTAGAAAAAATATGTCTATATATGCTACTTATATATATATATATATATATATATATATATATTAAGAAATGGACAAGGTCCGACAATTTATTTATTAAAGACATTTTTATGTTTAACGTTGTTATTTTATAAATACAAGTATTTAAGCAAATGCTCTGTTTATGATAAACAGTATTAAATAACATTTACCGCCTGAATGTCCGAGAAATTTTCATAAAAATATTCGTTCTTTGACAGGATTCGAACCTGCATCCTATAATGGAACCGTCATATACGCTGACGTGCCTTACCTCTGGGCTACAAAGAACCTTTTTGGTAGACAAGGTCGAATTTACTGCTTATAAACTTCAATCTTCAATGAATCTCGTACATTCATAACTGCTCTGGCGTATCAAATGTAAACAAATGACGTCATATATTAAGAAATGGACAAGGTCCGACAATTTATTTATTAAAGACATTTTATGTTTAACGTTGTTTTTCTGAAAATCGGACATTCAGGCCGGTAAATGTTATTTAATACTGTTTATCATAAACAGAGCATTTACTTAAATACTTGTATCTATAAAATAACAACGTTAAACATAAAAATGTCTTTATTATATATATATATATATATATATATATATATATATACAAATGTAAAAGAATGAAGAATAAAATTCCAACATTCAAAACATTAATTTAAAACAGAGCTCAATACAAGAGTAGAGCAATAAATATATTTATTATACACTGTCTTTTCAGGTAATTAACAACTGTTAATTACCTGAAGAGATGTTTTATTTAAATGTCGAAATAAAATGTACAATTTTGTAGTAACTACTTACATGTTCTAATAATGTATAATATATATATATATATATATATATATATATATTGAGAGAGAGAGATGAATTGGTAACAAATATGGGTTAGAATCTGACAGAATGATAGGATAAGGAACAAATAGGAAATGTTTAAGTATTTAATATATTTCACTTGTATTTAAGGTTCATCAGAAAATTAAATATATAAGAGAAAATTTTGTTATTTTTGGGTTTTGTGTTGTTTGTTTTAGTTAAGCAGACCTCATGTATATCTGTCCAGTCAACTGTAATTAGTCTAAGTAGGTTTTAGTTGATAATGTTAGTTGATAAAAGGGTTCCTGGTTGGCACAGGTTAATAGCCTACGTTGATTAATGATGGGAGAGTCCACTAGATAAATATGTATATATATATATATATATCAAAATTAGACACTGAAGTCAACACACAGAAGTGACAGTTTGACTTTAATGTCCACTTTTATATTTATATGCTCTATCCCTGATATTGAGCACTTTAACCCATAAATATAGCATAGCTTAAAACTACATTTTATCATATATACCACCAGAAGAGTGGACAGACAAGTTTGTCTATGAAACTCTTGAATCAGGATGCTGAAGGTAAATTCAGTCAGCTAAGTGACAAATTTTTTCATATTAGTCATATATATATATATATATATATATATATATATATATATATATATATATATATATATATACACATTACTTGAAATCTTATTATTATGGACACTTATTTGAAATAGATTTTTATTTATTAAACAATATATATTCCAGCTATGAAATTGGACATTCAAGAAATCTTAGTAAATATTACCTGCCCCCAACATTGTAGGAGAACTACTTCTTGATCTGGCATGCTTTACTGTTTGGCTATGAAGGACTTCACTGTATGAGTAAGGCTCTTTTTACCGTATTTAAGATAAACACATCCCCTTCCCTTGGAGTATTTTTCTCAAGAGCCCATATCCAAAATGTAAACAAAGCAATTTCTAAAGGATTTACTTAAAATGCTTTATCTATTAAAATTTGTTTTATGATATGTTGATATCTCTCTCTCTCTCAATCACTCACAATCAAGATACAACATTAAATTATTACATTGGCTTGACATGTATCACACTTTCTTGTAGGATGCATTTCATTAAAGATTTTTAACACAAAGGTGAATATTTCATTCATTTTTATATTTTTATATATATATATATATATATATATATATATATATATATTTTGAACAATAAGAAAATAAAAAATTAAAATCTTTAGACACACTGGGTTGTAGATTAATATTCTTTCGTTTTTTTTATTATTATTCCATTTAGATTCCTCGACTAGTTTCGACCCGAAATGGCCATCATCGGGAGGAGAAATATTTCTGCTTGTTGGTAGCAGTGAACTACAGAAATGAATGTCTTGATGGAGAAAATCAACTTTTTGTCTGTAGTTTTCATTTGTTTTTTATTTTTTATTTTTTATATTTTTAACATGAATCTTTTAACATTCCTTGTGTTGGTCAAACAGTCTCTTTTAAGTTGTTATTTGAGATAAGAGCTGGATAGATACATGTTATTCTGAATTCTCTGGTCAGTTTGACAGTTTTATTGGACCTGGTGAGGGGATGTGTCTCTGTTTAGTGTTTGTGTGTGTGTTATTTGGTTCTTAGGGAGTGAGTGAGTATGATATGTGTAAGCGTGTGTATTGCTGTAGGTGTGTGTTATCATTTGGCTCCTTAGGGAGTGAGTGAATATGATGTGTGTAAGTGTGTGTATATATATATATATATATATATGAAAAAATATAAGCAGTAAATTGGTGATAACTCCTGAAGAGTGGACAGACATATCTGCCTATGAAATTCTATAAGTGACAAACTTACTTACATTAATCCATATATATATATATATATATGTGTGTGTGTGTGTGTATAAATATAAAATAACACACAGTGAGTTCTAGTGATAATAAAACAGTGTTCGATGTAAGATATCTATCTGTATACAGATATGAGTGTGCATGTGAATCTTTTTAATGATCCCCTCATGATCAATTTATCTATCTCCTTATTTGTATACAGCCAGATTTTTGCAAACATTTATGCATAATATTATGCCATGAAACTATTGTACTTTTCCACTCAAAAGGATTCCATTTTGCAATATTTTAGAAAATACGGTCTTGTCATTCTAAGCACACTGGGTGTCCTGTTGCGGACATTCTCTAGCATGCAACTTTATTAACCTTCACAACAGTGCTTGGAGACAGAGTGAATTATTTGTTCCACTCTCATGCAAACAAGTCTTTCGGTTTTTTTTTTCAGCTAACATTGGAATAGATTTCGTTTATAGTCTTTTTTTTTAAATCCAATTTGCTTTTGTTATTTTTAATGTTTATAGTTTAATTTGAAAAAAGTTTAATTTTTTTTAAAAACTGCCAGTAATTTTTATTATTAGAAAATTTCTATCTTTTAAATGATTTTACATTCTGTTTAATTATTATTTTATTTTTTGACATGTCAAATGCCTTGACATTTAAGCTGTAAGTCTTCTCACTGGATTAAGGTAGACATTTTTTATAATGTTCTTTATCTTGCATTATTTACATTATTCAGACTGTTATCCTCATCTTCATTGTCATATTCACAACATTTTGGGTGAGACATTAAGTCCCAAAAATTCATACCCAAATGTTCCCAAGAACAAAGGACATTGGTTAGATCCAGTGACTAGTGAATGTAAATTATGCAAGTAATCATCTCAGAGATATAGACAGATATCCTTTTGGATTAAGGGAGATAGTCTTTATATTCTGAGTAATCTTCTTTATCTGTATTTATAGTGTTTAGTTTATTCCTTTATTATACTGTATCATGTATAATATTATGATATATGAGTGATAGTATGCTTAAAATATTATATATGATGATATATTATACTATACATATGGGTACATAGCCGAATGTTTAGAATGTTCGCATTCTGACCATGAGACTCGGCTTCAAATCTCACCATGGTCGATTTGTCAGGATGGAGACTTCCTGATGTTATCAGACTGGAGGGGTCGATCTCAGCATGCGGCACCTTTGGAAAGTGCCTGAAAACCATACCACCGGTTGACCCAAGCCTTGTGAGTAAAATTGGGTAGATGGAACCCTTGGGGCCATCGATAGCTGTGCTAGCACAAAGTCACAAGCTATTGTGATTGAGAGATTGTTCAAATTTCCCAGAAACTGTAACTAAGGTCTGTTCAGCATAGTTGGAGTATAAACCACAGCTGGGCTCTGTGGGTGTTGAACAAATACAAAATATCCCTGAGCAAGCGTATATAATAGAGATTGATTAGCCATCTTAGTAGACATGTATCCTTGAATACGAGTGGCCATCTATACATACTATACAATTGTAACTTTATAGTTGTATATTACTAATGAAAACAAGTAACCTTATACATTTTAGTCAACTCTGGACTTTACCAATCACTGTTGGTCAGGATGTGTGTGACTTTGAAATCTTCTTCAAACATGGATTATACATCTCACCTACACGTGAGGGGATTTCTTTTTTCTTTCTCTCTCCTGGGGGCTTTTATATCTACTTGTCATGCAGTTTCTTTTCAACCTGGTTGGTCATTTGTTTATATGTCATGGCAAATGCTGAGACTAGGCGAAGATTTGGATTTGTACTTGGTAGCTAAAAAGCAATCTTACAGGTCAGTTTGATGCATCTGGTTTCTTTGATGGTCTAGTGTGAAACTGAGTGCAATATCTATTCTGGCATCATCTAGAGTGAGTTATATACTACACAATGCTAGTCTCATATCACACATGATATATATATATATATATATATATATATATATATATATATATATATATATATGCCTATCTTGAAAATCAGCATTTATACTATTAGAAATACAATAATATCTCAAACTCAAAACAAATCCAGCTAATGGCATAAAATCCTCCATTTCTATAGATTTTACTTTCACATACCAAAGCAGGTTTATGAGGATTTATTTAAATCAAGGGCATTAACAATTGTATTTTAAGATCTATTATGTTTTGTTTGACTTAACAGAAACACAGGAATTTATTTCATTTCAGAGACAAGTGCCATTGGAAGAATTTTAACCTTAAGTAAAGTCTCTTTCTTTACTGAGAATTTTACAAGCACAGGATTGATAAGTTTTGATGTATTTTTAATAAATTTTAGTGAAAGGTGGAGTTAATCCCTGAGGCTTGAGGTAAGGGGAGGGGTTTTGAGTATAGGGAAAACTTACGAAGGGGCTTGAGTAGTTTTTGCCCATAGTCTCATGCATACTTGATCTCTCACTTTAAATTCAGCCTTGAGTCAGTTTCAAATACTCCACTGATATATATATATATATATATATATATATATATATGTGTGAAAAGTGTATATAAATAAATATATATATATGTATAATTATTTATATATTATATATGTGTAATACTTATTAGAAAGCGCTCAATATCAGAGATAGAGCTAACATATCCAACTCACATCTATCCAACCAAAATATATATATATATATATATATATATATATATATATATATATATATATATATATATATATGTGTGTGTGTGCATACTTTGTTGGACAGAATTCTTGAATTCAACTTTTCTGACGTTTTGTTTTATTTTCAAGCAATCTATATAAAACCAATATCATGAAAAACAAGTTATATTCAAAGTTGAAATAGTCTTTTACAGTTTATCTTAACTTTTCAAAAAATAAATTTCTTGATAATATGAAACAGAAATGGCTGTAGAATTAGGAATCATGATTGAAATTGGTTCAATAAATGTGAACACTTTCGATATTTCTGTGGCCAATTTGACAAAATTATTGATCTTAAATATAATCTATGAAAAAAATAGATATCCAATGTAAGGCAGTGATTTTTGTATTATAGCTCTTTAAGCTCTAAGCAAACAAAATTCTACGCTTTATTTGTGAGATTATTACTACTGTTTTCTTCTTGGCTTTTTTCATTACTTTTTTCCTGTTAAATTTAATTTCAGCTTTTAGATTGAATTTTTGGTTAATTTAACAGGAAGGCTTTTGATTAGCGAGTGGCTGTTTTTTATATAAAAATGAACAGTAAATACCTGAATGAAACCATTCAGTCAGACTGTGGAACAAAACAAAATCTTCACCTTTTATTTGAAAGAATATTTGTCCAACTGGCTGGAACAATAGACAAACGGAGCAATAAATAATAGATATTTATAATGGATGGCTATTCAGAATACATAACTATCTCAGCCTACAGAGAGAACCTTCTTCTATATGCTGTGTCTTTTCAGAACGTGGCCCTCCACAACTTCCTATCCTTTGTAGCTCTTAGTAAGTTTTGTTTTTCACCATATTCCCACTCCCTGTTCTGTCATCCATTTACGCAATCTTGCAAGGTACCTTAGTTACTGTTTCTCACTGTCCATCTTTCTTTCACTATATCTTGTGAATGTCAAATTCTTCAAGCTCTCCTTCCTTATTGATTATCCTAGAAATTTCAACTATCTCTTTCTGATTCTAAATGTAAGCATCCTTTTTGTTTCCATTTTCCTTAAAACTTCCTAATTGCTTACACAGTCAATGGTATCTGTTGCCTCAACTTTCTTTTTCAACTTTGATGAGATTTTGAGCATTCTCTGTCACATAAGAGGAAAGATATTACATCAAAATGTAGCACACTTTTCTTTGTTTCTAATTATATTTTCCTGTTTCTTAATAGTTTACTCAGCTTTTGGGAGGCATCTTTTACTGTTCCAGTGAACCTTTGGATTTCTGTGTTACATTTTCTGTCCTCTATTAAAGCAGCTCACAGATATTTAAATTTTTGTGCTTGCATAATTTTGAAAAAAGAAAAAAAAATAATTAAATTGTCTAATATTGATATCATCAATGTTCTTTGTCAGGATGTTGGCGATCATGGCTCTCCCAAATTTCTTATCCTTTGTAGCTCTTAACAAATTTTGTCTTTTTATTATTTCTCCTAAAGCTTGTTCCACCATCCATTTACTCAACCCCACAACATGTTATGCATTGATTTCCTCTGATCCTCTTGCCTTCAATCTATATTGTGAGTTTCAAATTTTCCAAGTCCTCTTTCCTCATTATGTGCCCTAGAAATTTTAAATCTCTCTTCCTGATATTAAGTATAAGTGTCCTTTTTATTTCCATTTTCTGTAGAACTTCCTTGTTGCTCACATGTTCAGTTTATGTTATTCTCAGCATCCTTCTTTAGAACCACATTTTTGTTGATTCAAGATTTTTTTCATCTGTGAGGAGATTGTCTAGTATTAACTTCCATTTAGGAGGACTGATATTGTGTAAAAGTTTAATACTCTTTTCTTTGCTAAGAAAATTTTTCTTTTTCTTAATACTTTGCTTAACTTTTCAAGGCATCTTTTGTTATCCATATATGCCTTCAAATTTCAGTCTCACACTCTCTATCCTAGGGTTTTTAATTTCTTTATTTTAGCACTGGTCATGTTTATATTCTGACAGTGAAAAGAATACCAGTAGCAAATCTTTAATGTTTATGATATTGACTCTAATGTTTGTTTTGTTTCAACACTTTTTGTCCTATAAAAAGTATATGAAGAAATTTTACAACATTGAACAGTGAAATATTGAGCAAGATGTTGTACTCCACCTTATCCACCAGGATACCTGCTATAGTTGTTGTTCTATTCAAGACTATAAAAGGAAGGACATAATTCTCTCTTTCTCTTTTTAATCTAGAATGTGGACAATAGGAGTCATGTCTTGTTACCTCAGTTGAAGTTTCTTTCCCTCAGAGGCTGACTGCTAAACTACAACCCAGTTACATAATACATCTCACACATGCAGCACACACACACACACACACACACACACACACACACACACACACACACACACACACACACACACTTATACCCACTATGGCTAAGTACATAAAAGTTATTTCTCTTTCTCAGAATTATTTCTCAATGTATATTTCTAAAAGTAATTTTTTTTTGTAACCTATGGTTTTCTTTATAAATATACATATAAAATTCCTCTATGTTTTAAGTTCATTTCTTTTGAAAATGTTGAAGTCATTTATTTTTAAAAATCTTCATACAAATCAGCAACAAGTTTTAAAGTTTCCTGTTACAAAATGGTAACCAAGAACAATCTTGTCCATTACAGTCCTGTAGAATGACTTTGCTACAATGTCACCAATAACAGATTTAAGAAGTCTCTTTTTTTATTTCATATTCTGTTTCTTTTTTCATCTTCCTTGGATTCCATCATAAAAAAACAATCTCACTGTCACTGCTTTTATAAAAGACCATGAGAAGATGTGATTTATTTATATTGCTTTGAAATTATATTTATTTTTCTCATTTTTACAGATTCCTTACTGCTATAAACTTCATAAGTTTGACAATTCAAATGAATCTTGTAGCCTTTAGATTTTAATTCAGAATATTAAAGAGTGCTGAACTCTTATCTAATATCTGTCCTCTTATATGGCAATGAATGGTGGAAAATCTCAGCTGAAAGAGAGAATTGAATGATGTGGTTCTACAAATGTATGCTAAAAATACCACAGACTGAACAAATGACTAACAAGGAAGTTGTAAGGAAAATGCAAGCAAAAAAAAAGAACTCATACTTAGAATCAGAAATAGATACTTTCTAGGAACCATACAGAGAAAGAAGGCTTGGAGAATTTAACACTTCCAGGAAACAATGAAGACAAAAGGGACAGAGGAATGCAGTGAGTAGGCTACCTAACGTACTTGTGTAAATGTCTGGCAGGACAGAGAGTGGGAGTTATGATAAAAAAGATAAATCTTACTAAGGTCTACAAAGGATAGGAATTTGTAGAGAGCCATGATTGTCACATCCCAAAGAGACATGGCACATAGAAGATATTAAAGTACATTTTTCCTAATTGATGTCTTGAAAGTGTTTTTTTCAAGTTTTTGATCTCAAATTTTGATCTCAAATTTTGATCTCAAATTTTGATCTCAAATTGATGTCTTGAAAGTGTTTTTTTCAAGTTTTTGATCTCAAATTTTCCACTGACATGAAGTGGAATGATTATATTGAATTAGTTGCAAGAAAGATAGTTCATTGTGCTGTGCCATCAAATTTTTCTCACTAGAATCCATTGTGCATTTTTATAAATATATTATTATATCATGTATTAAATATTTCTGCCATTTATAGTCTGGTGCTACTGCTATATCTCTCAAGATTCTTGACAAAATCCAAAGAATGCTCAGTAATATAATCAGTCCTGACATGGCATCTTGACTTCAGTCACTTTCCCACAACAGTCACATGGCTTCCCTGTGCCTTTTCTATAAATATTTTCATTGCAATTATTCTAATGAGCTTTCTGCCTTGGTACCTCAACTGCAATAATTTAAGTGTAGTATTAGATTGACAACTATGTCTCACTGTGTTACTATTGAAATAGCAGAATTCAACCATAACCTCTATACTAATAGGTTCTTTTCTTGCACTTCTTGCTTGTGGAACTTGTGGAGTTAACCCACTTACTTTGCTAAAAAAGTACCACTAGAGGATGCTCCTTAAGACTATAAATAGGAAGTAACATTCTCTGTCATCCTCTTTTTCCTATTTCACCCAGGAACACTAAAATATAGGTGCACCTAGATATGAACTCTGCTGCTGAGATGCATTCACTTCTCTGGGTCCTCTGTTGACTTTTGAACTTTCTCACACACATACATATATACACATGTGTCTGTCACACATGCTTATTACACATACTTCTATAAAAACACCTTCACTAATTTAAATGTTTTCTTTGTTTTGTAACATGCAACAATCTTCTATTGCTTATGTATACACTTGTTTTCTTAATACACACTAATTGTTTTGTTTGTTTATATATATATATATATGTATTGGGTGTGTAGCTGAGTGGTTAGAACATTCGCTTTCTGACCATGAGACCCAGGTTCGAAACTCACCATGGTCGATTTGTCAGGAAGATGACTTCCTGATGTTATCGGACTGGATCAAGGTGAATCCCAGCATGCAGCACCTTTAGAAAGTGCCTGAAAACGATACCACCGGTTGACCTAAGACTTGTGAGTGAAATTGGGTAGATGGAATACTTAGGGTACATCAATAGCTGTGCTAGCATGAAGCAACAAGTCATCGTGGATGAAGGCTTGAGCATGCTGACCTTGTTCAAATTGTTGATCGTTCTAGATAACACACTCTCTCCCAGAAACTAGCTAAGCTCTGCTCAGCATAGTTGGTGTATATACCACAGGGGGGTCTCTGTGGGTGTTAAGCAAACACAAATGTGCCTGAGCGAGCGTCTGCAATAGGGATAGTTTGCCACCCTAGTTGACAGGTAACCTCAAATATGAGTGGCCAGCTAATATATATATATATATATATATATATATAATTATTTTTTTTTAAATTTATAACATAAATATGTTATAAAATCACTACAAAAATAGCCATTTTGTTTCAACACCCCTGGTGTCTTATCAAGTCTATATATATAGTTTTAATGTTACTTTGTCATTTATTACCCAGGCTCATATTATAAGTTCACCATTTTTGTTGTGGGATAAATATACCAGGAGACATGTGTTTTCCACCTAAACACTTGACCAGAATATGTCTGTAACAAACACTTCCAGTTTCTTACTTCCCTGCTAACCTATTATTTTCAAAAATTGAAATGCAGAATCAGTCACCATTTTCCTGAAACCTGTTCTTTTATCATCTTTTCTCTTCATGAACACTCTCTTGTATCTTAGTGGCATTATTGCCTTGTTTGGGGTGAAATGATTAAAAAATGAACTTTAGACCTTTTATCCGATAATTTTCTCTTCTAATATATAAAGTAGGACCACAAGCTCTTGCTGGCAGATTTGTCTAGACCATTATAGACATGGAAGCCAGAATGGAGGCAGCCATTGTATCTGAATGCATTCAACCCAAATATTGGTTGAACAGATCTAAGACACATTTTTCTTGGAGGATTTTGACAGGATGACACTTATTAAGTGGAAAATGGTTTTCTTGATAATCAAAACGTCCTTCTATCTCTCTTATCTTCTTCAATAGGAAAACTAGTAACAGAATAGCCAGAACTGTCTGGAAGTCAGTCTATAACTGATTCAGTCAGAAAGCTACACAAATCCACATTCTTCTTCTGAGTAACAACATAAAACTTTTAAAGAAGTATCCCTCTTCTAAACTGTACCTCATCAATATTTTTCTCTCCATTATGAGATGAGTTTCATGTTTAAACCACAACCAATTTTACCAGATTATTTTTAGGTATTCTTGAATCATATACATATATATATTTTCTAAAGAAGTAATGGATTTTTATTTATTAACCTGACAGATTTTATCACTTTAAACATTATTTTAGTGGATACCCATATTTGAGTAGAAGCTATATTTATTTATTAAACAGCATATGTATTTATTTTCATCTACTGGCCTGAATATTTAAGAAAACTTATTAAAGAATATTCAGCCCAGTAGATGAAAATAAGTAAATATACTTTTAATAAATAGATGGAGTGTCTTCGCAAATATCAGCATCCACTAAAATAAAGTTTAAAGTGATAAAATCTGAAGATTAATAAATAAAAATTACTTCTTTAGAAATTACTTTGTTTATTTTCAGATATGAAGATGAGCAGATATGCATTTTTGAGAATGTGGAAAGGATTTGCATTCATAAGGTACTACAGTGTAACTCGGAAATAAGAGAGTTGTCGAGAAGAAGTCTCTTATATCCGGGTTTCTCTTATATCCGGGTTTGGTCTATTTTATATACATTAACTCAGGCTCTAATTTAGGACCAAAGAAAATCTCTCTTATATCCGGGTTTCTTTTTATATCCGGGGCTATTATATCCGGGTCTCTTATATCCGGGTTACACTGTATTTGGCTTTACTTGACTGGCAACTCACTCCATGGCAGAGACACTCCAGAGCTAATGATAGTTTCTCCTGCAAAGAGGGATGTGAATTCCTATCCTACTGGAGAGTGGATATTTTTCTTAAAATAAGATTTCTTGAATATTTAGGCTGGTAAATGAAAATAAATAAATATACTGTTTAATAAATAAATGGAGTATCTACCAAAACATGGATATCAACTAAAATGGTGTTTAAATGGTGAGTTATATATATATATATATATATGTGTGTGTGGGAAGTACAAAAGATAGACCTATGAATTATATATATATATATATATATATATATATATGTAGGAAGTACAAAAGATAGACCTAAGGAATTATATATATATATATATATATATATTTATATATATATATATATATATATATATATATATATATATATATATATATATATATATATATATGTATATTGACAGGTTTTTGTCCATCAAGTTGTTGTCATATGGAAAATATCAGATCCACAGCACAGTAGAAATGGAAAACTACTAAGACATTTTATACTCTACCAATTGGATTATACTTAAGTCCATTTCACTTTAACTGATAAACACATATAACAAAAACATTTTGTGGATTTATAACTTTTCAAAAGTCAAACAAAATTCTCACTTGATTGATTTGAACAAGAACTCTAGTGTCGCAGCATCACACACTCCAAAACATATTCAGCTGTCAATAAATAGCATAATTAAAAAAACATTTTTCAGTCTACACATATTTTGTCTTCGTTTTTGCCTATGTATATATAAAACTGTGCCCTGGAGATGACAATTTGAAATTATCAAAAGTACTCGGCATGTGTCTTCCATCTGACAACTCAAATATAAGGATCTTATTATTCAAGGAATTGATAGTAAGTTAACGTCTCATTAAGTCTTGTTAGCAAACATTGCTATTTAATTCTTTGTATAAATTGTTTCTTTATGATATATATATATATATATATATATATATATATATATATATATATATATATATATATAGTGGTTACAGTCTTTTCAATCTTCATGGCCTGAAGATTGTGTTCAAGCAGGTGACAGATTATCACCACTCAGCATTGACTTCAGTGTTCACTTTGATATATATATATATATATATATATATATATATATATATATATAATCAAATATGTATAGATGGCCTGACAGTTTTAAGCATTAAATAGACTGTTACTACTTCAAATTTTGCCATGTTGTTACCTTTTACACTTTCTTCAGGTTGTATATACAAGTTAAGAAAGATTTATATGCACTCTGTAGTTGGGAGATCAAAGCAAGTCAGATCTAATGATAATTTCTTTTCGGAGAACACAGACCCAAATCCTACCAGCGCAAATATTTTTCTCTAATAATATTTCTCAAATACTCTGGCCAGTAGATGAAAATATATATAATGGTTAATAAATAAACCTAGCATCTGCTGAAAACCTGAGTATCCATTAAAAATAACATTTACATAATAAGCAGTGTGTATAAAAGCATATAAATTGTATTTATGCCAGATAAGTCTTTGAGAGCTATTGGTATCTCTCAACCCAGTACAACCTGCAGCATGGTTGTTTTATCTGATGAGGAGAATTAAAAGCAAGACCTTTCAAAGGGTGAATGAACCTTCCTGTAGTGTTAATTCTTAGACTGAAGGCAATGACTATGGAGGAGGATTACCCTTGGTCCATGCCTTCAATTGAACATTGGCTGGGGTTTGACCTGGAGAGAGATGTGTTCTGACAGGTCTACTTGTTCACGACATGTTATGCATGAATGAATACCTTTCTGGTTTTCAACCCAGATATGTAGTGGGAACTGGTCAATTGTTCAGCTACACACTGACCCTATGACCACAGCCGGTCATTAGACTGACTGACTGACGATGATGATATATAAAAGCATTTATATAAGTTTGTGTTACCAAATTCATTTTTTAAAGTACTCTATAATTTAAATCATATACTGAAGAAGTTTTAGCCTAATTATACCTTAAGATTCTCTTAACAATTTTTGTCCTAATCTTTAATCAGCTTGCCCCTTTGTTTGTGTTCCAGATTGGACATACAAATTAAAAAGGCTTTATATGAATGTGTATAAAAGCAGCATTAACATGAGCCTGTGTTTCCAAATTCATTTCTAATCATCTCATTTGAAAAGCATTGCTAATATGATCATTTTATTGTTTCCCAGATGGGTTACTTCCATCTCGGCATTCAAGTATTGTTCTTATCAACGTAAGACATTCTCTAATTCAAAGAAACTTTCTCAACTGGGCACTCTGCCCACAAAAGGAAAGCTGCTATTTACCTAAACAATTATCTCCCTTTAGTCAATGCCAATACTGTCTCAGAAGGCAAATTAACTTTGCTCTTAGGTCAAATTATATTAACCCTTAAGACACAAAAAAATTTTTAAATCATATAAAGTAATTAAATAGTTAACCCCAAAAAATATTTCATTTTCACACATAATATAATTAAGCCGATATTAAATTTTTGGTTTGGGATAAAAAGTTTTTTTCAGCCATACCAATAAAGACAATTATTTATAGGAATAATCTTTTAACATCCAATTCTACATAGTAAGAAGCCATTCTTACAACTGAATGAATAAACATATAAAAATGACAGTCTATAAAATTTGAATCCACAAGCATCTTGGAAAATATTTTCTTATCATGTTAAACTCATTGTGTTTTTAAGACCTTGAGGCAATTAATTACACTTTACCTAATTATTTAACAAAATTTATTTGAATTCTTTTCTAGTCAATACACTTACAACAGACCAAGGATAAAGGAGAACAATTGATGTTTCTTTCACTTCCATTTTTATTTTTGTCTTTTATCAAAGCGGCCATATGGAATTTGCTATTTGATACAGCTAATAAATTGACATATTTAATGAAATAGTATCCACTTATCACTAGTTTTTTACTAATATTTTACTAATTTTTTACATCTGTAGCAACATTTTCACATTTAAATCTTTATTTTTTGATGACCTTGTCATAAGGTCATTTGAATTTATTTGTCTTTTCAGGAAATAGCAGTTTGTCTTTTTTATTATTTTTTTTTTACTTTCTATTTTTTGTAAAAGAGCAAACAAAAATTGATGTTCTATCTACATTGAAAATTCTCAGTACACTTGTACTAAGTGGTTGGTTCTATGGGCTGGAAAATCATAAAATCAACATGCTATTTCCTTCATAAAATCTTTGAGGTGAAGAAAAAGTATTTGGCAATATTGATTTTCCCTTCAAATAACATGGATAATACACAGTTCACATCATCTCATGGCTTAATCTGTTTTATTTGTTTACAATATTAAAAGAACAAGTAGCAGCTAATAAAAAATTCACTTTCTTAATCAATGATACTGTTCCAGTAAATGTTATGGTTCCACTTAATGAAGCAACAAAAGTTACTTTTGCTGCACCATTCAATTTTGCTATTCCAATTAATTATACTGTCCCAAATTAATTTTGTTTAAAACAAGCCAATGGAGATTTAGATTTAAGTTTTAAATAGGTTGTGACTGATTGATTCTCACCTTAACGAGCTTAGGTAGTTGCTTTTCTTTTTATCCTTTTGTTAAGCAAGTTGGTTTACATTTTCTGGCTTGGGCACCCTTGGAGCCAACAGGTCATTTTAGCCTTTAAGCACCATAGATGGGCATTCACGGGTGATGGGCCAAAGGAGTATTAGTTTTAAATAGTTAGGCCAATTGACTCCCATCCCACTGAAGGAATTTAGATTTTATTTCGTTTAGCAAGAAAGCTGACATCAACTGGATTTTGAACCAAAGTAACCAATGGCTTTAATGTTAATCTAAGTTAACAGGATCCCACCCCGCACAACAAAAAGTCGAAGCCTGCTCTGTTGGTTTTGTTTTTCTGTAACACAAAAAGTCTGTGATATAGCATTAACAAATTTTTTATGGTATCATTAATGTGGCTTGGATTTTTTTTGTTGTTTTCTCATTTGCTGGTGAAGTAAATACATGTATGTAGGTTAAGAAGAAGGTATTCTAATATGGCATTTAGTGTCACGTGAAGTTGGGTGGGTTGACTTTAAAAATGAAGCAACTTATAATATCAATGGGGGTAATGCTGGAAAGTGTGTGCAAATTGTGCCACCGACCTTATACCTGTGAATAGCATCCAAAACAATCTCTGATTGGCTAATGCAAATCTCAAAACCATTATAAAAGTAAGATCTAACTCCTGATATGTTTAGAATGTTTTTCCCAAAGAACATCATGGAGTAAATTAGGCAGGGAGGTGGCCTGTTAATAGGTCAGTGTATCTGATGTTACAATATCTGAAATCTGTAATGAAGCCAGGGAGACATCACTGATGATCTCCACCATTTCATTTTAGAAATGTATTTCAAGAATGTTATCATAGTAAATATTAGTGATTTCTAATGATTCTATCTTGGTCAATGTTGTTCTGTAATTAATATTACTGTCTCAGTTAATGTTTCTAGTCCCATTTTAATGCTGCTGTCCCAGTTAATGAATATTCCTAAATAATTTTTAATTAATTAGTTAATGATGTTATCCTGGTTAGTGATATGGAAGATAATTTTCTAGATATCAAAATTAATTAAGCTCTTTAAACTATTTGTACTGTTACATTTACTTCAGTAAATAATATTATTACGGATTTGTGCCAAGAAGAAGTGTCTGGTAGTGTGTATTTGGGATAAAATTAAATATAATTGTTGACCCATTTAATGTTGCTGTCCCAGACAACATCAATGTTGCAGTTACTGCGTATGAAACTATAAGAAAAACATAATTAAAGAGCGAGAACAATAAAAGAAAAGGAGTCAAGAAAACAATAGATAATGATTGACACTGCATTTAAATTATCAGGTTACCTCCTCCTAATTTTTGAAACTGCTCCTAGGAGACGCTCTCAGGACTATAAATACTTTGTGATAATTTTTATCACTCTCTTCTGATCTTATCCGCCAACATGTAACCTCTTCTGGGAAACGCATGAACAACACATGCACCTACTTATGCTCATTCACTCATTACATGTACTTTGGACCAAAATGGTTTCCACTTTCATTTGTAACACACATTATTGTCTTCCCGCTTTTATACATTTGTTGTTATTTACTTGTACATATATATTGGTTCTTTTCATTTATTTACAGCCTGAGTCCACCATGTTTGTTGTGGGTATTTCATGAGACCGCGTGTTATTCTCAGTTTCAATAACTGACATTACCAACTCCCAAAACAAGTTGGGAACTGCATAAACCAGCCCACAACAAAAATTTTTAGGACAAAAGTTGGCTGGAAATCAAGAAACTGGAAAAGAGTTCCACAAGTATGATACATATATATATGGACATGTGGGTGGCTTAACAATTAACAGCATGGAAAATAAATTTTATTTTTTTATCATTTCACCCCAGGAAAGGCAACAGAACCACTAACACATAAGAAGTTATTGAATGGGAAAGAATATAACAAAAGCATTATTAAGACAGAAGATAATGATTGACAATGCATTTAAATTTTTGAAGATCAAATTTGACTAGAAAGGAAGAAACTAAAAGAGAGTTCCACAAGCAAAAAAAGAAATTGTTAGCACAGAACTTTCGGTTACATCTATCCATTTCAACTATAAATTAATGAGACCTTGTTGCCAATCTGGAACTGTACCTAAATTCATAAAGTCTAGACACTACAGAGGAAAGTAATATTTATTTTGTAAAATACGAAAAAAAGTGGTACAAGGCCAAAAGTCGATGGGGAAGGCTAGTTTTATTTTGTCTTATAATTAAACTTAACTAGCCACAATTACTGACCCAAACATACCACAGTATTCCTTACACCAAAACAACACATTCTTACTTACCATTTTTACTACAGTCACAATAAAACCTCAACATTTCTATGAGGTCCTAAATAGTTCTCATATGTACAATTTGTCTGTGGTGGGGAGGGAATAAAAATAACATTAAACAAAAAACAATGAATAGAGGAAAGTTTGTTAAAACAATTACCATGTAAATATTTATAGAAAATGTATAGGGAATCTACACTTCTGCTGTGGGAAAGTGAATGAAGCTGAGATGCCATGTCAGGACCAATAGCATTGTCTGCTGATTTTGTTGTTTTAGGTAATGATACTGTCTGAATTATTGAAAATGTCCCAGTTAATGTTGTTGCCCCAATTAATGATGATGTCCCAACTATTAATTTTGTTGTTCAATTAAAGATGATGTCCCAATTATTAAATTTGTTGTTCAGATTAATGTTGATGTCTCAACTATTAATTTTGTTGTTCCAATTACTAATGTGGTTCGGGTTGATTTTCTCACTGTTCATTTTGTTGATATAATTTACTGATACTGTCCCAATTAATTTTATTATCACAAATTTTTTTGTCCAGTCATTGATATTACCCTTGTTAATTTTGTTGTCCCAACTGATGCTCTAACTTTTGAGCTTATCCCAATTAACTTTATTGCCTCAGTTAATGATATTATTCCAATTATTGCTGTTACCCAGTTAATAATGAACTCCCAGTTGGAATTGTCCCAGTTATTGATGTTCTCTCTGATAATCTTGTTCAAAATACACTAAAATGGATCCTCACAAAGTATGTAAATTTGATGGTATCCCTGCAATTGTCCTTAAAAAATGTACCCTCTGAACTGGTTCATGTTTTCTTTAAACTCTACATTAAATGCCTTGCTGCTTCCTTTTTCTCTCTTGTAGTTCTAGACTTTAAGAACTCAGGTGAACTGTCTGATCTTTCTGTCAGCCTATTATTAGCCTTCTACCTCTTTTTGGCTCGAGGTTCAATGCTGAATTGGTTTAGCATCTCACTACACAGTCTTTTTTCAGCTAAACAATATGGCTTTCACTTCTCTAGGTCAACTGCTAATGTATTAAGATTATTGCTGAAAGAGTCTATCAAGATTTAGATATGAATTATGAAAATTGAGCTGTTGCTTTGGATATCTTGAAAACATTTGACAGGATTTGACATACCTGATATTCACGAGTTGAAAGATTATGATATTTCTGAATAAATTTTTGAATTGATTCAGGCTCTTATTAAATCATGGAATGAAAGTTGTCTTGAATAGCCAACTCTTCTAGATCATTTTGTATTAATGCAGTTTTCACCAGGGCTCTTTGGACTTATGCTGTTCCTAATTTTCATGAATGATCTTCCTGATGTCTTCAGTTGTCAACTAGTTATCTATACTGATAATGCAAATATTTACACCTTGTCTTAATAGTAAGTCCAATAGGGTCAAATTGGCAACTGATCTAAAAAATGACCTATAATCTGTTGTTAACTGGGACAAGGAATGGCTTCTTAATTTTAATGCCTCTAAAATGAAACTGCTCTCTTTTAATCATCTGAGGGAAATCTTTTTGCCTTATATTAATATGGCTGATGCTAACCTTCAGGCAGAATGACTGATTGCACCTTCTCAGGCTAGTGTTTTCCACAAACATAGAAAGATTATCTGAATTCATTGAATGCCTATCTTTTTACTACTTACAACTAATGAAGGTAAAAAAAAGGAAAATAATCACATGACACAAGTACAAAATGATAATAATTATAAAATATCCAGATTTAAGGATGGTAAATCTTTCCTAATCAAGTCCCATGTAAATTGTAATCTTTAATTTCAACTAATTTCTGTCCCCGTTAATCTGAATTTATTGAATGCGTATCTTTATACTACTTACTCCTGTCTTAATAGTAAGTTTGATCAGTTCAATAAGGTCAAATTAGCAGCTGATCTAAAAAAATGACCTACAAGCTGTTGTTAACTGGGGCAAGGAGTGGCTTGTTAGTTTTAATGCCTCTAAAATGAAGCTGCTCTCTTTTAATCATCTGAGGGAACCCTTTTTGCTTTCCATCTAACCTTCAGGTAAGTAACTCATTGCACTTTCTCGGACTAACATTTTCCATTTACATAAAATAGAAAGATTATATTGAATCAATTTCTAAGTCTGCTGCTAGGAAAGTTGGTTCACTGCATTGTGTTAGACAATTTTTTATATTTAGAGATTCTTGAAAAATTCCATAGAATTTGCAAGGTTATTGGTCCTAACCTAGCATCTCACCTTCAGTCACTTAGCCACCACTATAATATAGATTCTCTGTGACTTTTCTACAAATATTTTCATTGTAATTGTACTGATGAACTTTTCTCTATGATAATTAGACTTTATTAATTTAAGTGTAATACTAGATTGGTGTAAAGGTCTCATCATTTTACAGTTGTAATGGCTAGATGTAATGAATTTCTATGCTAACAATTTCTTCTATCACACTTCTCACTGGTTGAAATCTTTTCCAGCTTCCTGATTCCCTGTTAACTTTTCAAAAATTTAAATGCAATGTGACTCATTATCTTTTCTTAATTCTAGTTCTTTTATTGTTCTCTCTCCTTAATAGTACATATTTGTATCAATTCTTTCACACTAGCATCTTAGTGCCTTGCTTTAGGTGAAATGATAAAAAGAACACTCCCACAAATATTGATGTTAATTTTATTGTACCAATTATTGATGTTATCCCAGTTATTTATATTTTTCCAGTTAATTATCCTCTCCTAGTTAATGTTGTTGTACCAGTTAATCATTCTATTCCAATTATTGATGTTAATTTTATTGTACCAATTATTGATGTTATCCCAGTTATTTATATTTTCCCAGTTAATTATCCTCTCCTAGTTAATGCTGTTGTCCCAGTTAATCATTCTATTCCAATTATTGATGTTAATTTTATTGTACCAATTATTGATGTTATCCCATTGCCAAAAAGTTCATATCCTAAACCATTTAGGATTTGTGGAGAAAGCTGAAAGCACATGGAATAGAGACAAAGCCTCCCAGTGTTGAAGATCTGGAGAACTTAGCAAAACAGTAGTGTGCCTAAATTTCTGTAAAGTTTTCAGTATTTAATAATGAATAATGAGAACTGATTACAGGATGTGATAGTTAATAAATCCTTTGAAATTACTTATTAAGATAGGGATATGAATAATTTTGAACCAGTCTTTTGCAATTGGATTGCAAATATTTCAGACAAATAATTTTCTTTTTCCCTGTCATCCAATTCACACACCTCCCCATCTTTTATTTAGGAATAGAGGTTTATTCCATGTTTCCTGTTTAGGTTTGGGTTTCCAGTTCCTTTCAATGTCTACTTCAGCTCTATACTCCACACAGTAATCCTCTATTCTGAGTGACTCTTGGGCCTCTCATTGGATGAATATTAGTAAAAAAAAAATTTTAAATTGTCATGTAATTTTTTTTTTCAGTCTTTTTCTTTAACTATTAAATTGAACCAGAGAAGCGGGTCAGCCCAATAAAAGACTTCAAGTTGGTTGTATGTGGTGATATGAGCACCAGGAGTTGCCTCCCCTTCCACAATTGGCTGTTGAGAGAAGACCTTCTACTTAAAGTAAGTGGCACTGCCTATTTGCATATGAACGATATTGGGCAGGTATTAGCCAATAGTCAGCATGGGGTTGGGACTGGGGGAGCTATATAACACCAGTGTTTTTCTCAGTTGAGAGGAAGCACTCTGACTGTGTGGACATGCGAAACAGGACAAGAGAAAATTTTATGTGCATATGAATCATTTTCAGTTATACATATATGTGTGTGTGTGTGTGTGTTTAGTCATTTCACTCCAAACAAGGTAATGAAGTCACTAAGATGCCAAGGATTACTGAGTCTTAGAGAATATGAGAAAAAGAAAACATTAAAGAGAGAGAGAACAATATCAAAGCAGGATTTACAAAAGAAGATGACAATTGCATTTTAAATGTTTGAAGATCAACATTAACTGGAAAGTAAGAAGTCAGAAAAGTGTTCCAAAAGTGAGAAGTGTGAGAGAAGAAACTTTTATGGTTACAGCTAGACATTTCAAACTTAAAATGATGAGACTACCAATCTAGTACTGTGCTTAAATTCATAAAATCTAGGTATCAAAGAGGAAAGTTCATCATAAAAATTACCATAAAAATATTTATAGACAAGGCATAGAGAAACTATGTTACAGCGATGAGAAAATGCTGATGTCAAGATTCGATGTCAAGACCAATAACATTGTAGATTATTCTTTGTATCTTATTAAGAATCTCTAAATACATAACAGAAGCACTAGACCAGATATGGCAGCAATATTCAATGCATGGATGAATTATAGACTCATAAAGACTTGTAAAGAATTTTTAGTTCTAAATTTCAAAAGTGGTAATATTTCACAGATACTTTAAGAATAAGTCTTTCTGAGTTTTCATATGTAACTTCTAACAAATGGAAAATTTTTAAATAAAGAATCAAATATAACCAGAATTGAATGACAAAACTTTGTGCAAATTCCTTTGGATGACAAAGCAAAGAACAGGACAATTATAGTTTCAGCTAAAGTTTTCTTTTAAAGGAATTTGATTTTAGTTTGTTTCCAGAAATACTTTATCAAACTGTTTATGTCACTTGGAATTTTCGTTCAGATTTTCTTTCAAATACTTTGGCAAAGTGTCAGTGCCATATTTTTGATGCCCTGTGTGTGATATATAACATTTCTATTTTTTCATTCCTCCAGATTTATCAAAAGTTTGGTATCCAGAAACAAGCACTGGCAAAAATTAAACACAAATTGGAAATGCCATATATGATGGCATAAAGGCAAACAGGAATGTTAGGCACACCTCCATTTCAGCAGAGCATATTCAGGGGGAAAAATTCTTTAGTCTATTTAAGCAGGTAATGTACAAAAGAAGTTAACGAGACAGAGGAAAGCTGTAAATAATTGACCTGACAAGATTGTTTGTCAGAACAAGGTTAGGGAGAGCTAGCAAAAAGACAGACCTTACTAAGAGCCACAAAGGACAGGAAGTTGTATAGTGCCATGGCACATAGAAGAAGATCAGTACATTACAAAACATGCCAAAAGTACTTTACATATCACAGAAAATATTACTGTATATAAAAAGCAAGCTAGGTTGACATAAAGCAAGAAATCATAATGTAAACCCAAACCTTTCACCAATCATTCTTCTTTGGTCACTTTGTATAACTGGATATATTTCTCTAAGGCTTTATTGTCCTATTTCCTAAGTTATTGTTTTATTATAACCTATATTATCTTCCTTTTTTACAACTTTTTCTTTTATAGAAAAAATATATATATATATATATATATATATATATATATATATATATATATATATATTATATATATTTTTCGGTATATTTTTCTTTAAGCATGTCTGATTAAGCAATAGATATGTTGTGTTTGTTTATTCTTGATAAGATCTTTTTATAATCACATATAAGCTTTGTTATCTCATGATTAAAGGGAGCCAGAATGCTATGGTGCTTGTATTTATTATTTTTTATTTTTCTGAGTACTTTTGATATATTTACATTATCATCTTCAGGGTCATGATGGCCTATACAAATGGTTGTTGTTGTCCAAAGTAAAATTTTGCTTTTGTGGTTAAACTATTAACAATTTTGGTCATGCACAAAGTCTCAAATGGGAATTTTTGAAATTTTTGCATATTGTAAACATTATAATGTAGGGGAGGTAACTTAGTTAAGAATTGAATTCTTGTGGTAGATTATAGTTTGCTTGTTTTTAAAAAACTGTTCAGTTTTAATGTAGATATTTCTAAAGAACCATACACTATAAGCATTTCAGAACATTTGTATTATATTCATAATTAATTTTGTGATGTGTTGGTTTTAATTATGATAAATTGCATGGAAAGAAAACTCAGATTGCATATCAGTCAATATTTAAAAATATAAGTCAATGAGAAGTAAAGGTTTTGGAATATTTCACCTAAATGAAATTAAAAATAATTAAATTTAAAAAGTGTGTCAAGGGCTGGAATAAATGACCTTCTTTTACTTTTCCCAACATATTTGACTCATCAAACTTATAAGATGTAACTATCGTTTTAGACATGGAAGAAATCACTAGAAAAAATGAAAAGAGGAATTCTAAGGAACTACTTTTCATACTGAAACATTTGCTGGTCACTTGGGCTAAGTAGACCAGATCTCAACTAATTACAGACATTGGACACTCAGAATGGACAGTGATGTTTCATCCATGCACAGACTGTCTGCATGGGCATTGGTATATGAGAGAACCACAGAGATCATTCCTCTCCTATGAGAGATAAAAAGTCTGGGAAATTAGACTAAAGAAATTGGATAAATGGAGGAAGTTTTCTGGTAACGGATAAGAGCCGTATTTTGATCTCTTGAGAAAAATTAATGAGGTTCCTTTTCACTTGCTGTGCTCACTGGCCAGCACGAGTCTCCATACACAGAAAATAAGATGGCAACTGAAACTGTATTAGATGGAGGCAATTCATTTTCAATATAGATGGACAAATACCTTGTGTAAATATCTACATATACATACATATGTACATATACACACATACATGCATATACATATATATATACATATATATGTGTATATATATATATATATATATATATGTTCTATTTAAAAATATATATATGTATATATATATATATATATATATTGTATTTAAATATATATATTGTATTTAAATATATATATATTCTATTTAAATATATATATATATATATATATATATATATATATATATTCTATTTAAATGCAAATATATACACATACATATGTATGAATGTATATATAAATATATAATATTGTAGGAAATAATCATTGATTTATATAAGTATTGTGCATATCTATATGCATCTATGGATTTATGTGTTTGTCCATGAATATGTGTGCAAGAGAAAGTATTGGTTATATATACATACATATATATGATTTGATAAAGAACCAATAGGAAATGTTTATCAATCTAAAATGTCTCATTTTTTTTATTAAAGCTTCATCAGAGGATGAGATATGGATGAAAAGAAGAAAGAAATTCTAGAATTTTTACTTTTGTGTTGTTTGATTTTCATTGTTTCATCATGTTTTATGGGCAATTGACTTTTTTGTGACATACAGTGGCCATTAATAATTAAGTATAACTCAAGGCTTCAATGTTAAGATAAAACAGTATTTTATTACAACCATAAATAAATACTTAACAAGATCAAAAAAGTAAAAGTTAACCAAGGATAATTAACCATTTCAGTGAATACTTTGTTATTAGTGCTGCTCAGCTCTGGTAAATTCTAAATCAAAACCCAAATCATTGATACACAATAATTCACACTAATTTGAATGGATAGTTCCACTTAATAATCACTCCAGTCAGTAACCTGACACCACTATTTATATACCAGGTGTAAAACATATATTCATAAGTCCAGAGTGTCACCTTGGTGTCAGTAGTTATTCATTTTCTTCCTATATGACAACTTTTTTAAAAAACATTAATATAATTCAAAATTCAAGGAGAGATGATTCAAAGTTTCAAGAAATTCAGAATGCCACACACTGGTTTAAAAAGTGGAATGTACTTTTTCCACTTTGTCATAGATTTTCAAAAATTACATATATATATATATATATATATATATATATATATGTATTAATTAGTACATATAAGCATATTTACATTTTTGGCATATGACTATAGTTTTGCAGGGTGGTGTTCCCAGATTTGCTTGTCTGTGTATGCACACCAGCACACGTGTACATGTCTGCTTATATTTGGTCGTTTCATTTATCCACTCTACAACTATATATATATATATATATATATATATATATATGTGTGTGTGCGTGTGTGTGTGTGTGTGTATGTATGTATGTATGTATATTTGAGCAGCAACCTTTCTTTTATGCTTTTATGCATGCTTCACTGAAAAAATCTCTGCACTTAAATTCTCAAACAAATTTAGAATTAATAATAAAATCACATTCCACAATGTTTACATAGAACACAACTCCAATACATTAAAACATCTTATCCTATGTGGCATGTCTCTTCAGAAGTTTGATGATCATGGCTCTGCACATCTTCTTGCCTTTTATAACTTTAAATGCCATCCATTTACATATGTTCACTAAGTGGGTTATGTGTTGTTTACCTCTGTCTTTCTTATCTTCAATATTATCCTGTGAGAGTGAAATTTTCCAAGCCCTCTTTCCTTATTATGGTCCCTATAAATTTCAAATATCTTTTTCTGATGTGAATCATAAATGTCCTTTTTGTTTCTATTTCCTCTCAAAACATGTTCAGTCCATAGAACTCTCAGTATCCACATTTCTGGTGCTTCATGTCTCATCTCCATCTGTGGGGAAATTCTCCAGCATTCACTGCCATACAGATGGACTGACATTATGTAACAGTTCAAAATTCTTTTCTTTGTTTTTAATGTAATTTTCCTCTTTCTTAATACTTTGGTTACTTTTTGGAAGGCATCTTTCACTACTCCAGTTCACACTTTCCGTTCTCTGTTAAAATACTTTCCAGATATTTAAATTGTCATACTTGCTTGATTTTGGAATATTCACTTATCATTTGCACAGAAAATACCTACCAAATTCTCTTCTTGGAGCTTGTATCTGGCAAGAGACCATATTGCTGATTCAAGGGTCAGCTCAAAAACACCTTGCTGAGGACAGAAATCAATCTGATCAATTGGGAGATGGAAGCTGCAGAAAGAACCAAGAAAAGCAGTCCATAAAAAACATCCTTCAAAAACACCAGAAGACAAATAGAAGAGAGAAAGAGAGCTCAAAGAAAAGCCAGAGCTCTCCATCCCCTAAACCCTCTTACCTTACCATCCAGTGGCTGCAGACATCTCTTCAGATCCAACATAGGACTCATTTCACACAGAAAGAAGTGTCAAGGACAACCCAATACTTGGCAAAAAGATGTGCCAACAACGGCAATATATATATATATATATATATATATATATATATATATATATATAATTGTATATTTAGGCAGCAATCCTTCATTTATGCATGTTTCATTAAAAATGACAGACAAGGTTCTATGGTTAAGCTTTTTATTTCATTTTTCTTGTGTTCGAACAAGAGCTTTTTTTTCTGGACAAAGAGTGTGCAAAAACTGTCCAAATGTTTTATAGTTGCAAGCACTTTCGGCTATACCATTAGCCATTGTCAAAAATAATAAAATTTTTCAGCCTTATTGAGTGTGTGCATTATGTGTATGTTTTAGCGTGTTGTAGAGATGTTTTTATATTCCGAATACAGTTAGCACATTGTGACCTTGTTTGTAGTTAATATTGTTAAGAGTTGGTGTTTTCTTTTTTCTTATTAAAGCTTCCATTATTTTTAAACTTTTTTTTACAGGTGGATGGAGTTATTATATTTGTGTTTTCTACTAATATATTTCTAATGGTGTTTGGTAAGTTTGTATGTGTGTTTAAATGGGTTCTAATGGAGCTATGATCAGATAAGTTTGAGTTTCATTATATAACAGTCATCTGAAGAGTGCATTGTGTATAAAATTTATTACAATGTACACTGTTTTACTGACACCAGCACTATATATGTGCAATATATTATAATAATATTTATATATATTCATATATATATATATATATATATATATATATATATATATATATATATATATATATCAGGTCATCCCATAAGTTCTGTCCGAATTTTGAAAAAAGAAAACAAGTGACTAAATGTTATATTTAATTACAGATTCAATCAACAATGTATTTTCCCTGATTATCTATGACTTCCTTCCATCTATTAACAAGCTTACTAATTTTATTACTGTAAAATTCTTTTGGCTTTGATTCGAAGAACTCACAAATGTCAGTTTTAACCTCTTCCTCTGTTATAAAAGATGTTTCTTCCAAATGATTCTGTAAGCTACGAAACAAATGGTAGTCTGAAGGAGCAAGATTGGGAGAATAAGGTGGATGAGGAATTTTCTCCCAACCAAGTTCTTTGATCTTTTGTGACATGATTCTTGCTGTGTGGGGTCGTGCATTGTCCTGATGAAACATCACCCCTTTTCGATTCACTAGAACAGGTCTTTTTTTCCTCAAAGCTTGGTTCAAATGCTCTAATTGCTGACAGTATATTTGAGCATTAATTGTTGCATTAGGTGGTAAGAATTCAAAGTGGATTATTCCTTGGCGATCCCATCAGATTGAAAGAAGAACCTTTTGTCCATGAAGTTCCCTTCTCAGCTGTGGCTGGGGTCCTTCCCCTTTACCAAGCCACTGTCTACAATGCTTAACATTTTGATAAAAGATCCATTTTTCATCGCCAGTCACAAGTCTATCCAAAAAAGGTGAAACAAGTTGGCGACAATGGAGAGAAGAGCAGATGTCAACTCAGGATTTGAGGTTGTTTTCAGACAATTCATGAGGCACCCATTTTCCAAGTTTAGGAATTTTCCAAGTTGTTGAAGATGATGATGAACAGTTGTATGGTTTGAACTGAGAACCACTACCAATTCCTCAACAGATAAAGCAGGATTTTCTTCAAGGGCTGTTTCAAAAAGTTTTTCATCAAACTCAACTGGACGTCTGGTTTGATCTTCAACTTCAAGAGTGAAATCTCCACGTTTGAATTTTGCAAACCATCTTCTGCAAGTTCTTTCATTCACACATTCCTCTGCATAAACTGAGTGAATGTTTCTAGTAGCTTTGGCTGCTGAGTTTCCTTTCTTGAACTCATAAAGCATTATGTGCCTCAAATGATTCTTGGGTACTTCCATGTTAGCAGGGTTTTAATCAAACAAAATTTAATTTTATTGTTCTCTGAAATAAAATTTGATCAGTTTAAATGCATCTAAACATAAAAATAATGTTCAGCTCCATTAGACATTATAAAATACTCTTTAAATTTCATTCATTTTAACAAAAGTTAAAATTCGAACAGAACTTATGGGATGACCTGATATATATATATATATATATATATATATATATATATATATATATATATATATATATCTGTGTGTGTGTGTGTGTGTGTGTGTGTTTGTGTCTAAAGAATTAATGGATTTACTTTTAATCAGAGATTTTTATTATATCAAACATTTTTATAGTGGACACAACTTATTTGAAATAGACAGCTCATTTGTATACATTAATTAGTGTTTATAAATGCTCAGGCCAATAGACATAATACACACTGTTTAATAATTAAAAATGAGGCTTCTATTTCATATAAGATGTGTCTGAAATAATATATGCATGCATGTATTTTTATTACTTCAAACATTATTCTTAGTGGATATATAGTGCTGTAACCTAGGGAAGTTTACTGAATAGAATAATCAAACAAAGGTTGGTAATGTAAGATAATACTTAGGACAAGAACAATACATATAAGATTTGTCAGCTGCACATAGAAGAATAGTCAAGTGCTAGAAGTGAGTGAAGTGAATTCCACAATGAATCTCCAACTGCAGACCAACATATAGTATTTACTACTGTATTTATATGAATGGGGACATAGCCATTATCATCCATAGGTATGGTACAACATAAAGAATTTAAAAGCTTGTATCTTGGTGTATCTTAGATGCATTAACATTGATATTGTATTAAGTTTATGGAATTTAAAATGTTGTCTCTTGATGTATTTTGTAGATGGAGTGCATGTTCATATTTAAACAATTAAAGAAGAAACATATAAAAACTTGGGTTTCTAATATTGACTGTTTATTCTCTTTTTTTATATAAACTGATAATAAATTCTCAATGTCTTTTAAGCATGTCCATCTTCTTTTTGATCTAGTAATTAGGGTAAGTAAGTATAAGGATCATATTATTGGTCATGCTCCAGTCAGTCTTGCACAGAGTTAGAACAGTCAAAGAAATGTTTGTAATTATTTTATCACTGGATCGTTTAAGCATGATTATATGTATATCCATTTTCTTTATCTTAGCCCAGAAAGAAGGGTAAGTAAAGATGAGCATTGTTAATGATGAAGCTCAAGTTAGCCTTGTGCTGAGTTAGAACAACCAAAGAAAAGGTTGACTTACTTCATAGGTGAATGCTATGTCTGAAAAGATAGTTCAGTCATCACTGGACTATGTAAATGTATGTACTCCGGCAGGGGAAGTAATTTCTCCATGGTTCTACATCTTAGTGCAAGTGGGAGAAAAAGAATGAAGAAAGGAAATGTTTGTCTTTTTATAGACTTTAAATGCACCACCTATCGGTTGTTTGACAAAGACAAGTTGGGTAATAAAATTTCTGCTTTCTTTATTACTAGCATCATGGGAAACTGAGAGTTTTTTTTTTATTATTCTTTTATTTATTGATTTTTATTTCATTATCCCACAAATAACTGTATATGAAATAGATATCCAGTTATTTATTAAACAGGGTGTATTCTATCTATCACCTGACCTGTGCACTCAAGAAAACTTAATAAAGAAAATGTGCGCTCAGGGAGAAGGGTTAACCCTCCTGGAGAGCACATCTTGGAGTGTGCAGGCTGAAAGTTAACATTCTAAGTAATAAAAATGTCAGATTAAAAATAAATACATTAATTCTTTAGAAATTAATATGTATGTATTGTTAGAGAGAGAGAGACAGAGAAAGTGAAAGAAAGAGTTTGATATGTGAATTTGTTGTGTATTTTCACAGGCAATAGTTATTGATATTTTAAACAAGTTTAAAAATGACATATTTTGAAAGTTGACTTTAGGTCTTCTCCAGTTGGAATACTCATGTAATACCGTCAGTTATGTGCTATGCATGATACACACTTAGATGATCATCTATCTTTCAATACATGACTGACGAGGCAGATTTTTTTCCTGCAGTAGGTTGCCATTTCTTTCTACAGTTGCCATCCAAGGCTATAGAACCTGATCTGCCCTGCTATTTACCCATAGCTTGGGGGAGAAGAAGGATTCATACCATTATCAAGGGCATTAACATGTAAGTGAATGTAATGGGTTTGACTGGAATTTGAACTCGGTTGTCCATTTTCTCAATCCAAGCCACTATCCATTATTGCACCACAATACAATCTTCCTATTAGTACAATATTGCTTTTAGCATGAAAAGTTCATTTTTTATTCTTACAATACACTAGCTATAATATTTTATAACATTGTCTTTATTTTGGAGTTTCAAAAGATGAGATTTGCAACTGATATACAGCGCATTTTATCATAAGTGATACTTTAAACGATGCTTGATTTTGATGCAGTAAAAGACAGATTGCAAATTCTAGTTGAACATAAGTTCTGGGTATGATCATAAGGTTTAGAGGAATATGGAACTACCTCTTAATTGCTGTTGTTCCTAGGTTCACCCTAATCCAGATCGGTAGCAGTCATTAGGGTCCCAGCTATAGTTAAATAGTGAAGACTCTGAAAATACCAGCAATACATTTTTATATAAAAAAAATTACCAACAATGCTTATTTATAGTAAAATTACAAACAATACATCAAACAACATGAAAGAACTCTTTCATAACATTAATTCATATAATATCTTACAATTTCTTAAAGATATCAAACTGTGTTGCAAAATATAACTTCTACAAAACTACAACAGAAAACACACATGTCTCTACCTCTTGTAATTAGTTCACACAAACATGTATATATACAAAAGATAAGCATCAACTACCATGTATTCAATTGTGAAAGCAGAATAACGTGTATTTACTACTTCAAAGCAATTAAATTTCAGCATTAAATGACACATAGAGAGTTGGTATGCCATTAAACCAACAAATCAATCACTGAAGATAAACCCAACTACCCAAGGTAAAAGATTAAGTTCTTGGTAGATCTTTTTTTCAAAATTTTCTCTGCCTCAGTTTCCAAATGGAATCTGAGTAACTACCCAAGGAAGCATGGAAGCAAGTAAAATCAAGTTTGGCAATGCTGATTTTATGGCATCAAAGACAGAGTACTTAGAATTTTCTGCTTCAAAGTCTTCAAATTTTGTTAAGAGACATGAACACAGCCTGGAAAAGAAACCATGGAGCTTTTTGAAATGGAAATGTGGCTTGAGTCTTTTGATTTTGAAGATTTTGGGTGCTTTTTTTATTTGCTTACTCAAATTTCATAGAAACACACACACACCTCTCTCTCTCTCTCTCTCTCTCTCTCTCTGTACATATATATATATATACATATATATATATATGAATACATACAAGAGTGTGTGTGTGTGTGTGTGTTTACATACACACACACACACACACATATATATATATTTGTATGTGTGTGTAAAATTTTATTTTGTTCTAAACCAATAAAATGAATTGCGCCTCAAGTAAATAAATCAATGACAGGTGTTTGTCATGGCTGGAATGGTTTACAAAAGGTTCTTTTTGACAAATTTTGGCATTTTTTAAGCATTTGCTGACTAATAAAGAGAAAGAGAGACAGACAGGGAGAGGAAAAGAGCAAACCACTTGATTTTTTTGGCCTCATTTACGAAAAGATCAAGTGTTTAGACTTGGGCTTAGTTAATTGTTTTTAGCTTGCTCATAAGGGTGTTGATGAAAACATTACTAGTGTAAAAGCATTAATAAAAAAGCAAAAACATTTGGAAAAAAACTTTAATCTATGCTTTCCTTTGTGTTGTTCCTCCTGTTTCAGACTGTCTCCACTTTGAAGAAATCCACTCAAAAAGAGGAGTTTCTATGAAACTAGATTCTTCAATTTGAGGCTTTTAAAAGAAAAAAAAATTTCTTTTTTTTTTGGCAAAGAGAAATTAATTTCCTCCATTAATTTCTGATTGTTATTTCAGCCACTCTTATATCTGGCTTCGTTTCATTCTTTCAGTGGCAAAAGATCGCAGGATATTTAAGATGAGTATATTAAAAATTATAAATATAGATATATTATCAATTCATTTTCTATACAGGCTAAGAACAGATTTCTTTATCTAATGGAAATTGTTTTGTTTTATTATATACATATGTCTATATATTATATACATATATACAAGAGGGAGGTACTGAAAAAAAAATATATATATATAAATATATATATATATATATATATATATATATATATGCGTACACATGTATTAAAATGTGATACAAAAATATATATCCGAATAATACAGAGGAATAAATGTCAAAATGTAAATCTGCTTTTAGCGTATATACATACATACATCCACGCATATATATATATATATATATATATATATATATATATATATATATATATATATGTGTACATTTTTGCTCATCATAGCAGAACTGAGTCCTATGCACAATGCAGTCTTCCTGTGCTGAATTGAGACTCAATTAATCACCTGAAGATTGCTTATATATATATATATATATATATATATATATATTACTTTAAAAAAAATATGATTCCTTCGCTACATAAGAGTTCTCTCTCTCTCTCTCTCTATATATATATATATATATATATATATATACATATATATATATATGTGTGTGTGTGTGTACATATATACACATATATATATGTGTGTGTGTGTATATATATATATATATATATGCACACACATACACACACACATATATATATATATATATATATATATATATATATATATATTATATATATTTGAATAAAACAGATCTTTAAGGTGCCATGTAATAAGTTATTTCACCACAAAGTTGAAGGGCTCTGGATCATGACTTTACTTCCAAAAGTTGAAATAAAAAATGATCATTTCAACTTTTGGAAGTAAAAATCTGATGATCCAGTGAAATAACTTATTACATGGCACCTTAAAGTGGTCTGTTTTTATTCAAACATATTTGCTCTGAACTTACATTGAGCTCTCTGGATATCATCCTCCTTGGGTCTACCCATACAGATTACCTAGTTTTGCATAAACTAACTATATATATATATATATATATATATATATATATATATATGCACCCACACGCATTCTGTTTCCTGATTGTGTTCAGTCTTTATGCTATGTGTCTGAAGATTCAAGTATTAAACACACTCTAACCACTTGGTGTTGACCTGTCAACTTTTACATTTATGTACATAATTGTCTCTATGGTATATAGACTTTATGAATTTAAGCACAGTACTAGATTTGTGGCAATGTTTTGTCAATTCACAGTTGAATTGGCTAGATCATTGTATGTTCTATTCTGACAGTTTCTTTTCTCGCACTTCTCACTTGTGGCACTCTCTTCCAGTTTGTTGCTTTCCAGCCAATTTCACTATTCTAAAATTCATATGTAATGTTAATCATTATCTACTGTCTTCTTGATTACTCTTTGAATACTCTTTGACTGTTCTCACTCCTTAGTAATTTTTTTCTTTTTTTTATTCTTAAATGCTGATTAAACCCCTTGTATCTTAGTGACTTGCATGAGATGATAATATGAGGTTTTCATATATATATATATATATATATATATATATAAAAGCTGGCCACTTGTATTCAAGGATACCCATGTACATCTACTATAACTATGCTGAGTAAACCTTAATTACACTTTCTGGGATAGAGAGTGTGATCAACAATCTGAATAAGGCCAGAACACTCAAATCCCCGGTCACGATGACTTGTGGCTTTATGCTAGCACATCTATCAATGGTTCCCCCAAGTGTTCCATCTACCCAATTTTACTCACAAGGCTTAGGTCAACCTGTGGTATAGTTTTCAGGCACTTTCCAAATGTGTCGCACGTTGGGATCATCCCACTCCAGACTAATAACATCAGGAAGTCTCCTTCCTGAGAAATCAACTGTGATGAGATTTGAACTTCGGTCTCATGGTCAGAAAGTGAATGTTCAAACCACTTGGCCATGTGTCCATAATATATATATATATATATATATATATATATATATATATATATATAATTTAGTGCACACTGAGTCAAGTAAAAACACAGTGTTCAATGTAAAATAACAGAGATAAGATATATATTAAAATGTATTATAACATAGTTGCTAACTGCATGTTGTTACTAAACATTTTGTGCATGTAGCTTTCTGATTGCCACATGTATGAAACTGAGAAGAACAGCAGTATCATTCTTTTTAATATATGTACACAGACATAAGTATCTATTTGTTTACAGTTCATTCAAATAAGCTGTTTAAGTTATTGTAAGTGCTTAAAATTCTCAAATTCTTAGTAGTTCTAAAAAAATTAACAGATACCAGCTGATAGCGTTTGGCTTATGTACATATGAATTGAACATTAATTTGGAGGCATGAAATAAGTGTACATATTGGATATTGTGTTTATTGTCTCAATTTTTACATTGAGGTTTTCATATATATATATATATATATATATATATATATATCCTTTAAGGGTCCATTGGTATAATTTATTTCCCCAGGAAATTTATTTTTCCCTGACTCCTCTGACCACACTTCCAAGGGTGAAAAAAAATGAATTTAAATTTACATATAATTTTTTACATTTTTGAGGGATAGTATTAAGTTAATACAAGGTGATATCGCGAGTGGTGAGATATATATAATACAATCACATCCCAAACTATTATGGGTATGACCAGAACTCAAAATACCAATCATAGTAATAATTCTGAAGCAGGTATATATAAAATAAATGCTCACAACTGCTCTTTACATTACACTGGAAAACTTGCAGAAATTTAAATAAAGTATCTATGAACACAAAAAGGATCTTATATACAACAATTTATCAAGTGCATTAGTAACACATAGAAAAAACTTCAACCACAACTTTAATCTAAAGAATGCCACACTTATTAAAAGAGAAAGTAACAGACTTAGATGGAAAATTCTTGAGAGTGCCATTATTGAATCTTACCAAAATATAAATCTGCATAATGGATTTATTCAAATATCTCCATTCTTGAGAGAATTACCTCTATCACAAGCCAATATATATAACCATAAAAATGCTAAAAAATTAAAGGGAAATGGTTAAATTCATAACCTTTTATTTTAAAAATATAACATATATAAATTTATCCCATATTAAAATAATTTAAATATTAATTGCATAAAAAAATTCAACATCATTTACTCACTTTAGTTTATAGACATTAAATTATGTCACTTAGCATCTTCCATAATTTACCTTAACTTTCCAGTTAGCCAGATGAATATTTATGAGCATTTCTTTAATTTAAAATTTTGAAAATCTAACAACATATTTACTTTTGTTTATAAATACTTGTTGCCAAAATAAAATCTTTTTAAGTGCTTAAAATTATCAATTTTTTAGTGGTTCTAAAAAAAAATTAACAGATACCAGCTCATAGGCGTAATCCATAAAAAAAACCCAGCAGAGAAAATCATGTCATGTATATATAAAGGGAGTATAAATTTGTGTATATGAAAAAAGTGTATATACTGGATAGTGAATTTATTGTCTCAATTTGACATTGAGTGTTTATATTGGATGTTGTACATATATGTGTATATTATTATCAATGTCTCAATTTGACATTAAAATTTGAATTAAAAGTTCCTTCAATTTTCAATGTTGAATTTGTATGTTCTTATGTATGAAATTTTTATTTATAAGATTGGGATTTTCTCCAATTTGGGGATAAGTGTCTGCAGTTTTGTCCACTGGTTTTTGTCTACTGTCATTTTGTCCTATTACGGGCTTACTATCAGATCTTTTTTACAAGTGGACATTAAATACACAGTCAAATCTGACATTTTTTTATGAACACAAATTGGAGATTTTATAGCTTTCCTTTGGAACTTCTTGCTGTGTCAATTTTTTTTGTTCTAATTTTAGAAATAAGTTACCAAAAAGAAAATTATAAAAGAAGATGAAACATAGCAAACAACAATTTTTTAAGGACATTTTTCATCTTACAATCTTGGATTCTATCAATTAATTTTTTAGTTGAAATTTTCAAAAACTTTTAAGCAAAGCAGAACATTGAATATTAATTCCAAAGTTCTGAAAATGCCCTTTCCTTTCATTTCATTCTTATCCAGTGTACAAGTCAGTTGTTACCAGTAATTTTTGCTTCCTTTTCTTTACTTTTGAAAGTGTTTCAAAATTAGGTTAAAAAAATAATGAGGGTAGATGAATTTTTTTCTATTTTGAGTCAAAGTATTTATAAAACAAAATGTTAATCATGAACTCTTGTTGAAAAGTATGTGTTCTTTAAATTAACAATTTCTTCCTTGAACCCTAGAATCTGATTAAACATTTGAAAATCAGGTATATTTGGAAATAAGTTTCACCAAAAAAGGATTTAATCTAAATATTTTTCTAAATTAAAAACAAACGAAACACATTCAGATTAACGTTTATTAAATTAAAGAAATTGACAATTTTTTTAAAAAGGATACATTTTACGTGAGTTTTGTAACATTTTTATTTTTACTTTTACTTCCTTTTTTTCTGAATATAAAAAGAGAAACCTTTTTTTGGAAATTGTTAATCTTATATTTAAAAAGAAAACAAAAAAATTCAGAAAAGAATAAGCATTAATCTATTCGTATGTATAAATTTATAAGCCTGTAAGTTTACAACTTGGTAAAGAAAAATGAAAATAAAATAAAGAGGCTGAGAAAAAAAAATTTCATTTTTATTCCATAAGAATTATTCTGAGAATATAAAGAAAAGAAGCATAGTATAATAGGATGATATATACATATTGGATTTATTTTTGCATTATTTTAAAATCTCTCTCTTTTTTTTTATATATATATATTTTGTCTCTTTTGTAAGCAAGGGTAGATGAGTCAGTCACTTCAGTTTTAAACTGTTGTAAAAACAGTTGTTCTATCTATAAAGCAGAACTTCATACATAAATGTATGGCCCTTTCAAAGGTTGCTCAAATGAATATAAAAATATTGCCACAGTTTGATTTTATTTTTACTTAGAGTTGACAAATAATATTGCCGGGCATGAGGTTTAAAAAAGATAAAAGAACCTAAAAGAAAAAGAGGAAAGTAAAATAATTTTATAAATACATTTTCACATGATTTTACAAATGATATATAGATACACACACACACATATATGTGATCATGTGTGTGTGTGTGCATTTCTGTTTATATCCATACAGAGGTGTCTATCTATGTTTTATATTAGGAGATATATATCTATCTATTTATCTCTGTTCATATCTGTATATCTATCAATCTTAGTCTGTTCATATGTATCTATCTTAATCTGTTTATATCTATCTATCTATCTATCTATCTATCTATCTATCTATAAACAAATATTTGTCACTCTTTATGCCTCATTACATGTATTTATTTGTATTATTGAAATACATAAGTATGCAGTGATATTTCATTTTTCATGCATATAAGCATGTTTTGCTATTTCTTTGTCTCTCCTGAGTATAAGAAATTTATACATGAGCTCATATACACACTATAAAAAAATGGTTAACAATAGTAAAAATTATATATATATATATATATATATATATATATATATGTATATATATATATATACTGTTAACAATGGTATTTACACTATGCCAGTAAGAAAAAATATATATACACATGAATACACAAGTGAATATAGACGCAAATATCAAATACTGACAAATGAATAAAGTCAAGCACTGTCTTACACATACATTTATACAAGGGGGTGCTGAAAATTATGGAGCATGCCCACTTCCCAAAATCAAATCAAATGATGAAACATCAGAATTTTGGAGAGGTATCTCTTCTTTGTTTGGCTTAGAATTTTCAGTAACCCCCTCATTCATTCATATATATATATATATATATATATATATATATATATATATATATATATATATTTAAATATGTTTTTAACAGTACAAAAAACGTTTTATGGCATTAAAAGAAAGAAATTTATTACTATAGGCCATGATAAATTTTAAAACACGAACACCAGTTGACCAGTTTCATCCCTTCTCATCAGAACTATAAACAGAGAAACAAATTATAAGAAGAAAGTCTGTCATGGATGAAAAAATATAATAATAAAAGTTATAGCACCTAAGATGCTAGAGACACATATATATATATATATATATATATATATATATATATATATATATATATATATATATATATGTTTTTGTGTATGTGTGTGCATACAAGTGAAGTCTGGTCCAAGAACAATGAAATTAGGAGCAAATATACTAAATATATTTTGAAAATAATAAGAAATGATTCCACAAAAACTGTTATCTGAAGACACAATACTTAATAACATATATATACATGCAATATATATATATATATAGATAGATAGATAGATAGATAGATAGATAGATAGATAGATAGATAGATAGATACATATAAGTAAAGATGTGAACCTTTAAAGTTGTCGGTTTATTAATATAACTGATATATATAGATAGATAGATAGATAGATAGATACATAAAATACTTATACAAATTTTGGGGAACGATCCGCACACAAAAACAAGTCCAAATATCCATATAAAAATACCTCTGTAAATTCTTCATTTTTAAAGTTGATAGTAGAAGCTGCTAAATGTACAGTCCAAGATACAATCCAAAAATACCTTAAATTTTGGGAGTGGTTTTCTGAAACCAAAACAAGGTAAAAATGTCCATACAGACATATGCTCAAAAGGCCATCATTGTACCTCACCACAGCAACTCATAACAAATGTTTAAAATGTCCTCCACTTGCTTCTACACATGCATGCATCAGTTGGATCATTGACCGGTTGTTCCCTTTTAAATACTCCCACATGGTGTTGAATGGTTTCACAAACCTCCATGACACTTTGATGAAGCATCTCTGCATTATTAATGACAGCTGTATAAACCAATTGTTTTAGGTGCTACCACAGATAAAAATCAAAAGGAAACATGCCGGCCATGGACCTCCCCTACCTACCCATCTTTCATGGTAGATGTCAGCCAGTGTATTGTGAGCAATGTGAATAAAATATGCTGGAGCCCCATCATGTATGAACCACATGCACCGTATTAGCAAGGGTACATCCTCTAGCAGGTTTGGAAGTGTGTTCAAAATAAAGTTCTTGAAGATAGCTCCTGTAAGATGTGCTGGGAGAACATATGGACCTACCAGTCATATACAATTCCAATAGCCTGTATTGTACCATTGGGATTCTGATCCATACACAAATGTTGGTTGTGTAAATTTGTTATTCTATCTCTTCCAAATGTTGCTTCATTTGTAAACAAGACTGAAAAGATGAGCAACAGATCAGCAGTTTGTGAAAAAAACCATTGGCAAAAGTTCTCTCATGGTGAGTGATCAGAGGGTGAAAGATCCTTCACAAATGATACCAATACAGGAGCTGCTCTTGAAGTACCCTCCATGTGGTACTATGAGATGTATGACATGCTAGGGCCACTCAATATTTGCTGATACCTGGATCATATCCAAAAGCCTATAGAATGTGTTCTTTGTGGTTATGCATATGAGTATATGATACCTTGTGGTAACATGGATCCTATCTCAGCAACCCAATGGAAACAGCAGTAAAGGCTGGATGACTTGGCTGCTTTAAGTCTGTAAATGCAATCTGATGCAGCCGTGTCCATTACCATGCATGTGGATGTATGTAAAAACATATCTGCATGCTCATGATATGAATATTCTGCTATTGTTAAATGGAACGCTCCTCAGATAACTCACTACTACACACATTAAACATTGGAGACAGATTAACCACAAATGTACACGAATGTCAAATATAACTAAATGGCAACAGAGAACCATCTACCTTAAACTTTCTTTAAACTCAATAACTCAAAAACAAAGGATTTGTGGATATATGTTTATATGGACTTTTGTCTTTGTTTTGATATGAGGAACCTGCCCCCAATGTTTGTAATAGTATGTTTGAAAAACCTGTATATGTTTACCATTTGCTATATTTGTGAGATAAGTTTGCTTAATATTACAGACAGCACTGCATCTATAGATATAGAGAGTGTGGCCATAGGGATCTACACTGGATGGTGACTGCCATTTTTACGCCACATATGCATACATACATAAATACATATTTTCATATTTTATTTCAGGAATTTAGTAATTGTCAATATTCTTGTATTATTTTGAATAATAGTTTCCATTATGGTTGATATAGATGTTATTATTGATACATTTCAACCAAATGCTCTGTGGTTATCATCAGATGTCAATTGAATGACTGATATAAGATATCTATTATGAAACGTTGTACCTATGATTTAAATTATTGTTTGTTCCTGTGGAATTAGTGCTTCACTACCTGATTCAAGGACCCAAGAATGAACAATAGTTGATATTGCAGGAATGAAACATATCTAGATTAACATCTTTATTGACCAAAATAAGAACAATAGTTTGAAATAATACAAGAATGAACACACACACACACACACACACACACACACACACACACACACACACACACACACCTGTATCTATCTATATATTTATCTATCGATTCAAATTAGGGAGATGAAACACTTGGGGGGTCATTTATAGCTGTCCTAGCACAAAGTCCCAAGTCATCATGACTGAGGGTTTGATTGTACTAGCCTTGTTTAGAATGTAGATCATACTAGATACCATGCTCTCTCCCAGAAACAGTAACTAAGGTCTTCTCAGTATAGTTGCAGTATAAACCACAGGTGGACTCTGGGTGTTGAACAAACCCAAATGTGCCTGAGCAAGTGTCTGAATTAGGGATTGGCTAGCCGGCATAGTAGTCGGGTATCCTCAACTATGAGTGGTCAGCTACACATTATCTATCTATCTATCTATCTATCTATCTATCTATATATATATATATATATATATATATATATATGTTTGGTTGAGCTCTCTAGGGAAGGGTTTTTTAAAAAAAAACAGTGGCTCCCACTGCTATTAAGTATTACTCTTCAAGTAAATTGAATTGAGCTTTCCAAGCCACTGGTGTATTTCGTATAGAGAAAAACGTTAAAATTACTTTACATTCTGCCATGTGGTGATGGCCTAGAGGTAAGATATCTGACTGATGTCAAATTAGTTTAGGTTCCGATCCCAGCTTAAAGCAATTGGACATCTAGCCACACTGAGGAGCTATGACACCGTGAAACAGTCTATATCTATCTACCTATCTCTCTGTCTCTCTCTCTCTCTCTCTCTCTCTCTCTCTCTCTATATATATATATATATATATATATATATATATATATATTTTCTCATCTATACATACTCATACATGAAGATCCCCCCACTAATAGTCACATTAATGCACAAATATGCATAAATATAAACACAGAAAAATGCTCATATATTTGAAAGTTTTACAAAATCCTTAAAGGCCTGCAGAAAAAATATCCAAAAATGTTTTACTTAAAAATGTATCAAAACTTATTTCTCTTGTATACTTTTCATTTTCATGTGATTTTATTGCATAAATATTTTTCTCTTCTGAAATTTTGATTGTGTAATTTATTTCCTTTTTGTATTTCAGTTGAAATGATGTATGTCCCAGAAAAGCAATGAAAAATTCTTAGCTTAGTAAAGCCTCTCCCCCAAATATAGAAGAATGAAAAAATAGTTTTACCCTGTAATAATGTCAATAACAAGGAGAAGAATAATAAGTTGAAAATACATTTCTTGAAGGAATTCTGAGTGAACTTGCTGCAAGAATATTGGACAAAATAAGACACATAGAAGTGAATTCTGGTGAAAAAGTTTAGAACTTCAAATTTAAACTACAGGCCAAATGTTTGCCCACCCCCTCTGGATTTAATAAGTACCAAGTTTTATCCCTTCTTTTGTGACTCCTGCTAAACTAGTATCCTGAAATTATCTAACCCATTAGTGCATCAATTTTTTAGAGAGGGGTTTATCTAAATTTTAAATTCCTCCAATCCTAAGATTACCATTATTGAGCAATGTAGATTATGCAAAAAGCTATAATTTTAAGGAAACTTTATGTAGTAATTGGTTAATTGTTTTTGTTGTTGTTGTTCTTCTTCTTCTTCTGTCTGTCTGTTTGTCTGCTCGGTGGTGGTAGAATGTTACTAGTTTGGTTTTGGTTGTATTGAATTTTATAAATCAGTCCTTCCCCCATTGAGCTACCTGTTGTCAGTCTGAGCAGAGATGAACTGCTAGATTATGGTCTTCCAGATTTCTGGAGGTGCCCCCATATTTTCAGTATATACTTATATTCATATAAGCAAACTATTTCATTAGTTTCAGTTCATAATATCCTCCTCGTTAAAAATATTGGTAATAACTTGTTTTGGAAGTGTCACCTTTTTTTATGAAAATGTCAATGTCTTTTTATACATAACTCCAAAATATATAAGCAACAGAAACATATATTTGATCAACACAATATCCCATATACCTGAATCAATTATTATTTTACATGTTAATATCGACTCTTTGATGTTCTATAACCTTCATTATTCTTTCAGTCATTGATTTTATTTATAAATAAATCATTAAAAATATAGACCAAAGAAACATATATTTGATTAACACAATATCCCATATATCTGAATAAATTATTATTTTACATGTTAATATGGGCTCTTTGATGTTCTATAACTTTCATTATTCTTTCATTCATTGATTTTATTTATAAATAGATCATAAAAGATATAGGCTATAGAAACATATTTTTTAATACAATATCCCATATGCCACAATAAATTATTACCATGTTTATATGGGTTCCTTTATGTTTTATAACCTTCACCAACTTTTGGTTCATGTATTTAGTTAACTTTTCTAGTGTTTCAAATATGGCACCAGGTATTTATTGCTTTCCAAAATTCTTCTCTGAATATTTTTCCATTCTCTTTTAATGATAGACCAGAGATTTTCTCTTTGGTTAGTCTTTGAAAAGGTTGGGAGACATTCAATTAATTTGTTATCTTTGAAACAATATTTTTTTATTTTTTTTGAAAGGTATGCAATAATCAACTTTACAGAATGTCTACGGACATGATATTGTATGAATTTGCTCCTTTGTTTAAAACATGTGATTTTTGCACTCAAAAATATTTTGTCCAAAAACTTTGGTATGAATTCTGGCCAAAATATGTGAGATACACTTCACCGTTTTTTGGAAGTGGGTGTGTCTAAGACTGACCACAAAAGGATAAAGAAGTAAGAAAGAAAGACAGAGAATCTAAGAAAGAGAGTAAAAAGAATGATGCCAGCCACAAAGACAGAAAAAATAATGGTTAAGAAAGAGAAAAGCCTGAAAAAATATGAGTAAATGCAAAAGCAATGAAAATATAAAATTGAATAATAATAATAATAATACCTAGTAGTAGTAGTATTAGTAGTAAAAAAATAAGAAAAAAGTAAAAGAAAAAATAGAAGAAAAGTAAAAGAAGAAGAAAATGTAGAAGAAAAAGTAAAAGAAGAAAAAGTAAAAGAAAAAGAAGAAAAAGTAAAAGAAAAAGTAGAAGAAAAAGTAACAGAAAAAGTAGAAGAAAAAATTTAAAAAAGAAGAAAAAGCAGAAGAAAAAGTAAGGAAATGAAGTAGTAGTAGTAGCTGAAGAAGAAGAAGATGAGAAAGTCATTGAAGCAAAAGAACATAAATTACATGGATTTAACATTATAATAAGCAGCAAGGAATGAAAAAAGGATATACAAATTTTATAACTATGAAAAAATAAACCTTAGGAGAGAATGAAAAAGAAAGGAAGAAAATGACAAAGAGTGAAAGTAAAAAGTAAAAGATTCTAAGAAAGGAAAAGCTGAGAAAGATTTTTAAAGATCTAGCAATAGATTAAAAAAGCAGAAGAAGAATGAAAAACTGAAATGAAAAGAAAAAGAAAAGCCTCCAACTTCATAAAAGAAAGAAAAAAGATAAAATTAGAAAGGAACAAATTATACAAATGAAAGGCTTTTTCATTATCTCAAAAGATAGAATAAACGCAGAAAAATAATAAGTTGATTGATTGCATGATCTAAGGAAACATGGGGTTGATTGAATCTCTGGGGCAAGGGTCCAGGATCACATGGCATGGGCCATCTCCCCTACAAGCATTAAATGACAGGTAGTACTGTCACTAAGGAAGATCAGACAAGAGAAAATACTGAAAGAAAGAATCAAAGAGTGAGAAAGAAGGGAGAAGAAAAGGAAGACAGAATTAAAAAGTATGAATAGAAATGAAGAAGAAAAAAAGAAAGAATAAGAAAAAAAAAAGAAAATGAATGAAAAGAAAGAGGAAAAAAGAAAGAAAAATAAGGAAAAGAAAAAGAAATAAAAAGGAAATGAAAAACTAAGAAAAAAAGAATTTAAATGATGAAGAAAAAGAAAGAATAAAGAAAGAAAAGAAAATGAATGAAAACGAAAAGGAAGAAGAAAGAAAACACGAGAAAAAAGATGAATAAAACAAAGAGGAAAAAAGAAAGAAAAAATAAGGAAAAGAAAATGAATATGAAGAAGAAAAAAGAAAGCAAAAATAAGGAAAAGAAAATGAATATGAAGAAGAAAAAAGAAAGCAAAAATAAGGAAAAGAAAATGAATATGAAGAGGAAAAAAAAAGAAAAAAAAGAAAAAAATGAATATGAAGAGGAAAAAGAAAGGAAAAAAAAGGAAAAGAAAATGAATATGAAGAGGAAAAAAAAAAAAAAAAAAGGAAAAGAAAATGAAATGAAGAGGAAAAAGAAAGAAAAATAAGGAAAAGAAAAAAAAGGAAAAAAAAGAAAAAAATAAAAAGAAAAAAAAAGGAAAAGAAAAAAGAAAAAAATAAGGAAAAAAAAATGAATATGAAGAAGAAAAAAAGAAAAAGAAAAAAAATAAGGAAAAGAAAATGAATATGAAGAGGAAAAAAAAAAAAAAAATAAGGAAAAGAAAATGAATATGAAGAGGAAAAAAAAGAAAAATAAAAAAAGAAAAGAAATGAAGAAGAAAAAGAAAGAAAAAAATAAGGAAAAGAAAATGAATATGAAGAGGAAAAAAGAAAGAAAAAAATAAGGAAAAAAAAAATGAATGAAGAGGAAAAAAAAAAGAAAAGAAAAAAAAAAAAGAAAAAGAAAATGAAAAGAGAATAAGAAGAGGAAAAAGAAAAAAAAAAAGGAAAAGAAAAAATATGAAGAAAAAAAAAAAGGAAAAAAAATAAGGAAAAGAAAATGAATATGAAGAGAAAAAAAAGAAAGAAAAAATAAGGAAAAAAAAAATGAAAAAAAAGGAAAAAAAAAAAAAAAAAAAGAAAATGAATATGAAAAAAAAAAGAAAAAAATAAGGAAAAGAAAATGAATATGAAGAAGGAAAAAAGAAAGGAAAAAAAGGAAAAGAAATGAATATGAAGAGGAAAAAAGAAAAAAAAAAAAGAAAAGAAAAATGAAAAAGAAAAGGAAAAAGAAAATGAATATGAAGAGGAAAAAAGAAAGGAAAAAGGAAAGAAAAAAATAAGGAAAAAAAAAAAAATAGGAAAAGAAAAAAATGAAGAGAAAAAAAAAAAAAATAAGGAAAAGAAAATGAATATGAAGAAGAAAAAAGAAAGAAAAAATAAGGAAAAGAAAATGAATATGAAGAGGAAAAAAAGAAAGAAAAATAAGAAAAGAAAATGAAATGAAAAAGAAAAAAAAAAAAAAATAAGGAAAAAGAAAATGAAAAAAAAAAGAAAAAAAAAAAGAAAAAAATGAATAAAAAAAAAGAAAAATAAGGAAAAGAAATGAATATGAAGAAAAAAAATAAAGAAAAAATAAGGAAAAGAAAATGAATATGAAGAAGAAAAAAGAAAGAAAAAATAAGGAAAAGAAAATGAATATGAAGAGGAAAAAAGAAAGGAAAAATAAGGAAAAGAAAATGAATATGAAGAGGAAAAAAGAAAGAAAAAATAAGGAAAAGAAAATGAATATGAAGAGGAAAAAAAGAAAAAAGAAAAAAAAAATATGAAAAAAAAAAAATGAATAAAAAGAGGAAAAAAAAAGAAAAAAAAAGGAAAAGAAAATGAATATGAAGAGGAAAAAAGAAAGAAAAAAATAGGAAAAGAAAATGAATATGAAGAAAAAAAAGAAAAAAAAAATAAGGAAAAGAAAATGAATATGAAGAAGAAAAAAAAAAAAAAAGGAAAAGAAAATGAATATGGAAGAGGAAAAAGAAAAAAAATAAGAAAAGAAAATGAATATGAAGAAGAAAAAAAGAAAGAAAAAAAATAAGGAGAAAAAAAAATGAATATGAAGAGGAAAAAAGAAAGAAAAAAATAAGGAAAAGAAAATGAATAGAAAAGAAAAGAAAAAAAAAAGAAAAGAAAAAATAAGGAAAAGAAAATGAATATGAAAAGAAAAGAAAAGAAAAAAAGAAAATAAGGAAAAGAAAATGAATATGAAGAAGAAAAAAAAAAGAAAAAATAAGGAAAAGAAAATGAATATGAAGAAGAAAAAGAAAGAAAAATAAGGAAAAGAAAATGAATAAAGAAAAAAAAAGAAAAAAAAGAAAAAGAAAATGAAGAGGAAAGGAAAAAGAAAAGAAAAATATGAAAAGAAAATGAATATGAAGAGGAAAAAAGAAAGGAAAAATAAGGAAAAGAAAATGAATATGAAGAAGAAAAAAGAAAGGAAAAATAAGGAAAAGAAAATGAATATGAAGAAGAAAAAAGAAAGAAAAAATAAGGAAAAGAAAATGAATATGAAGAAGAAAAAAGAAAGGAAAAAATAAGGAAAAGAAAATGAATATGAAGAAGAAAAAAGAAAGGAAAAAAATAATATGAAAAGAAAATGAATATGAAAAAGGAAAAAGAAAAAAAAAAAAAAGGAAAAGAAAATGAATATGAAGAGGAAAAAAGAAAGAAAAAATAAGGAAAAGAAAATGAATATGAAGAGGAAAAAAGAAAGAAAAATAAGGAAAAGAAAATGAATATGAAGAAGAAAAAAGAAAGGAAAAATAAGGAAAAGAAAATGAATATGAAGAGGAAAAAAGAAAGAAAAAATAAGGAAAAGAAAATGAATATGAAGAAGAAAAAAAGAAAGAAAAAATAAGGAAAAGAAAATGAATATGAAAGAAAAAAGAAAGAAAAAATTAGGAAAAGAAAAATGAATAAGAAGAAAAAAAAAAAAAGAAAGAAAAGAAATATGAAGAAGAAAAAAAGAAAGGAAAAATAAGGAAAAGAAAATGAATATGAAGAAGAAAAAAGAAAGGAAAAAAGAAAATGAATAAGAAGAAAAAGAAAGGAAAAAAAGGAAAAGGAAATGAAAAGAAAAAGGAAAAAGAAAGGAAAAAAGAAAATGAATATGAAGAGGAAAAAAAAAAAGAAAAATAAGGAAAAGAAAATGAATATGAAGAAAAAAAAAAAAAAAAAATAAGGAAAAAAAATGAATAAGAAGAAAAAAGAAAGGAAAAGAAAAAGGGAAAAGAAAAGAAATGAAGAAGAAAAAAGAAAAAAAAATAAGGAAAAGAAAAAAAAGAAAAGAAAAAAAAATAAGGAAAAGAAAAATGAATATGAAGAGAAAAAAAAAGAAAAATAAGGAAAAGAAAATGAATATGAAGAGGAAAAAAAAGAAAAGAAAAAAAGGAAAAGAAAATGAATATGAAGAAGAAAAAAGAAAGAAAAATAAGGAAAAAGAAAATGAATATGAAGAAGAAAAAAAAGGAAAAAAAAAGGAAAAAAAAAATGAAAAGAAAAAAAAAAAGAAAAAAGAAAGGAAAAGAAAATGAAAGAAAAAAAAAAAGAAAAAGAAAAAAGAAAGGAAAAGGAAAAGAAAATGAAAATGAAAGAAAAAAGAAAGAAAAAAAAGGAAAAGAAAATGAATAGGAAAGAAAAAAAAAAAAAAAGGAAAAAAATGAATATGAAGAGGAAAAAAAAGAAAAAAATGAAAAGAAAAATGAATAGAAGAAAAAAAGAAAGAAAAAATAAGGAAAAGAAAATGAAATGAAGAAAGAAAAAAAGAAAAAAGAAAAAAATAAGGAAAAGAAAATGAATATGAAGAAAAAAAAAAGAAAGAAAAAAATAAGGAAAAGAAAATGAATATGAAAAGGAAAAAAAAAAGAAAAAAAAAAAAAAAAGAATAAGAAAGAAAAAAGAAAAAAAAAGAAAATGAAAATGAAAAAAGAAAAAAAAAAGGAAAAGAAAATGAATATGAAGAGGAAAAAAGAAAAAAAAATAAGGAAAAGAAAATGAATATGAAAGGAAAAAAAAAAAAAGAAAAAAAAATAGGAAAAAAGAAAAAAAAAGGAAAGAAAAAGAAATGAAAAAAGAAAAAGAAAAAATAAGGAAAAGAAAATGAATATGAAGAGGAAAAAAAGAAAAAAAAGAAAGGAAAAGAAAATGAATAAAAAAAGAAAAAAAAAGGAAAAGAAAATGAATATGAATGAAAAAAAAGAAAAAAAAAAAGGAAAAAAAAAATGAAAAGAAGAGGAAAAAAGAAAGAAAAAATAAGGAAAAGAAAATGAATATGAAGAGGAAAAAAAGAAAAAAAAATAAGGAAAAGAAAATGAATATGAAGAAGAAAAAAAGAAAAAAAAATAAGGAAAAAAAAAATGAATATGAAGAGGAAAAAAGAAAAAAAAAAGGAAAAGAAAATGAATATGAAGAAGAAAAAGAAAAAAAAATAAGGAAAAGAAATGAATATGAAGAGGAAAAAAGAAAGAAAAATAAGGAAAAGAAAATGAATATGAAGAAGAAAAAGAAAGAAAAATAAGGAAAAGAAAATGAATATGAAGAAAAAAAGAAAGAAAAAAATAAGGAAAAGAAAATGAATATGAAGAAAAAAAAGAAAGGAAAAAAAAGAAAAGAAAATGAAAATGAAGAGGAAAAAGAAAAAAAATAAGGAAAAAGAAAATGAATATGAAGAGGAAAAAGAAAAAAAAAAAAATAAGGAAAAGAAAAATGAATAGGAAAGAAAAAATGAAAAAGAAAATGAATATGAAGAAAAAAAAGAAAGAAAAAATAAGGAAAAAAAATGAATATGAAGAGGAAAAAGAAAAAAAAATAAGGAAAAGAAAATGAATATGAAGAAGAAAAAAAAAAAAAAATAAGGAAAAGAAAATGAATATGAAGAGGAAAAAAGAAAGAAAAAAATAAGGAAAAAAGAAAATGAATATGAAGAAGAAAAAAAGAAAAGAAAAAAATAAGGAAAAGAAAATGAATAGAAAAAGAAGGAAAAAGAAAAAAAATGAAGATGGAAAAAGAAAAGAAAAAATGAAAAGAAAAAAAAGAAAGAAAAAAAAAGGAAAAAAAATGAATATGAAGAAGAAAAGAAAAAAAAAAGAAAAAGAAAATGAATATGAAGAGGAAAAAAGAAAAAAAAAAATAAGAAAAAGAAAACAAAATATGAAGAGGAAAAAAGAAAGAAAAAATAAGGAAAAGAAAATGAATATGAAGAAGAAAAGAAAGAAAAAATAAGGAAAAGAAAATGAATATGAAGAGGAAAAAAGAAAGAAAAAATAAGGAAAAGAAAATGAATATGAAGAGGAAAAAAAAAGAAAAAATAAGGAAAAGAAAATGAATATGAAGAGGAAAAAGAAAGGAAAAAAATAAAAAAAAAAATGAAAAATGAAGAGGAAAAAAAGAAAGAAAAATAAGGAAAAAAGAAAATGAATATGAAGAGGAAAAAAGAAAGGAAAATAAGGAAAAGAAAATGAATATGAAGAGGAAAAAAAAAAAAAAAAAAAGAAAATGAAAATGAATAAAGAAAAAAAAAAAGAAAAAAAGGGAAAAGAAAATGAATATGAAGAGGAAAAAGAAAGAAAAAAATAAGAAAAAAGAAAATGAATATGAAGAGGAAAAAAAAAAATAAAAAAATAAATGAAAATGAAAGAAAAAGAAAGAAAAAAAGGAAAAGAAAATGAAAAATAAGGAAAAAAAAGAAAAATAAGGAAAAGAAAATGAATAAAAAGAAAAGAAAAAGGAAAAGAAAATGAATATGAAGAGGAAAAAAGAAAGAAAAAAAATAAGGAAAAGAAATGAAAAAATGAAGAAAAAAAGGAAAAAATGAAAATAAGGAAAAGAAAATGAATATGAAGAGGAAAAAAGAAAAGAAAAAATAAGGAAAAGAAAATGAATATGAAGAAGAAAAAAGAAAGAAAAAATAAGGAAAAAAAATGAATATGAAGAGGAAAAAAGAAAGAAAAAATAAGGAAAAGAAAATGAATATGAAGAAGAAAAAAAGAAAGGAAAAATAAGGAAAAGAAAATGAATATGAAGAGGAAAAAAGAAAGGAAAAATAAGGAAAAGAAAATGAATAAGAAGAAAAAAGAAAGAAAAAATAAGGAAAAGAAAATGAATATGAAGAGGAAAAAAGAAAGAAAAAATAAGGAAAAGAAAATGAATATGAAGAGGAAAAAGAAAGAAAAAGTAAGGAAAAGAAAATGAATATGAAGAGGAAAAAAGAAAGAAAAATAAGGAAAGAAAATGAATATGAAAGGAAAAAAAAGGAAAATAAAAGAAAAGAAAATGAATATGAAAGAAGAAAAAAAGAAAAGAAAAATAAGGAAAAAAAGAAAATGAATATGAAGAAGAAAAAAAAGAAAATAAAAAAGAAAAAAAATGAAGAGAAAAAAAAGAAAAAAATATGAAAAGAAAATTAAAAAGAAAAGAAAGGAAAAAGAAAAAAATGAAAGGAAGAAGAAAAAAAAGAAAGAAAAATAAGGAAAAGAAAATGAATATGAAGAGGAAAAAGAAAGAAAAATAAGAAAAAAAAATGAATATGAAGAGGAAAAAGAAAGAAAAAATAAGGAAAAGAAAATGAATATGAAAGGAAAAAAAAAGGAAAAGAAAAGAAAAAAAGAGGAAAAGAAAAGAAAAAGGAAAAGAAATAAATGAAGAGGAAAAAGAAAAAAAAATAAGGAAAAGAAAATGAATATGAAGAGGAAAAAAAAAAAAAAAAAGGAAAAAAATGAATATGAAGAGGAAAAAGAAAGAAAAAAGGAAAAGAAATGAATATGAAGAAAAAAAGAAAGGAAAAAAAGAAAAAATGAATATGAAGAAGAAAAAGAAAGAAAAATAAGGAAAAGAAAATGAATATGAAGAAGAAAAAGAAAGAAAAGAAAAATGAAAGGAAAAAGAAAAAAAATATGAAGAGGAAAAAAGAAAAAAAAAAAAGAAAAAGAAAATGAATAGAAGAGGAAAAAAAAAAAAAAAGGAAAAGAAAATGAATATGAAGAGGAAAAAAAAAAAAAATAAGGAAAAGAAAATGAATATGAAGAGGAAAAAAGAAAAAAAAAAATAAGGAAAAGAAAAATGAATATGAAGAGGAAAGAAAAAAAAGAAAGGAAAGAAAGAAAAAGAAAATGAAAAGGAAGAAAAAAGGAAAAGAAAATGAATAAGGAGAAAGAAAAAAAATAAGGAAAAGAAAATGAAAAAAAAGAAAAATAAGGAAAAGAAAATGAATATGAAGAGGAAAAAAGAAAGAAAAATAAGGAAAAGGAAAATGAATATGAAGAAGAAAAAAGAAAGAAAAAATAAGGAAAAGAAAATGAATATGAAGAAAAAAAAAAAAAGAAAAAATAAGGAAAAGAAAATGAATATGAAGAAGAAAAAGAAAGGAAAAATAAGGAAAAGAAAATGAATATGAAGAAGAAAAAAGAAAGGAAAAATAAGGAAAAGAAAATGAATATGAAGAGGAAAAAAAAAGCAAAAATAAGGAAAAGAAAATGAATATGAAAGGAAAAAAAAAAGAAAAAAATAAGGAAAAGAAATGAATATGAAAAGAAAAAAGAAAAGAAAAATAAGGAAAAGAAAATGAATATGAAGAAGAAAAAAGAAAGAAAAATAAGGAAAAGAAAATGAATATGAAGAGGAAAAAAAAAGAAAAATAAGGAAAAGAAAAATGAAATGAAAGAAAAAAAAGAAAAAGAAAATAAGGAAAAGAAAATGAATATGAAGAAGAAAAAGAAAGGAAAAATAAGGAAAAAAAAATGATGAAGAAAAAAAAGAAAGAAAAATAAGGAAAAGAAAATGAATATGAAGAAGAAAAAGAAAGAAAAATAAGGAAAAGAAAAAATGAAGAGGAAAAAAAAAAAAATAAGGAAAAGAAAATGAAATGAAAAGGAAAAAAAAAATAAGGAAAAGAAAATGAATATGAAGAAGGAAAAAAGAAAGGAAAAATAAGGAAAAGAAAAATGAATATGAAGAAGAAAAAAAAAAGAAAAATAAGGAAAAGAAAATGAATATGAAAAGGAAAAAAAAATAAGAAAAAGAAAATGAATATGAAGAGGAAAAAAAAGAAAAATAAGGAAAAGAAATGAATAAAGAAAAAAGAAAAAAAAAAGGAAAGAAAAATGAAAATGAAGAGGAAAAAAGAAAAAAAAAAGGAAAAAGAAAAAAAAAATGAAGAGGAAAAAAAAAAGAAAAGAAAGGAAAAAGAAAATGAATATGAAGAAAAAAAAGAAAAAAAATAAGGAAAGAAAATGAATATGAAAGGAAAAAAGAAAGAAAAAGGAAAAGAAAATGAATATGAAGAAGAAAAAGAAAGAAAAAATAAGGAAAAGAAATGAATATGAAGAGAGAAAAAGAAAGGAAAAAAAGGAAAAGAAAATGAATATGAAGAAGAAAAAGAAAGAAAAAAAGGAAAAGAAAATGAATATGAAGAAAAAAAAAAAAAGAAAAAAATAAGGAAAAAGAAAATGAATATGAAGAGGAAAAAAAAAAGGAAAAAAGGAAAAGAAAATGAATATGAAGAGGAAAAAAAAAAAAAAAAATAAGGAAAAGAAAAATGAAATGAAGAAGAAAAAAGAAAAGAAAAATAAGGAAAAGAAAATGAATATGAAGAAAAAAAAGAAAAGAAAAAAAGAAAGAAAAGAAAAAAGAAAATGAAGAAAAAAAGAATATGAAAGGAAAAAAAAGGAAAAGAAAAAATGAATAGAAAAAGAAAAAAAAAAAAAAAGAAAAAAAAAATAAAGAAAAAAAAAGGAAAAATAAAAAAAAAAAAAATGAAAATGAAGAGAAAAAGAAAAGGAAAAGAAGAAAAAGAAAGAAAATGAAGAGGAAAAAAAGAAAGGAAAATAAGGAAAAGAAAATGAATATGAAGAAAGAAAAAAAGAAAGGAAAAATAAGGAAAAGAAAAATGAATATGAAGAAGAAAAAAGAAAGGAAAAAGAAGGAAAAAAAATGAATATGAAGAAGAAAAAAAGAAAAAAAAAAAAGAAAAGAAAATGAATATGAAGAAGAAAAAGAAAGAAAAAAAGAAAAAAAAATGAATATGAAGAGGAAAAAAAAGAAAAATAAGGAAAAGAAAATGAAAAGGAAGAGGAAAAAGAAAAAAAAAAGGAAAAGAAAATGAATATGAAGAAGAGGAAAAGAAAAAAAAGGAAAAGAAAAAATAAGGAAAAGAAAATGAAAATGAAAAGGAAAAAGAAAAGAAAAAAAATAAGGAAAAGAAAAATGAATATGAAGAAAAAAAAAGAAAGAAAAAATAAGGAAAAGAAAATGAATATGAAGAAGAAAAAGAAAGGAAAAATAAGGAAAAGAAAAATGAATATGAAGAAAAAAAAAGAAAAATAAGGAAAAGAAAAATGAATATGAAGAGAAAAAAGAAAAAAAAAATAAGGAAAAGAAAAATGAATATGAAGAGGAAAAAGAAAGAAAAATAAGGAAAAGAAAATGAATATGAAGAAAAAAAAAAGAAAGAAAAAAATAAGGAAAAGAAAATGAATATGAAGAAAAAAAAGAAAGAAAAAAAAATGAAAAGAAAATGAATATGAAGAAAAAAAGAAAGAAAAAAAGGAAAAGAAAATGAATATGAAGAAAAAAAAAGAAAGAAAAAAAGGAAAAGAAAATGAATATGAAGAAGAAAAGAAAGAAAAAATAAGGAAAAAAAATGAATATGAAGAAGAAAAAAGAAAGAAAAAGTAAGGAAAAGAAAATGAATATGAAGAGGAAAAAAAAAAAAATAAGGAAAAGAAAATGAATATGAAGAGGAAAAAAAGAAAGGAAAATAAGGAAAAGAAAATGAATATGAAGAAGAAAAAAAAAAAAAAAAATAAGGAAAAGAAAAATGAATATGAAGAAGAAAAAAGAAAGAAAAAAAAATGAAAAAGAAATGAATATGAAGAGGAAAAGAAAGGAAAAATAAGGAAAAAAAAAATGAATAAGAAAAAGAAAAAAAAAAGGAAAAGAAAATGAATATGAAGAGGAAAAAGAAAAAAAAAAATAAGGAAAAGAAAATGAATATGAAGAAGAAAAAAGAAAGAAAAATAAGGAAAAAAAAAATGAAAATGAAAGAAAAAAAAGAAAGAAAAAAATAAGGAAAAGAAAATGAATATGAAGAAGAAAAAAAAGAAAAAAAATTTGAAAAGAAAATGAATATGAAGAAGAAAAAGAAAGAAAAATAAGGAAAAGAAAATGAATATGAAGAAGAAAAAAAAGAAAGAAAAAATAAGGAAAAGAAAATGAATATGAAGAGGAAAAAAAGAAAGACAAAAAATAAGGAAAAGAAAAATGAATATGAAGAAAAAAGAAAGGAAAATAAGGAAAAGAAAATGAATATGAAAGAAAAAAAAGGAAAAAAAGAAAAAAAAAGGAAAAGAAAAATGAATAAGAAATGAAGGAAAAGAAAGAAAAAAATAAGGAAAAGAAAATGAATATGAAAGAAAAAAAAAGAAAAATAAGGAAAAGAAAATGAATATGAAGAGGAAAAAAGAAAGAAAAAATAAGGAAAGAAAATGAAAAATGAAGAGGAAAAAAAAGAAAGAAAAAAAAGAAAGGAAAAGAAAAAGAAAATGAATAGAAGAAAAAAAAAAGAAAAAAAGGAAAAGAAAATGAATATGAAGAAAAAAAAAAAAAAAGAAAATGAAAAGAAAAAGAAAGAAAAATAAAAAAAAAAATGAAATGAAGAGGAAAAAAAAAGAAAATGAAAGAAAAAGAAAATGAATATGAAGAGGAAAAAAAAAGAAAAAAAAGGAAAAGAAAATGAATATGAAGAAGAAAAAAGAAAGAAAAAATAAGGAAAAGAAAATGAATATGAAGAGGAAAAAAAAAGAAAAAATAAGGAAAAGAAAATGAATATGAAGAGGAAAAAAGAAAGGAAAAAAGGAAAAATGAATAAAGGAAAAATGAAAAAAAAATAATGAAAAAGAAAGAAAAAAAGAAAAAAAAATAAAAAAAAAATGAAAAAGAAAAAAAAAAGAGAAAAATAAGGAAAAGAAAATGAATATGAAGAAAAAAAAGAAAAAAAAATAAGGAAAAGAAAATGAATATGAAGAAGAAAAAGAAAGAAAATAAGGAAAAAAATGAATATGAAGAAGAAAAAAAAAAAAGAAATGAAAATAAAAAAATGAATATGAAGAAGAAAAAAGAAAGAAAAATAAGGAAAAGAAAATGAATATGAAGAAAAAAAGAAAGAAAAAATAAGGAAAAGAAAATGAATATGAAGAAGAAAAAGAAAAAAAAAAATAAGGAAAAGAAAATGAATATGAAGAAAAAAAAAAGAAACAAAAAATAAGGAAAAGAAAATGAAAATGAAGAGGAAAAAAAAAAAAAAAAATAAGGAAAAAAAAAATGAATATGAAGAAGAAAAAAAAAGAAAAATAAGGAAAAGAAAAATGAAATGAAGAGGAAAAAAAAAGAAAAAAATAAGGAAAAGAAAATGAATATGAAGAGGAAAAAGAAAGGAAAAAGAAAAGGAAAAGAAAATGAAAAGAAAGGAAAAATAAGGAAAAAAAAGAATATGAAAGGAAAAAAAGAAAGGAAAGAAATGAATATGAAGAAGAAAAAAAGAAAGAAAAAATAAGGAAAAGAAAATGAATATGAAGAAAAAAAAGAAAAAAATAAGGAAAAGAAAATGAATATGAAGAAAAAAGAAAGAAAAAATAAGGAAAAGAAAATGAATATGAAGAGGAAAAAGAAAAGAAAAATAATGAAAAGAAAATGAATATGAAGAGAAAAAAAAGAAAAAAATAAGGAAAAGAAAATGAATATGAAGTGGAAAAAAAGAAAAAATAAGAAAAGAAAATGAAATGAAGAAAAAAAGAAAAGAAAAAAAAGGAAGAAAAAAAAATGAATATGAAGAAAAAAAAAGAAAGGAAAAATAAGGAAAAGAAAATGAAATGAAGAGGAAAAAGAAAGAAAAAATAAGGAAAAGAAATGAATATGAAGAAGAAAAAAAAAAAAAAATAAGGAAAAGAAAATGAATATGAAGAGGAAAAAAAAAAGAAAAATAAGGAAAAGAAAATGAATATGAAGAGGAAAAAAGAAGAAAAAAATAAGGAAAAGAAAATGAATATGAAGAAGAAAAAGAAAGAAAAAATAAGGAAAAGAAAAAATGAATATGAAGAGGAAAAAAAAGAAAAAAAGGAAAAGAAAATGAATATGAAGAAAAAAGAAAGAAAAATAAGGAAAAGAAAATGAAAAGGAAAAAGGAAAGAAAAAAATAAGGAAAAGAAAATGAATATGAAAGAAAAAAAAAAGAAAGAAAAAATAAGAAAAAAAAAAAAAAATAAAGAAGAAAAAAAAAGAAAGGAAAAAACGAGAAAAGAAAAATGAATATGAAAAGAAAGAAAAAGAAAAAAAAAAAAAGGAAGGAAAAGAAAATGAATATGAAGAAAAAAAAAAAAAAAGGAAAAGAAAAAATGAAATGAAGAAGAAAAAGAAAAGAAAAATAAGGAAAAGAAAATGAATATGAAAAGCAAAAAAAAGAAAGGAAAAAAAAGGAAAAGAAAATGAATATGAAGAAAAAAAGAAAAAAAATAAGGAAAAGAAAAAATGAAGAAGAAAAAAGAAATGAAAAATAAGGAAAAAAATGAATATGAAGAGGAAAAAAAAAGAAAAATAAGGAAAAGAAAAATGAATATGAAGAGGAAAAAGAAAGGAAAAATAAGGAAAAGAAAATGAATATGAAGAGGAAAAAAAAAAACGAAAAATAAGGAAAAGAAAATGAATATGAAGAGGAAAAAAAAGAAAAATAAGGAAAAGAAAATGAATATGAAGAGGAAAAAAGAAAGGAAAAATAAGGAAAAGAAAATGAATATGAAGAGGAAAAAAAAGAAAAATAAGGAAAAGAAAATGAATATGAAGAAGAAAAAAGAAAGGAAAAATAAGGAAAAGAAAATGAATATGAAGAAAAAAAAAAAAAAGGAAAAAAATGAAAGGAAAAGAAAATGAAATAAGAAGAAAAAAAAAGAAAAAAAAAAAAAGAAAAAGAAAATGAATAAAAGGAAAAGAAAGAAAAATAAGGAAAAGAAAATGAATATGAAGAGGAAAAAAGAAAGAAAAAATAAGGAAAAGAAAATGAATATGAGAAGGAAAAAGAAAGAAAAAATAAGGAAAAAGAAAATGAATATGAAGAGGAAAAAGAAAAGAAAAAAAGAAAGAGAAAATGAATATGAAGAAGAAAAAAAAAGAAAAAAGAGGAAAAAAAAGAAAAATGAAGGAAAAAAGAAAGGAAAATAAGGAAAAGAAAAAAAAAAAAGAAAAAATAAAAAAAATAAAGAAAAGAAAATGAATATGAAGAGAAAAAAAAGAAAGAAAAATAAGGAAAAGAAAATGAATATGAAGAAGAAAAAGAAAAGAAAAATAAGGAAAAGAAAATGAATATGAAGAAGAAAAAAAGAAAGGAAAAAATAAGGAAAAGAAATGAAAATGAAAGAAGAAAAAAGAAAGGAAAAATAAGGAAAAGAAAATGAATATGAAGAGGAAAAAGAAAAAAAAATAAGGAAAGAAAATGAATATGAAGAAAAAAAAAGAAAAAAGGAAAAGAAAAGAAAATGAAAAGGAAGAAAAAAAAAAAAAGGAAAAAATAAAGGAAAAGAAAATGAATATGAAAAGAAAAAAAGAAAGAAAAAAAATGAAAAGAAAATGAATATGAAGAAGAAAAAAAGAAAGAAAAATAAGGAAAAGAAAATGAAATATGAAGAAGAAAAAAAAAGAAAAAAAATAAGGAAAAAAAAAATGAATATGAAAAAAAAAAAAAAAAAAAAAATAAGGAAAAAAATGAATATGATGAAGAGGAAAAAGAAAGGAAAAAATAAGGAAAAGAAAATGAATATGAAGAAGAAAAAAAAAAAAAAGAAAAAAAATATGAAAAGAAAAAGAAAGGAAAAAGAAAAGAAAAGAAAAAAAATGAAAGAAAAAAAGAAAAAAGAAAAATGAAGAAGAAAAAAAAAGAAAAATAAGGAAAAGAAAATGAATATGAAGAGGAAAAAAAAAGAAAAATAAGGAAAAGAAAATGAATATGAAGAGGAAAAAAGAAAAATAAGGAAAAGAAAATGAATATGAAGAGGAAAAAAAAAAGAAAAATAAGGAAAAAGAAAATGAATATGAAGAAAAAAAAAAGAAAAATAAGGAAAAGAAAAAATATGAAAAGGAAAAAGAAAGAAAAAAAAGGAAAAGAAAAAATAGAAAAGAAAAAGAAAAAGAAATGAAAAAAGAAAAGAAAAAAAAAAAAAGGAAAGGAAAAAAAAATGAATATGAAGAGAAAAAGAAAAAAAAAATAATGGAAAAGAAAATGAAAATGAAGAAAAGAAAAAAAAAAAGAAAAGAAAAAAATAAGGAAAAGAAAATGAATATGAAGAAAAGAAAAAAAAAAAAAAAAAAGAAAATGAATATGAAGAGAAAAAGAAAAGGAAAAATAAGAAAAGAAAATGAATATGAAGAGAAAAAAAAAAAAAAAAATAAGGAAAAAAATGAATATGAAGAGAAAAAAGAAAGGAAAAATAAGGAAAAGAAAATGAATATGAAGAAGAAAAAAGAAAGGAAAAATAAGGAAAAGAAAATGAATATGAAGAGGAAAAGGAAAAATAAGGAAAAGAAAATGAATATGAAGAGGAAAAAAGAAAGGAAAAATAAGGAAAAGAAAATGAATATGAAGAGGAAAAAGAAAGGAAAAGTAAGGAAAAGAAAATGAATATGAAGAAGAAAAGAAAGGGAAAATAAGGAAAAAAGAAAATGAATATGAAGAAGAAAAAGAAAGGAAAAAATAAGGAAAAGAAAATGAATATGAAGAAGAAAAAGAAAAAAAATAAGGAAAAGAAAATGAATATGAAGAGGAAAAAAGAAAGAAAAAAAATAAAGAAAAGAAAATGAAATGAAGAAGGAAAAAGAAAGGAAAAATAAGGAAAAGAAAATGAATATGAAGAGAAAAAAAAGAAAGGAAAAATAAGGAAAAAAAATGAATATGAAGAAAAAAGAAAAAAAAAAAATAAGGAAAAAAAAAATGAATATGAAGAAAAGAAAAAAAGAAAAGAAAAAAAAAGAAAAAAGAAAAAAATGAAATATGAAGAAGAAAAAGAAAAAAAAAAATAAGGAAAAGAAAATGAATATGAAGAAGAAAAAAGAAAGAAAAATAAGGAAAAGAAAATGAATATGAAGAAGAAAAAAGAAAGAAAAAATAAGGAAAAGAAAATGAATATGAAGAAGAAAAAAGAAAGAAAAAATAAGGAAAAGAAAATGAATATGAAGAGGAAAAAAGAAAGAAAAAATAAGGAAAAGAAAATGAATATGAAGAAGAAAAAAGAAAGAAAAATAAGGAAAAGAAAATGAATATGAAGAAAAGAAGAAAAAAAAAAAAAAAAAAAAAAAAAAAAATGAAAATGAAGAAAAAAAAAAAAAAAAAAGAAAAAAAAATGAAAATGAAGAAGAAAAAAGAAAAAAAAATGAAAAAGAAAAAAAAGAAAAAAAGAAAAAAAGAAAAAAAAAGGAAAAGAAAATGAATAAAAGAGGAAAAAAGAAAGAAAAATAAGGAAAAGAAAATGAATATGAAGAAGAAAAAAGAAAGGAAAAAAAAAAGAAAAAAAATGAAGAAGAAAAAAAGAAAAAGAAAAAATGAAAAGAAAATGAATATGAAGAGAAAAAAGAAAGGAAAAAAAAGAAAAGAAAATGAAATGAAGAAGGAAAAAAAAAAAAATAAGGAAAAGAAAATGAATATGAAGAAAAAAAAGAAAGGAAAAAAATAAGGAAAAGAAAATGAATATGAAGAAGAAAAAAGAAAGGAAAAATAAGGAAAAGAAAATGAATATGAAGAGGAAAAAAAAGAAAGGAAAAATAGGAAAAGAAAATGAATATGAAGAAAAGAAAAAAAAAAAGGAAAAAGAAATAAGGAAAAGAAAATGAAATGAAGGAAAAGAAAAAAGAAAAGAAAAAATAAAGAAAAAATAAGAAAAGAAATGAAAGAAAGAAAAAAAAGAAAAAAAAAAAAAAAAGAAATGAATATGAAAGAAAAAAAAAGAAAAGAAAAAATAAGGAAAAGAAAATGAATATGAAGAGAAAAAAAGAAAGAGAAAAAAAAGGAAAAGGAAAAAATGAATATGAAGAGAAAAAAGAAAGAAAAAAAAAAGGAAAAGAAATGAATATGAAGAAGAAAAAGAAAGAAAAATAAGGAAAAGAAAATGAATATGAAGAAGAAAAAGAAAGAAAAAATAAGGAAAAGAAAATGAATATGAAGAGAAAAAAAGAAAGGAAAATAAGGAAAAAAATGAATATGAAGAAGAAAAAAGAAAGAAAAATAAGGAAAAAAATGAAAATGAAGAAAAGAAAAAAGAAAAAAAAGAAAAAAATGAAAAAAAAAGAAAAAATGAAAAGAAAAAAAAAAGAAAAAAAGAAAAAAATGAAAAAGAAAAAGAAAAAAAAAGAAAATGAATATGAAGAAGAAAAAAAAAAAAAATAAGGAAAAGAAAATGAATATGAAGAGGAAAAAAAAAGAAAAGTAAGGAAAAGAAAATGAATATGAAGAAAAAAAAAGGAAAAATAAGGAAAAGAAAATGAATATGAAGAGGAAAAAGAAAGCAAAAATAAGGAAAAGAAAATGAATATGAAGAAGAAAAAAGAAAGGAAAAATAAGGAAAAGAAAATGAATATGAAGAAGAAAAAAGAAAGGAAAAATAAGGAAAAGAAAATGAATATGAAGAGGAAAAAAGAAAGGAAAAATAAGGAAAAGAAAATGAATAAAAAAAAAAAAAAAAGAAAAAAGAAAAAAATGAATATGAAGAGGAAAAAGAAAGGAAAAATAAGGAAAAGAAAATGAATATGAAGAAGAAAAAAAAAGAAAAAATAAGGAAAAGAAAAAATGAATAGGAAGAGGAAAAAAAAGAAAAAAAAAAAGGAAAAGAAAAATGAATATGAAGAGGAAAAAGAAAGAAAAAATAAGGAAAAGAAAATGAATATGAAGAGGAAAAAAGAAAAGAAAAATAAGGAAAGAAAAGAAAAATGAATATGAAGAAGAAAAAAGAAAGAAAAAATAAGGAAAAGAAAATGAAAGAAAAAGAAAGAAAAAAAAAAAGAAAAAAAAAGAAAAAAATGAATATGAAGAAGAAAAAAGAAAAAAATAAGGAAAAGAAAATGAATATGAAGAAGAAAAAGAAAGGAAAAATAAGGAAAAAAAAATGAATATGAAGAGGAAAAATAAAAAAAAAAGGAAAAAGAAATGAATATGAAGAGGAAAAAAGAAAGGAAAAATAAGGAAAAAAAATGAATATGAAGAGGAAAAAAGAAAGAAAAATAAGAAAAAGAAAATGAATATGAAGAGGAAAAAAAAAAAAAAATAAGGAAAAGAAAATGAATATGAAAGAAAAAAAAAAGAAAAAAAAAGGAAAAAAATGAAAAAGGAAAAAATGAAGAAGAAAAAAGAAAGAAAAATAAGGAAAAGAAAAATGAATATGAAGAAGAAAAAAAAAGGAAAAAATAAGGAAAAGAAAATGAATATGAAGAAGAAAAAAAAAGAAAAATAAGGAAAAAAAAAAATGAATAGAAAAAAGAAAGGAAAAAGAAAAGAAAAAAAAAGGAAAAGAAAAATGAAAAGGAAAAAAAAAGAAAAAAAAAAAAAAAAAGAAAAAAAAGAAAAAAATGAATATGAAGAAGAAAAAGAAAGAAAAAATAAGGAAAAGAAAATGAATATGAAGAAGAAAAAAGAAAGAAAAAATAAGGAAAAGAAAATGAATATGAAGAGGAAAAAAAAAAGAAAAAATAAGGAAAAGAAAATGAATATGAAGAGGAAAAAAGAAAGAAAAAAAGAAAAGAAAAAAAGAAGAGAAAAGAAAAGAAATGAAAGGAAAAAAAATGAAAAAAGAGGAAAAAGAAAAGAAAAAAGGAAAAGAAAAATGAATATGAAGAAGAAAAAGAAAGAAAAATAAGGAAAAAATGAATATGAAGAGGAAAAAAGAAAAAAATAAGGAAAAGAAAATGAATATGAAGAGGAAAAAGAAAAGAAAAATAAGGAAAAGAAAATGAATATGAAGAGAAAAAGAAAGAAAAAATAAGGGAAAAGAAAATGAATATGAAGAGAAAAAAAAAAGGAAAAATAAGGAAAAGAAAATGAATATGAAGAGGAAAAAAGAAAAAAAAAAAAAAAAAAGAAGAAAATGAATATGAAGAAAAAAAAAGGAAAAATAAGGAAAAGAAAATGAATATGAAGAGGAAAAAGAAAGGAAAAATAAGGAAAAGAAAATGAATATAAGAAGAAAAGAAAGAAAATAAGGAAAGAAAAAATAAGGAAAAAAAAATGAAAAATAAGGAAAAGAAAATGAATATGAAGAAGAAAAAAATATGAAAAGAAAAAAAGAAAAAAGAAAAAAAAAAAGAAAAGAAAAATGAATATGAAAAAAAATAAGGAAAAGAAAATGAATATGAAGAAGAAAAAAAAGAAAGAAAAAATAAGGAAAAGAAAATGAATATGAAAGAAAAAAAAAAAAGGAAAATAAAGAAAAGAAAATGAATATGAAAGGAAAAAAAAAAAAAAATAAGGAAAAGAAAATGAATATGAAAAGGAAAAAAGAAAGGAAAAATAAGGAAAAGAAAATGAATATGAAGAAGAAAAAGAAAGGAAAAAAATAAGGAAAAGAAAAAAAAATATGAAGAAGAAAAAAGAAAGGAAAAAAAGGAAAAGAAATGAATATGAAGAGGAAAAAAAAAAAAAAAAAGGAAAAGAAATGAATATGAAGAAGAAAAAGAAAGGAAAATAAGGAAAAGAAAAATGAAGAGGAAAAAAAAAAAAAAATAAGGAAAAGAAAAATGAATATGAAGAGGAAAAAAAAAAGGAAAAATAAGGAAAAGAAAAATGAATATGAAGAAGAAAAAGAAAGAAAAATAAGGAAAAGAAAATGAATATGAAGAGAAAAAGAAAGAAAAAATAAGAAAAGAAAATGAATATGAAGAGGAAAAGAAAGAAAAAAAATAAGGAAAAAAAATGAATAAGAAGAAGAAAAAAAAAAAAAAAGGAAAAGAAAATGAATATGAAGAGGAAAAAAAAAAAAAAAAAAAAATAAGGAAAAGAAAATGAATATGAAGAAGAAAAAAAAAAAATAAGGAAAAAAAATGAATATGAAGAAGAAAAAAAAAGAAAGGAAAATAAGGAAAAGAAAAAAATGAATAGGAAGAATAAAAAAAAAGAAAAAAAAGAAAGGAAAAAGAAAATGAATATGAAGAGGAAAAAGAAAGGAAAAATAAGGAAAAGAAAATGAATATGAAGAGGAAAAAAGAAAAGGAAAAGAAATGAAAAGAAAATGAAAAAAAAGAAAAAAGGAAAAAAAAGAAAAAAATAAGGAAAAGAAAATGAATATGAAGAAGAAAAAGAAAGAAAAAATAAGGAAAAGAAAATGAATATGAAGAGGAAAAAAAAAGAAAAAATAAGGAAAAGAAAATGAATATGAAGAGGAAAAAAGAAAGAAAAAATAAGGAAAAGAAAATGAATATGAAGAAAAAAGAAAGGAAAAATAAGGAAAAGAAAATGAATATGAAGAGGAAAAAAAAAGAAAAAATAAGGAAAAGAAAATGAATATGAAGAAGAAAAAAGAAAGGAAAAAATGAAGGAAAAAGAAAAATGAATATGAAGAGGAAAAAAAAAAAAAATAAGGAAAAGAAAATGAATATGAAGAAGAAAAAGAAAGAAAAAAATAAGGAAAAGAAAATGAATATGAAGAAGAAAAAGAAAAAGAAAAATAAGGAAAAGAAAATGAATATGAAGAAAAAAGAAAGGAAAAATAAGGAAAAGAAAATGAATATGAAGAGGAAAAAAAAAAAAAAATAAGGAAAAGAAATGAATAAAAAAAAAAGAAAAAAAAAGAAAAGAAAATGAATAAAGAAAAAAAAAAAAAAAAGGAAAAAAAAAATGAAGGAAAGAAAATGAAAAGAAAAAAAAGAAAAAAAATAGGAAAAGAAAATGAATATGAAGAGAAAAAAAGAAAAGAAAAATAAGGAAAAGAAAATGAATATGAAGAGGAAAAAGAAAGAAAAATAAGGAAAAGAAAATGAATATGAAGAGGAAAAGAAAGAAAAAAAGGAAAAGAAAATGAAATGAATAAGGAAAAGAAAAAAAAGGAAAAGAAAAAAAAAAGAAAAGAAAAAATGGAAAAGAAAATGAATATGAAAAGGAAAAAAGAAAAAAAATAAGGAAAAGAAAATGAATATGAAGAAGAAAAAAGAAAGAAAAAAATAAGGAAAAGAAAATGAATATGAAGAAGAAAAAAAAGAAAAAATAAGGAAAAGAAATGAATATGAAGAGAAAAAAGAAAAAAAAAAATGAAAAGAAAATGAATATGAAGAAGAAAAAAAAAAAAAAATAAGGAAAAGAAAATGAATATGAAGAGGAAAAAAGAAAGAAAAATAAGGAAAAGAAAAATGAATATGAAGAGGAAAAAAAAAGAAAAAATAAGGAAAAGAAAATGAATATGAAGAAGAAAGAAAAAAGAAAGAAAAAAAAGGAAAAGAAAATGAAATGAAAAAGGAAAAGAAAAGAAAAAAAAAGGAAAAGAAATGAATATGAAGAGGAAAAAAAAGAAAAAAAAGAAAGGAAAAGAAAATGAATATGAAGAGGAAAAAAAAGAAAAAAGGAAAAGAAAATGAAAAGAAATGAATATGAAAAAAAAAAAGAAAGAAAAAAATAAGAAAAGAAAATGAATATGAAGAAAAAAAAAGAAAGGAAAAAAAAGGAAAAAATGAATGAAAATGAAGAAAAAAGAAAGAAAAATAAGGAAAAGAAAATGAATATGAAGAGGAAAAAAAAAAGAAAAAATAAGGAAAAGAAAATGAATATGAAGAAGAAAAAAGAAAGGAAAATAAGGAAAAGAAAATGAATATGAAGAAGAAAAAAAAAGAAAAAATAAAAAAAAAAAATGAATATGAAGAAAAAAAGAAAGGAAAATAAGGAAAAGAAAATGAATATGAAGAGAAAAAAAAAAAAAAGGAAAAGAAATGAAAAAAAAAAGAAAAGAAAAAGAAAAAAGAAAAGAAAAAAAAAAAAGAAAATATGAAAGAAAAAAAAGAAAGAAAAAATAAGGAAAAGAAAATGAATATGAAGAGGAAAAAGAAAGAAAAAATAAGGAAAAGAAAATGAATATGAAGAGGAAAAAGAAAGGAAAAATAAGGAAAAGAAAATGAATATGAAGAAGAAAAAGAAAGAAAAAATAAGGAAAAGAAAATGAATATGAAGAAGAAAAAAGAAAGGAAAAATAAGGAAAAGAAAATGAATATGAAGAAGAAAAAAGAAAGGAAAAATAAGGAAAAGAAAATGAATATGAAGAAAGAAAAAAAAAAAGAAAAAAAAAAAAAAAAGAAAAGGAAAAGAAGAAAGAAAAAAGAAAGAAAAAATGAGGAAAAGAAAATGAATATGAAGAGGAAAAAAGAAACGAAATATAAGGAAAAGAAAATGAATATGAAGAAGAAAAAAAAAGAATGTATAAGGAAAAAAATGAATATGAAGAAGAAAAATAAAGAAAAAATAAGGAAAAGAAAATGAATATGAAGAGGAAAAAAGAAAAAAAATAAGAAAAAGAAAATGAATATGAAAAAAAAGAAAGAAAAAAAAGGAAAAAGAAAATGAATATGAAGAGAAAAAGAAAAGGAAAAATAAGGAAAGAAAATGAATATGAAAGAAAAAAAGAAAGGAAAAATAAGGAAAAGAAAATGAATATGAAGAAGAAAAAAGAAAGGAAAATAAGGAAAAGAAAATGAATATGAAGAAGAAAAAAAGAAAAAAAAAAAAACGGGAATGAAAATGAAAAAAAAAAAAAAATGAGAAAATAAAAAAGAAAATGAATGAAAAAAAAAAAAAGAAAAATAAGGAAAAGAAAAAAATGAAGAAGAAAAAAAAGAAAGAAAAAATAAGGAAAAGAAAATGAATATGAAGAAAAAAAAAGAAAAGAAAAAATGAAAGAAAAAAAAGAAAAATGAAAGAAAATGAAGAAGAGGAAAAAGAAAGAAAAATAAGGAAAAAGAAAATGAATATGAAAAGAAAGAAAAAAGAAAAGAAAAATAAAAAAGAAAATGAATATGAAGAGGAAAAAGAAAGAAAAAATAAGGAAAAGAAAATGAATATGAAGAGGAAAAAAAAAAGAAAAAATAAGGAAAAGAAAAATGAATATGAAGAGGAAAAAAAAAGAAAAAAAATAAGGAAAAGAAAATGAATATGAAGAAAAAAAAAAAAAAAAAAAAGGAAAAAAAAATGAATATGAAGAGGAAAAAGAAAGGAAAAATAAGGAAAAGAAAATGAATATGAAGAAAAAAAAGAAAAAAAATAAGGAAAAGAAAATGAATATGAAGAGAAAAAAAAAAAGAAAAATAAGGAAAAGAAAAATGAATATGAAGAAAAAAAAGAAAGGAAAAATAATGAAAAGAAAATGAAATGAAGAGGAAAAAAAAAAAAAGGAAAGGAAAAGAAAATGAATATGAAGAAGAAAAAAAGAAAGGAAAAATAAGGAAAAGAAAATGAATATGAAGAGGAAAAAAAGAAAGAAAAAAATAAGGAAAAGAAAATGAATATGAAGAAGAAAAAAAAAAAAAAATAAGGAAAAGAAAATGAATATGAAGAAGAAAAAAAGAAAGGAAAAATAAGGAAAAGAAAATGAATATGAAGAAAAAAAAAAAAAAGAAAAAATAAGGAAAAGAAAATGAATATGAAGAAAGAAAAAAAGAAAAAAAAAAAAAATAAGGAAAAGAAAATGAATATGAAGAAAAAAAAGAAAGGAAAATAAGGAAAAAAAAGAAATGAATATGAAGAGGAAAAAAAGAAAAAATAAGGAAAAGAAAATGAATATGAAGAGAAAAAGAAAAGAAAAATAAGGAAAAGAAAATGAATATGAAGAAGAAAAAAGAAAGGAAAAATAAGGAAAAGAAAATGAATATGAAGAAAAAAAAGAAAAAAAAATAAGGAAAAGAAAATGAATATGAAGAAGAAAAAAAAGAAAAATAAGGGAAAAGAAAATGAAATATGAAGAGGAAAAAGAAGAAAAAAAAAGAAAAGAAAATGAATATGAAAAAGAAAAAAAAAAGAAAAAAAATGAAAAGAAAAAGAAAATATGAAAAGAAAAGAAAAAAAGAAGGAAAAGAAAAATGAATATGAAAAAGAAAAAAGAAAAAAGAAAAAAGAAAGGAAAAGAAAATGAATATGAAGAAAAAAAAAAGAAAGAAAAAAAATAAGGAAAAGAAAATGAATATGAAGAAGAAAAAGAAAAAAAAAAATAAGGAAAAGAAATGAATATGAAGAGGAAAAAGAAAAAAAAATAAGGAAAAGAAAATGAATATGAAAGAAAAAAAAAAAGAAAAATAAGGAAAAGAAAATGAATATGAAGAAGGAAAAAAAAAATAAGGAAAAGAAAATGAATATGAAGAAGAAAAAAAGAAAGAAAAAATAAGAAAAAAAGAAAATGAATATGAAAAAGAAAAAAAGAAAGAAAAAATAAGGAAAAGAAAAAATGAAGAGAAAAAAGAAAGAAAAAATAAGGAAAAGAAAATGAATATGAAGAAGAAAAAAAAAAAAATAAGGAAAAGAAATGAATATGAAGAAGAAAAAAAAAAGAAAAAAAGGAAAAAGAAAAATGAATATGAAGAAAAAAAAAGAAAGAAAAATAAGGAAAAGAAAATGAAATGAAGAGGAAAAAGAAAGAAAGAAAAAATAAGGAAAAAGAAAATGAATATGAAGAAGAAAAAAAGAAAGAAGAAAAATAAGGAAAAGAAAATGAATATGAAGAGAAGAAAAAAGAAAGAAAAAATAAGGAAAAGAAAATGAATGAAGAAGAAAAAAGAAAGAAAAATAAGGAAAAGAAAATGAATATGAAGAAGAAAAAAAAAAGAAAAATAAGGAAAAGAAAATGAATATGAAAGAGGAAAAAAGAAAGAAAAAATAAGAAAAGAAAATGAATATGAAGAAGAAAAAAAAAAAAAAAATAAGGAAAAGAAAATGAATATGAAGAAGAAAAAAGAAAGAAAAAATAAGGAAAAGAAAATGAATATGAAGGAAAAAAAAGAAAAATAAGGAAAAGAAAATGAATATGAAGAGAAAAAAGAAAGGAAAAATAAGGAAAAAAAAATGAATATGAAGAGGAAAAAGAAAAAAAAATAAGGAAAAGAAAATGAATATGAAAAAAAAAAAGAAAAAATAAGGAAAAGAAAATGAATATGAAGAGGAAAAAGAAGAAAAAATAAGGAAAAAAAAAAGAATATGAAGAAGAAAAAAGAAAGAAAAAAAATAAAAAAAAAAAATGAATATGAAGAAGAAAAAGAAAAGAAAAATAAGGAAAAGAAAATGAATATGAAAAAAAGAAAAAAAGAAAAGAAAAAAAATAAGGAAAAGAAAATGAATATGAAGAAGAAAAAAAAAGAAAAAAGGAAAAAAATGAATATGAAGAAGAAAAAGAAAGAAAAATAAGGAAAAGAAAATGAATATGAAAAGGAAAAAAAAAAGAAAAGAAAGGAAAAGAAAGAAAAAAAAAAAGAAAAAATAAGGAAAAGAAAATGAAAATGAAGAAAGAAAAAAAAAGAAAAAAAATAAGGAAAGGAAAGAAATGAAATGAAAAAGAAAAAGAAAGAAAAAATAAGGAAAAGAAAAAAATGAATATGAAGAGGAAAAAAAAAGGAAAAAATAAGGAAAAGAAAAATGAATATGAAAAAAAGAAAAAAAAGAAAAAAAATAAGGAAAAGAAAATGAATATGAAGAAAAAAGAAAAGGAAAAATAAAAAAAAGAAAATGAATATGAATAAAAGAAAAAAAGGAAAAAAAAAAATGAAAGGAAAAAGAAAAAAAATAAGGAAAAGAAAGAAAAAAAAAAAAAGAAAAAAATAAGGAAAAGAAAATGAATATGAAGAAGAAAAAAGAAAGAAAAATAAGGAAAAGAAAAAATGAAGGAAGAAAAAAAAAAAAAAAAATAAGGAAAAGAAAATGAATATGAAGAGGAAAAAGAAAGAAAAAAATAAGGAAAAGAAAATGAATATGAAAGGAAAAAAGAAAAGAAAAAAAAAAAGAAAAGAAAAAAAAATATGAAGAGGAAAAAAAAAGAAAAAAAAAAGGAAAAGAAAATGAATATGAAGAAGAAAAAAGAAAGAAAAATAAGGAAAAGAAAATGAATATGAAGAGGAAAAAAGAAAGGAAAAATAAGGAAAAGAAAATGAATATGAAGTGGAAAAAAGAAAAGAAAAAATAAGGAAAAGAAAATGAATATGAAGAGGAAAAAAGAAAGAAAAAATAAGGAAAAGAAAATGAATATGAAGAGGAAAAAAAAGAAAAAAATAAGGAAAAGAAAATGAATAAAAAGAAGAAAAGAAAAAAGAAAAAATAAGGAAAAAGAAAAAAAAATATGAAGAGAAAAAAAGAAAGAAAAAAATAAGGAAAAGAAAATGAATATGAAGAGAAAAAAAAAAAGAAAAATAAGGAAAAGAAAATGAATATGAAAGGGAAAAAAGAAAGGAAAATAAGGAAAAGAAAATGAATATGAAGAGGAAAAAAGAAAGGAAAAAATAAGGAAAAGAAAATGAATATGAAGAAAAAAAAGAAAGAAAAATAAGGAAAAGAAAATGAATATGAAGAGGAAAAAAGAAAGAAAAAAAAAAGAAAAGAAAATGATGAAGAAGAAAAAAGAAAAGAAAAATAAGAAAAAGAAAATGAATATGAAGAAGAAAAAAAAAGAAAAATAAGGAAAAGAAAATGAATATGAAGAAAAAAAAAGAAAGGAAAAATAAGGAAAAGAAAATGAATATGAAGAAGAAAAAAAAAGGAAAAAAATGAAAAGAAAATGAATATGAAGAAAAAAAAAAGAAAAAAAGAAAAATAAGGAAAAGAAAATGAATATGAAGATAAGAAAAAAAAGAAAAAATAAGGAAAAGAAAATGAATATGAAGAGAAAAAAAAAAGGAAAAATAAGGAAAAGAAATGAATATGAAGAGGAAAAAGAAAGAAAAATGAAAGGAAAAGAAAGAAAAAATAAGGAAATGAAGATGAAAAAAAAAAAAAAAAAATAAGGAAAAGAAAATGAATATGAAGATAAAAAAGAAAGAAAAATAAGGAAAAGAAAATGAATATGAAAGAGGAAAAAAAAAGAAAAAATAAGGAAAAAAAATGAATATGAAGAGGAAAAAGAAAGAAAAAATAGGAAAAAAGAAAATGAATAGAAGAAAAAAGAAAGAAAAAATAAGGAAAAGAAAATGAATATGAAGAGAAAAAGAAAGAAAAATAAGGAAAAGAAAATGAATATGAAGAAAAAAAAAGAAAGGAAAATAAGGAAAAGAAAATGAATATGAAGAAGAAAAAAAGAAAAAAAAAAATAAGGAAAAGAAAATGAATATGAAAGAAAAAAAAGAAAGGAAAAGTAAGGAAAAGAAAATGAATATGAAGAGGAAAAAAGAAAGAAAAAAATAAGAAAAGAAAATGAATATGAAGAGGAAAAAAGAAAGAAAAAAAAAAGAAAAAAAAAGAAAAAGAAAAAAAAAAAAAAAAAAAAAAGGAAAAAGAAAGAAAAATGAAAAAAAAGAAAGAAAAAAAGGAAAAAAATGAAAATGAAAGGAAAAAAGAAAGGAAAAATAAGGAAAAAAAAATGAATATGAAGAAGAAAAAAAAAAGAAAAATAAGGAAAAGAAAATGAATATGAAGAGGAAAAAAGAAAAGAAAAAATAAGGAAAAGAAAATGAATATGAAGAGAAAAAGAAAGAAAAATAAGGAAAAAAAAAATGAATATGAAGAGGAAAAAAGAAAAAAAAAAAGAAAAGAAAAAGAAAATGAAAAAGAAAAGAAAGAAAAATAAGGAAAAGAAAAAGAATAGGAAAAAGAAAAAAGAAAAAATAAGGAAAAGAAAATGAATATGAAGAGGAAAAAGAAAGGAAAATAAGGAAAAGAAAATGAATATGAAGAGGAAAAAAGAAAGAAAAATAAGGAAAAGAAAATGAATATGAAGAGGAAAAAAGAAAGGAAAAATAAGGAAAAGAAAATGAATATGAAGAAGAAAAAAGAAAGAAAAAAAGGAAAAGAAAATGAATATGAAGAGGAAAAAGAAAGAAAAAATAAGGAAAAGAAATGAATATGAAGAAAGAAAAAAAAGAAAAGAAAAATAAGGAAAAAAAAATGAATATGAAGAGGAAAAAAGAAAGGAAAAATAAGGAAAAGAAAATGAATATGAAGAGGAAAAAAAAAGGAAAAATAAGGAAAAGAAAATGAATATGAAGAGGAAAAAGAAAGAAAAAATAAGGAAAAGAAAATGAATATGAAGGAGAAAAAAGAAAGAAAAAATAAGGAAAAGAAAATGAATATGAAGAAGAAAAAGAAAGAAAAAATAAATAAAGAAAAAGAAAAGAAATATGAAAAAAAGGAAAAAGAAAAAAAAAAGGAAAAGAAAAGAATATGAAGAGAAAAAAAGAAAGAAAAATAAGGAAAAGAAAATGAAATGAAGAGGAAAAAAAAAAGGAAAATAAGGAAAAAAAATGAATATGAAGATGAAAAAAAAAAAAAAAAAGGAAAAGAAAATGAATATGAAGAAGAAAAAAAGAAAGGAAAAATAAGGAAAAGAAAATGAATATGAAAAAAAAAAAAGAAAAAATAAGGAAAAGAAAATGAATATGAAGAGAAAAAGAAAGGAAAAATAAGGAAAAAGAAAATGAATATGAAGAGGAAAAAGAAAGAAAAATAAGGAAAAGAAAATGAATATGAAAAGAAAAAAAGAAAAAAAATAAGGAAAAGAAAATGAATATGAAGAGAAAAAGAAAGAAAAAATAAGGAAAAGAAAAATGAATATGAAGAAAAAAAAAAAATAAGGAAAAAAAATGAAAAAAAAAAGAAAAAGAAGAAAAGGAAAAAATAAGAAAAAGAAAATGAATATGAAAGAAAAAAAAAAAAGAAAAGAAAAAAAATAAGGAAAAGAAAATGAATAGAAAAAAAAGAAAAAAAGAAAGAAAAAATAAGGAAAAAGAAAAATGAAAATGAAAAATAAAAAAAAAAAAATAAAGAAAAAAAAAATGAAAATAAGGAAAAGAAATGAAAAAAAAAAAAAAAAAATAAGGAAAAGAAAATGAATATGAAGAAGAAAAAAGAAAAAAAAATAAGGAAAAGAAAATGAATATGAAGAGGAAAAAAAGAATAAAAAAATGAAATGAAGAGGAAAAAAAGAAAATGAAAAATGAAGAGAAAAAAAAAGAAAAAAAGGAAAAGAAAATGAATATGAAGAGGAAAAAAGAAAGAAAAAATAAGGAAAAGAAAAATGAATATGAAGAGGAAAAAAAAGGAAAAATAAGGAAAAGAAAATGAATATGAAGAGGAAAAAAAAAAAAAAAAATAAGGAAAAGAAAATGAATATGAAGAGAAAAAGAAAGAAAAAATAAGGAAAAGAAAATGAATATGAAGAAAAAAAAGAAAAAAAGAAAAGAAAAATAATGAAAAAAAAAATGAATATGAAGGAGAAAAAAAAAAAAAAAATAAGGAAAAGAAAAAAAGAAAAGGAAAATAGAAAAATAAAGAAAAAAATGAAAGAAGGAAAAAAATAAGGAAAAGAAAATGAATATGAAGAAAAAGAAAAAAAAAATAAGGAAAAGAAATGAATATGAAGAAAAAAAAAAAGAAAAAAATAAGGAAAAGAAAATGAATATGAAGAGGAAAAAAGAAAAAAAAATAAGGAAAAGAAAATGAATATGAAGAAAAAAAAAGAAAGAAAAAAATAAGAAAAGAAAATGAATATGAAGAAGAAAGAAAAAAAAGAAAAGAAAAAAATAAGGAAAAGAAAAAGAAAATGAAGATGAAAAAGAAAGAAAAAAAATAAGGAAAAAGAAAATGAATATGAAAAAAAAAAGAAAGAAAAAATAAGAAAAGAAAAATGAATATGAAGAGAAAAAAAAAAAGAAAAAAAAAATAAGGAAAAGAAAATGAATATGAAGAGAAAAAAAGAAAGAAAAAAAAAAAGGAAAAGAAAATGAATATGAAGAAAAAAAAAGAAAGAAAAAGAAAATGAAAATGAAAAGAAAAAAAAAAAAAAAAAATAAGAAAAAAGAAAATGAATATGAAGAGAAAAAAAGAAAGAAAAAATAAGGAAAAGAAAATGAATATGAAGAGAAAAAGAAAGGAAAAATATGAAAAGAAATGAATATGAAAGAAAAAAAGAAAGAAAAAATAAGGAAAAGAAAATGAATATGAAGAGGAAAAAGAAAAGAAAAATAAGGAAAAGAAAAATGAATAGAAAAAAGAAAGAAAAAAAAGGAAAAGAAAAAAAATAAGGAAAAAGAAAGAAAAGGAAAAAAAAATATGAAAAGAAAAAAATGAAGAGGAAAAAAAAAAAAAAATGAAAGAAAAGAAGAAGAGGAAAAAAAAAGAAAAAAAATAAGGAAAAGAAAATGAATATGAAAAGAATGAAAAGGAAAAAAGGAAAAAGAAAATGAATATGAAGAAAAAAAAGAAAAAATAAGGAAAAGAAATGAAAATGAAAGAAAAAAAAAGAAAAAAATAAGGAAAAAAAATGAAAAAAAGAAAAAAAAAAAAGAAAAATAAGGAAAAGAAATGAAAATGAAATGAAGAAAAAAAAAAAAAAATAAGAAAAGAAAATGAATATGAGAAAAAAAGAAAAAAAAGAAAAATGAAGAAAAAAGAAAAAAAAAAGGAAGAAGAAAAAAAAAAAAAAAAAAGGAAAAGAAAATGAAATATGAAGAGAAAAAGAAAAAAAAATAAGGAAAAGAAAATGAATATGAAGAAGAAAAAAAAAGAAAAAAAAGGAAAAAAAGAAATGAAGAAGAAGAAAAAAAGAAAAGAAAAAAATAAGGAAAAGAAAAATGAAAAATGAAGAGTAAAAAAAGAAAAAAAATAAGGAAAAGAAAATGAATATGAAAAAAAAAAGAAAAATAAGGAAAGAAAATGAATATGAAGAAGAAAAAAAGGAAAATAAAGGAAAAAGAAATGAATATGAAGAGGAAAAAAGAAAGAAAAAATAAGGAAAAGAAAATGAATATGAAGAAGAAAAAGAAAGAAAAATAAGGAAACGAAAATGAATATGAAGAGAAAAAAGAAAGAAAAAATAAGGAAAAGAAAATGAATATGAAGGATAAAAATGAAAGGAAAAATAAGGAAAAGAAAATGAATATGAAGAGGAAAAAAGAAAGAAAAAATAAGGAAAAATAAAATGAATATGAAGAGGAAAAATAAAGGAAAAATAAGGAAAAAAAAATGAATATGAAGGAGAAAAAAGAAAGAAAAAATAAGGAAAAGAAAATGAATATGAAGAAGAAAAAAAAAAAAAGAAAAAAAAAGGAAAAGAAAAATGAATATGAAGAAGAAAAAGAAAGAAAAAAGAAAAAATAAGGAAAAGAAAATGAATATGAAGAGGAAAAAAAAAAGAAAAAATAAGGAAAAAAAGAAAATGAATATGAAAGAAAAAAAAAAAAAAATAAGGAAAAGAAAATGAATATGAAGAAGAAAAAGAAAAAAAATAAGGAAAAGAAAATGAATATGAAGAGGAAAAAAAAGAAAAAATAAGGAAAAGAAAATGAATATGAAGAGGACAAAAAAGAAAGGAAAAATAAGGAAAAGAAAATGAATATGAAGAAGAAAAAAAAGAAAAAAAAAAATAAGGAAAAGAAAATGAATATGAAGAGGAAAAAAAAAAAAAAAAAAAAGGAAAAAGAAAATGAATATGAAGAAGAAAAAGAAAAAAAAATAATGAAAGAAAATGAAATGAAGAAGAAAAAGAAAGAAAAACTAAGGAAAAAAAAATTAATATGAAGAGGAAAAAAAAAGAAAGAAAAATAAGGAAAAGAAAATGAATATGAAAAGAAAAAAGAAAGAAAAAAGAAGGAAAAGAAATGAATATGAAGAAGAAAAAGAAAAGAAAAAAATAAGGAAAAGAAAATGAATATGAGAAAAGGAAAAAAGAAAAAAAAAGGAAAAGGAAAAGAAAAGAATGGAATGAAGAAGAAAAAGAAAGGAAAAATAAGGAAAAGAAAATGAATATGAAAGAGAAAAAAAGAAAGAAAAAGTAAGGAAAAGAAAATGAATATGAAGAAGGAAAAGAAAAAGAAAAAAAAAGGAAAAGAAAATGAATATGAAAGGAAAAAAAGAAAGAAGGAAAAAAATAAGGAAAAGAAAATGAATATGAAGAGGAAAAAAAAGAAAGAAAAAATAAGGAAAAGAAAAATGAATATGAAGAGGAAAAAAAAAAAGAAAAATAAGGAAAAGAAAAATATGAAGGAGAAAAAAAAGAAAAAAAAAAAAAAGAAATGAATATGAAGAAAAAAAAAAAGAAAAATAAGAAAAGAAATGAATATGAAAAAGAAAAAAAAAGGAAAAAATAAGGAAAAGAAAATGAATATGAAGGAAAAAAGAAAGAAAAAATAAGGAAAAGAAAAAATATGAAGAGGAAAAAAAAAGAAAAATAAGGAAAAGAAAATGAAATGAAGAAAAAAAAAAAAAAAAGGAAAAAAAAATGAAAAGAAAAGAAAAAAAGAAAAAAAAAAAGAAAAGAAAAAATGAAAAAAAGAAAAAATATGAAAAGAAAATGAATATGAAAGAAGAAAAAAGAAAGGAAAAGAAAATGAATATGAAGAGGAAAAAAGAAAGAAAAAATAAGGAAAAGAAAATGAATATGAAGAAGAAAAAAGAAAGAAAAAATAAGGAAAAGAAAATGAATATGAAGAGGAAAAAAGAAAAAATAAGGAAAAGAAAATGAATATGAAGAGGAAAAAGAAAAAAAAAAAAGAAAAAAATGAAGAGAAAAAAGAAAATAAAGAAAAAAAATGAATAAAGAAAAAAAAAAAGAAAAAAAGAAAAAAATGAATATGAAAAGAAAAAGAAAAGAAAAAAAATAAGGAAAAGAAAATGAATATGAAGAGGAAAAAATAAAGAAAAAAAAAGGAAATAAAATGAATAAAAAAAAAAGAAGAAAAAGAAAGGAAAAGAAAAAGAAAAAGAAAGAAGAAGAAGAAAAGAAAAAATAAGGAAAAGAAAATGAATATGAAGAGGAAAAAAAGAAAGAAAAAATAAGGAAAAGAAAATGAATATGAAGAGGAAAAAAGAAAGGAAAAATAAGGAAAAGAAAATGAATATGAAGAGGAAAAAAAAGAAAAAATAAGGAAAAGAAAATGAATATGAAGAAGAAAAGAAAGGAAAAATAAGGAAAAGAAAATGAATATGAAGAGGAAAAAAGAAAGAAAAAATGAATATGAAAAAAGAAAAATGAATAAAATAAGAGGAAAAAAGAAAGAAAAAATAAGGGAAAAGAAAATGAATATGAAGAGAAAAAAAGAAAAGAAAAAATAAGGAAAAGAAAAATGAATATGAAGAGGAAAAAAAAAAAAAAAAATAAGGAAAAGAAAATGAATATGAAGAGGAAAAAAAAGAAAAAATAAGGAAAAGAAATGAATATGAAGAAAAAAATGAAAGGAAAAGAAAGGAAAAGAAAATGAAGGATGAAAGGAAAAAAGAAAAATAAGAAAAGAAAATGAATATGAAGAAAAAAAGAAAGAAAAAATAAGGAAAAGAAAATGAAATGAAGAGAAAAAGAAAGAAAAAATAAGGAAAAAAAATGAATATGAAGAGGAAAAAGAAAGAAAAAATAAGGAAAAGAAAATGAATATGAAAAAAAAAAAAGAAAAAATAAGGAAAAGAAAATGAATATGAAGAGGAAAAAAAGAAAGGAAAAAAAAAAGGAAAAGAAAAAAATGAATATGAAAAAGAAGAAAAAGAAAAAAAAAGGAAAAGAAAATGAATAAGAAAAAGAAAAAATGAAGAGAAAAATAAGGAAAAGAAAAAATGAATATGAAGGAGGAAAAAAAAGAAAAAAATAAGGAAAAGAAAATGAATATGAAGAGGAAAAAAGAAAGAAAAAATAAGGAAAAGAAAATGAATATGAAGAGGAAAAAAGAAAGGAAAATAAGGAAAAGAAAATGAATATGAAGAGGAAAAAAGAAAGAAAAAATAAGGAAAAGAAAATGAATATGAAGAGGAAAAAAAAAGAAAAAATAAGGAAAAGAAAATGAATATGAAGAAGAAAAAAAAAGGAAAAAATAAGGAAAAGAAAATGAATATGAAGAAGAAAAAGAAAGGAAAAATAAGGAAAAAAAAATGAATATGAAGAAGAAAAAGAAAAAAAAATAAGGAAAAGAAAATGAATATGAAAGAAAAAAAAAAGGAAAAATAAGGAAAAGAAAATGAATATGAAAAGGAAAAAAAGAAAAATAAGGAAAAGAAAATGAATATGAAGAGGAAAAAAAAAAAAAAATAAGGAAAAGAAAATGAATATGAAGAGGAAAAAAAGAAAAGAAAAAATAAGGAAAAAAAAATGAAAAAGAAAAAAAAGAAAAAAATAAGGAAAAGAAATGAATATGAAGAAAAAAAGAAAGGAAAAAATAAGGAAAAAAAAATGAATATGAAGAAGAAAAAAGAAAAAAAAAATAAGGAAAAGAAAAAGAGAAGAAAAGAAAAAAAAATAAGAAAAAAAATGAAAAAAGAAAAAAGAAAAAAAAGAAAGGAAAAAAGAAAAGAAAATGAATATGAAAAGGAAAAGAAAAAGAAAAAAAAAAAGAAAGGAAAAGAAAATGAATATGAAGAGGAAAAAAAAAGAAAAAATAAGGAAAAGAAAATGAATATGAAGAGGAAAAAAAAAGAAAAATAAGGAAAAGAAAATGAATATGAAGAGGAAAAAAAAAAATAAGGAAAAAGAAATGAATATGAAGAGGAAAAAAGAAAGAAAAAAATAAGGAAAAGAAAATGAATATGAAGAAGAAAAAAAAGAAAGAAAATAAGGAAAAAAAAATGAATATGAAGAGGAAAAAAAAAGAAAAGAAAAAAATAAGGAAAAAGAAAAAAAATATGAAAAGAAAAATGAAAATGAAAAATAAGGAAAAGAAAAAATGAAGAAAAGAAAAAAAAAAAGAAAAAAAAAAAAAAGAAAATGAAAATGAATAAAAAAAAAAAAAAAGGAAAAAAATGAAGGAAAAGAAAATGAATATGAAGAGGAAAAAAGGAAAAAAAAGAAAGAAAAGAAATGAATATGAAGAGGAAAAAGAAAGAAAAAAAGGAAAAGAAAATGAATATGAAGAGGAAAAAAAGAAAAAATAAGGAAAAGAAAAATGAATATGAAGAGGAAAAAGAAAAGAAAAATAAGGAAAAAAAGAAAATGAAATGATGAAGAGGAAAAAAAGAAAGAAAAAATAAGGAAAAGAAAATGAATATGAAGAGGAAAAAGAAAGAAAAAATAAGGAAAAGAAAAAATATGAAGAGAAAAAAAAGAAAGAAAAAATAAGGAAAAAAAATGAATATGAAGAGGAAAAAGAAAGAAAAATAAGGAAAAGAAAATGAATATGAAGAAGAAAAAGAAAGGAAAAATAAGGAAAAGAAAATGAATATGAAGAGGAAAAAGAAAGAAAAAATAAGAAAAGAAAATGAATAAGAAAAAAGAAAGAAAAAAAGAAAAGAAAAAAATGAAAGGAAAAAAAGAAAATGAAAAAAAATGAATATGAAGAAAAAAGAAAGGAAAAATAAGGAAAAAGAAAATGAATATGAAGAGAAAAAGAAAGAAAAAATAAGGAAAAAAAATGAATATGAAAGAAGAAAAAGAAAGAAAGAAAAAGAAAATGAATATGAAGAGGAAAAAAAGAAAAATAAGGAAAAAAAAGAAATGAAAAAGAAAATGAAAAAAATAAGGAAAAGAAAAATGAATATGAAGAAGAAAAAAGAAAGGAAAATAAGGAAAAGAAAATGAATATGAAGAAGAAAAAAAAAGAAAAAAATAAGGAAAAGAAAATGAATATGAAGAAAAAAGAAAGGAAAAATAAGGAAAAGAAAATGAATATGAAGAGAAAAAGAAAAAAAAAGAAAAAAAAAAATGAAAGGAAAAAAATGAATATGAAGAAGAAAAAAAAAGAAAAAAAAAAGGAAAAGAAAATGAATATGAAGAGGAAAAAAAGAAAGAAAAATAAGGAAAAAGAAATGAATATGAAGAAGAAAAAGAAAGGAAAAAATAAGGAAAAGAAAATGAATATGAAGAGGAAAAAAGAAAGAAAAAAAGGAAAAAGAAAAGAAAATGAAAGGAAAAAAGAAAGGAAAAAGAAAGAAAAAAATAAGGAAAAGAAAATGAAAATAGGAAGAGAAAAAGAGAAAAGAAAAATAAAGGAAAGAAATGAATATGAAGAGGAAAAAAAGAAAAAAAAAGGAAAAGAAAATGAATATGAAAGAAGAAAAAAAGAAAAAAAATAAGAAAAGAAAATGAATATGAAGAAGAAAAAAAATAGAAAAAATGAATATGAAGAAGAAAAGAAAGAAAAAATAAGGAAAAGAAAGAAGGAAAAAAGAAAGAAAAAATTAAGGAAAAAAATGAATATGAAGAGGAAAAAAAAAGAAAGGAAAAGAAAAAATATGAAAGGAAAAAAAGAAAAAAAAATGAAAGAAAGAAAAGAGGAAAAAGAAAAAAAAAAAAAATGAAAAGAAAATGAAAATGAAAAGAAAAAAAGAAAAAAAAAAAGAAAAAGAAAATGAAAATGAAGAAGGAAAAAGAAAGGAAAAATAAGAAAAAGAAAATGAATATGAAGAAAAAGAAAGAAAAAATAAGGAAAGAAAATGAATATGAAGAGGAAAAAAAGAAAAAAATAAGGAAAAAGAAAAAAATATGAAGAAAAAAAGAAAGAAAAAAAATAAGGAAAAGAAAAATGAATATGAAAAGAAAAAAAGAAAGGAAAAAAAATAAGGAAAGAAAATGAATATGAAGAAGAAAAAGAAAAAAAAATAAGAAAAGAAAATGAATATGAAGAAGAAAAGAAAGAAAAAATAAGGAAAAGAAAATGAATATGAAGAGAAAAAAGAAAAGAAAAAATAAGGAAAGAAAATGAATATGAAAGAAAAAAAAGAAAGAAAAATAAGGAAAAGAAAATGAATATGAAGAAGAAAAAATAAAAGAAAATAAGAAAAGAAAGAAATGAAGAGGAAAAAGAAAGAAAAATAAGGAAAAATGAAAATGAAGAGGAAAGAAAAGAAAAAAAGAAAAAAAAAATGAAAGGAAAAGGAAAAATGAAAATGAAGAGGAAAAAAAAGAAAAAAAATAAGAAAAAGAAAATGAATATGAAGAAGAAAAAGAAAGAAAAAAAATAAGGAAAAGAAAATGAATATGAAAGAAAAAAGAAAAAAATAAAAAAAAAGAAAAAAGAAAAAGAAAGAAAAGTAAAGAAAATGAATATGAAGAGGAAAAAGAAAAAAAATAAGGAAAAGAAAATGAATATGAAGAGGAAAAAAAAGAAAAATAAGGAAAAGAAAATGAATATGAAGAAGAAAAAGAAAAAATAAGAAAAGAAAAAATGAAGAGGAAAAAAAAAAGTAAGAAAAGAAAATGAAATGAAGAGGAAAAGAAAGAAAAGTAAGGAAAAGAAAATGAATATGAAGAGGAAAAAAGAAAGAAAAAAAAAAAATAAGGAAAAAAAAAAAGGAAAATAAAAAAATGAAAAAAAAGAAAAAAAAAGAAAAAAAGAAAAAAATGAATATGAAGATAAAAAAGAAAGGAAAAATAAGGAAAAAAAAATGAATATGAAGAGGAAAAAAAAAAAGAAAAAATAAGGAAAAGAAATGAATATGAAGAGGAAAAAAAAGAAAGGAAAAATAAGAAAAGAAATAAGGAATAGAAGAAGAAAAAAAAAGAAAAAAATAAAGGAAAAGAAAATGAATATGAAGAGGAAAAAAAAAAAAGAAAAAATAAGGAAAAAAAAGAAAAAAATAGGAAGAGGAAAATGAAAAAAAAAGAAAAAAAATGAAAGGAAAAGGAAAAAAAATGAAAATAAGGAAAAGAAAAAAAAAGAAAAAAAATAAGGAAAAGAAAATGAATATGAAGAGGAAAAAAAAGAAAAAAAATATGGAAAAAAAAAGAATATGAAGAGGAAAAAAAAAGAAAAAAAAGGAAAGGAAAAAATGAAGAGAAAAGAAAAAAAATAAAGGAAAAAAAGAAAAAAAAAAAAAAAAAAAAAAAAAAGAAAATGAATATGAAGAGGAAAAGAAATGAAAAAGAGAAAAGAAAGAAAAAATAAGGAAAAAAAAAATGAATATGAAGAGGAAAAAAAAAAAAAAATAAGAAAAAGAAATGAATATGAAGAGGAAAAAAAAAAAAAAAAGGAAAGAAAATGAATATGAAGAGGAAAAAAGAAAGCAAAAAAAATAAGGAAAAGAAAATGAATATGAAGAGGAAAAAAAAAGAAAAAAAGAAAAGAAAAATGAATATGAAGAAGAAAAATGAAAGGAAAAATAAGGAAAAGAAAATGAATATGAAGAGGAAAAAAGAAAGGAAAAGAAAATGAATATGAATATGAATATGAAGAGGAAAAAAAAAGAAAAAATAAGGAAAAGAAAATGAATATAAAGAAGAAAAAAGAAAGAAAATATAAGTAAAAGAAAATGAATATGAAGAGGAAAAAAAAAAAAAAGGAAAAAAATGGATGAAAGAAAATGAAAGGAAAAATAAGGAAAAGAAAAAAAAAGAAAAAGAAAAAATAAGGAAAAGAAAATGAATAAGAAGAAAAAAAAGAAAAAAAAAAAAAAAAAAAAAGAATATGAAGAAGAAAAAGAAAAAAAATAAGAAAAAAAGAATATGAAGAAGAAAAAGAAAGAAAAATAAGGAAAAAATGAATATGAAGAAGAAAAGAAAGAAAAAAAGGAAAAGAAAAAAAAAAAAAGAAAAAAAAATGAAAATATGAAGTAGAAAAAGAAAGAAAAATAAGGAAAAGAAAATGAATATGAAGAAGAAAAAAAAGAAAGGAAAAATAAGGAAAAGAAAATGAATATGAAGAGAAAAAAAAGAAAAAATAAGGAAAAGAAAATGAATATGAAGAGGAAAAAAGAAAGGAAAAATAAGGAAAAGAAAATGAATATGAAGAGGAAAAAAGAAAAGAAAAATAAGGAAAAGAAAATGAATATGAAGAGGAAAAAGAAAGAAAAAATAAGGAAAAGAAAATGAATATGAAGAGGAAAAAAAAAGAAAAAATAAGGAAAAGAAAATGAATATGAAGAGGAAAAAGAAAAGAAAAAATAAGGAAAAGAAAATGAATATGAAGGAAAAAAAAATAAAAAAAGAAAAATAAAGAAAAGAAAAATGAATATGAATAGAGAAAAAGAAAGAAAAAATAAGGAAAAGAAAATGAATATGAAGAAGAAAAAAGAAAGGAAAAATAAGGAAAAGAAAATGAATATGAAGAGGAAAAAAAAAGGAAAAATAAGGAAAAGAAAATGAATATGGAGAAGAAAAAATAAAGAAAATATAAGGAAAAGAAAATGAATATGAAGAGGAAAAAAGAAAGAATAAATAAGAAAATAGAACAACAACACAAAAGAAAAATAATGGATAATAGGTGAAGATTTTAAATGAATAAAAGGAAATATAAAATAAAGAAAGATAATAAGAAGGTAAAAGACAGAAGGAAGAAAATAGAAAAGACAAATAAATGAAAATAAAAACTCAGAGATAAAATAAATAAAAAAATTCAAGGGTTTAAGAAACTATAAGTTAAGGGTAGATAGAAGGGTATGTCTTTTTTTTCCTGACAGCTTCTGTCCATTTCTCGTTCTTTCTTTATGGGTGGCACCTGTTGTTATTCTCCTCAAAGCCTTATTGTCTCCCCATAAGGTACACGTCACCTCTAATGCATAAACCTTTTTAGCCTATGTTTTTGATTCTTTTATGTGTGTGTGTGTGTATGTCTCTGTGTGTCTGAGAGTGAAAGAGAAAAAGAGAGAGAGAGAGAGAGAGAGTCGGGTGAGGTGTGAATATCCTTCTTCTACCCAGAATTTGTCTATTTCCACCCTACCTCATTCTTCTCATCACTCCCAGGACAGTTTAGGACTCATATCACATGCAGACATAGTGCCATCAAGGTATGACATTTATTTATAGCTAATGCCATTTGTGCACCTGGATGTCCAACAGGGAAGAAAGTAATTCTAACATGGAAGGTGGGGGTATCATCAATGGTAAGGACAAAAGAAAAATGTTAAGGAGCCTCCGTTGTCAACATCCTTGACCGAATTTCTGTCTGAAATCCTAAAATGCTTTCTTTGTTACATTTTCACCTTTGCATTCAAAATTTATGGTCAAAAGTGTGTGTGTGTATGTGTGTGTGTGTGTGTGTGTGTGCTCTTAAAATACTGCCCATAGACACAATCTTTAAAGAATGCTGGCTCATAGATACATTGTGATGTTTTTTATTTGCCCTTTATGCAAAAGCTAACAATATGACAAATCATTATCATATCTGCCAATTAAGCAGTTGTTATTTCCATACTATTTTCACTAATTCTTTCATAGATCGGTTTATAGGGACAGCATTGAGATTATAGGGACACCCACCACATGTATAACTGTCATAGCATCAGTGAATTTTATAAGGGCAAGATAGAGAGAAAGAGCCCATACCTTTTCAAAATGGTTTTAAATTGACTTGTTCTTCTCCTAGACTGGTTATCCAGTCAAAGCTAGAGGGCCCATTCTACCCTATTATTTATAAGGGTTTGAATTCAGAATTTTCTTTCTTTTAGTCTCACTGCCACTCATAAGAATAGAGCCCAGTCTATCTTGCTATTTAACCCATAGCTGAAAGAAGATGGATTCATAACTTTTCCAAGGGCATTAGTGCAAAGTAAATGGACACCAGAATTTGAACATGGCTAGATATACATAGATATAGTTAGCTTAAAAGGAATAAAATTCATAAAACCTTTTATTCATAAAATAATATGAAGATTTACCTCTTACCCTAAAAGTGATGATCTAATATAGGAGTTGTTTCTTATAGATTTATTTTGATAAATTGAGTTATGGAAAACTTATTAATATTCAAAATGATAAAAATATGAAGGACAAAGATTTTATTATTAATACTTTGTTTTTACTACTTCACTGACTGGGTAAGCAGGCTGTTCAGAGTTGTCTTCTTCTACACTGGTTGCCAACCAAGGCTAGAGAGCACAGTTTGCATTGTTATTAAATTCATTGATAAGTGGAGAAGAGATGGAATCATTTCCAAGAGTGTTTGTTCAAAAGTGAATGGAAAAGAACACATGTACTATGTCATAGGGTCAATTCCCATCTAGCATAATACAGTAGATTGGGCCTCACAACTGTTTATGTATCCATTGCGATGATGACATAGCATCACTGGTCAGAGGGCTTCCCAGACTGAAGGGTGGAGGAATCTTCTGATTGACTCAATTGCCTATGATTGTCTATGATTAAGAAGAAGATAAGGCGAAAGAGCCCATACCCATTCAAACTGCTTTAAAATTGAGTTGTTCTTCTCATGTTCCCAAGAATTTGTTAAATCAAAAATCTCATCAAAAGTTTCCATAACAAAATTGACATGAACCCCTAAACCAAGGCAAATCTCCAGTTTACTTTCTACTTATTTTATCTTATTTGGCAAGCTAGGTTTGGACTTCTCTTTGAGTCAGGATTTTAATCATGATATAAAAACTTATCGGCCAAATTTCACTTCCCAAAACAATTAAAAACAAAAAAAAAATTTTGCAGAAAAAGAAAATACCAATAAATAAAAACCAAAAATAAAGGCATTTAAAATATAAGATCAAAATAGAACGATATTAATGAGAAAAAAATAAGAATTAATAATTCAAAAAAAGCTTGCTGAAAAATTCAAAATACTCCTGAGAAAATTCAGACAACTTTATGTCACCACTAAATTTCTTCCTCATAATTTTCTATTTATAAAAGATTCAGATTGTAAACTTATCATTTTTTTCAAATTACTGTTGACTCCTTTGAAGCTTACCCTTTTAAATTCAATTCAACTACATGGGTTGTTTCATTATATCACTTTATTTTGGAAAGCAGAGACAACGCAAATGTTTTATCAAAATCTGCTTATTTGATTATTACTAAGCTTTGTTTTATTTCATTTTCTCTTATAATCAATTTCTTTGCATACAAATCTACTATTTGTCCTGTTGCCATATATGATCTGGAAAGAGATGGGATCCACCAACTCTAGTTGCCCACGACATGCTAGCCATGAATATGTATCCCTCTGGCTTTCAACCCAGATATGTGAAGGGAACTGATTAGGTTCTCACCTGGGCAGCGACACTATAGCCACACCTGGTTATGGAATTAATGATAATGTTGACAAAAGTTATAATCTCAGCTGGAATTTGAACTTGGCCAGCTGATCTCACTTTCCCTGCTATGTTGACCTTCGTATATTCAGGATATTATTTCATAAAAAGATTTCAGGAAAAAAAAAGAGAGAAATCTTATTTTAATCTCCAGTGTAAAGAGAAGAGCCATTTTATAACTTACTTAGCCACAGTCTGGAGTTTGTTATAATAGCATAGCCATTAATGGATAATGGATACATAAAAACTTGTATGTGAACAGATGTACCACATGATAAAATGTTACTTATCTTTTCCACTCAGTAAAAAAAAAAGAAAACTTATATGAATGATATTTTCTGATGTTAAAAAAGAAGATAGTAAAGATATATCTCTTGATGAACACTATTGTTGATGGACCATTGAAGCTTCTCCACCTTTTTTAGGTGACTTGATTTTATCTCATTTATAACTTTACAGATATCAACTTTGAGATCACACTGTCTTCAACTCTGTCAGTTATTACATTAACAACAATCCCAAGAATTTGTTAAATCAAAAATCACATCAAAAGTTTCCATAACAAAACTGACATGAACCCCTAAACCAAGGCAAATCTCCAGTTTACTTTCTACTTATTTTATCTTATTTGGCAGGCTTGGTTTGGACTTCTCTTTGAGTCAGGATTTTAATCATGATATAAAAACTTATCGGCCAAATTTCACTTCCCAAAACAATTAAAAACAAAAAAAAAATTTTGCAGAAAAAGAAAATACCAATAAATAAAAACCAAAAATAAAGGCATTTAAAATATAAGATCAAAATAGAACGATATTAATGAGAAAAAAATAAGAATTAATAATTCAAAAAAAGCTTGCTGAAAAATTCAAAATACTCCTGAGAAAATTCAGACAACTTTATGTCACCACTAAATTTCTTCCTCATAATTTTCTATTTATAAAAGATTCAGATTGTAAACTTATCATTTTTTTCAAATTACTGTTGACTCCTTTGAAGCTTACCCTTTTAAATTCAATTCAACCACATGGGTTGTTTCATTATATCACTTTATTCTGGAAAGCAGAGACAATGCAAATGTTTTATCAAAATCTGCTTATTTGATTATTACTAAGCTTTATTTTATTTCATTTGCTCTTAAATTCAATTTCTTTGCATACAAATCTACCATTCATCCTGTTGCCATATATGGTCTGGTGTCCCCGCTGTTTATCTCAAAGTCCTCGACAAAATCCAAAGATGTATATGCAATGTGACAGATCCTGATCTGGCATCTCATTTACAGTAACTTTCTCACAGACATGATGTGGCTTCCCTCTGTCTTTTCTGCAAATATTTTCATGGCATCTGCACTGACAAGCTATTTCCACTGGTTCTCCAACTGTATGAATTTAAGTGTGCTATGAGATTGGCATCTCTGTCCCACCTACCTTCAAAAGAGTTAAATGTAGCCATCTCTTCTACCCCAACAGCTTCTTCTCTCACACTTCCCAACAGTGGAATGCCCTTCCTCTTACTTGCTTCCTTGATAGCTATAATCTTTGAATATTCAAATGTAATGTCAATCGAGATCATTTGATACCTTGATCTTGATCCCTTTATTCTTCCTCTCACTTTATGTAACCTCTTGCATGCAGGGGGTACTCTCACCTTGTGTGGGGTGAATGGCTTAAAAAATATTATTTTGAGAATGTTTTCAATCTTTATCTCTTCCACTGTTATTTAACTTTGTTCTGACACACATCATAAAAAACTTTACTCTTTTATTGGCTTTTATTGTTACAATCATCTTAATATATCATATTTATTATATTTTAATTAAATATTCTTTATCTTAGAATAAAAAAAAATATACATTTATTTATTTTAGATTAAGATATTTTGATATATGTCTATATCTCTGAGATGAGGTATTATGATTACTTGCATGGCCCATGGATAAAGATGTTAGTTAGATCCAGTGACTAGACCCAAAGAGTTGTGAGTTTATTACCAGGTCACAGCAGTGGTGAACCAAACTTGGAAAGTTTAGTTAAAGGGAAGTTACTGAGACATCTGGAAGAGGCATGGTGCTTAGAACTAGAACAATCTGCCATAGTGGACAAAATAAAAGGTTTGGTTTGAAATTCCAATGACCTAATGAAGGCCGGAGATATTTTGAATACTTAATCTTTTTTAATATATTTTGTTCCTGTTAATAATTTCTCACATTTTTTTAATTGATTTCACCCAAACCAAGGCCCAATAGCCACTCAAGGTAAAGGGTTACTGAAGAAGGTTTGTGATATGAATATTAGTAGAGGAAATAGGAAGTGAAGATTAAAAGGATATGGAAGATTGATCCTAGTCTTGAAGACGTTAAGATTGTTTGGGGAAGCATCCATCCAATAGTCTTTTTAACAAAGTGGTACTTTTTGGAAAGAAGCTTTTATAGTGAAATGCTCTTCACCTTTCAAATTAGGTTAGGACATTTTAAATATTATTATTGTAATGTTTTTTGTCTTGTCTCTTTCACTCATTCTTTTTTGTTGGTTTGTTAGTTGATTTTGTTTAGCAGCATATCAACCTCTATGGGTTATTTAATGCCAAAATCTAAATATTTTGAAAACAATCTTATGTTTCAACTAAATATATTTTGAATGTAATTGCATGCCTTCAGCTACAGATAAAATATATTGTTGGTCATATTGCTATAAAATATACTTTTGATAATTCTACTATAAATATGCATTGTTGGTATTTTTTTATATAAAAATGCATTGCTGGTATTTTTAATATAGAAACATATTTTTATATTCATAGTGTTTCATTTTTGTTTGGCGGGAGATCACTTCTTGCCTATAGTTGGGACCTTAATAGGAATCATTCTCTTATGTTTTGCATATCTTTCTACCTAGTAGTAGTCATAGTACAGTTTTCTTTGTCCTGAATAGCAACCGAGTTTGCTAGGTATAACCACCCTATGTTCACCAGTTGTTCTCTATTTATACTTGTCTATCTAATTTGCATACGATACTTCAGAAACTTTATGTAGTAACTGGTTAACTGTTTTTGTTGTTGTTGAACTGCTTGGTTATAGTCTTCCAGATTTCTGGAGGTGCAACCATATTTTTCAGTATATACTTATATTCATATAAGCAAGCTATTTCATTAGTTTCAGTTGATAATGTCCTCCTTGATAAAAATATTGCTAATAACTTGTTTTGGAAGTGTCACATTCTTTATCCTTTAATATTTTTTTAAATGAATGATTTGTGTTTTATTTTTCATCTTAAAGTTACAATTTTTAAGCCAATGAAAAAAAGGTTGACATACTAATTTCATGACTTGTCTGTGTATAACGTAAATATATTGCTTCTCAGAACATATTTCTCCTGTCTAAATTGTCTTAAAAATATGGTTTTCATCAGAATTTGCGGAAATTCTTCATAAAGATAAATGCTCTAAATATCTAAGAGAGGAACAATTCTCATCCAATTTTAAAATATATGTTTTGTTGTTGAAAAATAAGATTTTATTTACTATGTGAATTAATCTGAGCAGAATAAGTCAAGTGTTTCTGATCACAAAATAGGAGAATCTTTCAATCCTTCAGCAACAATTTTCTACTTATTTGCTGAACAGAATACTTGTTTTTTTTATTTATTTGTGTAACCATTGATCAGATTATAAGTAAAATGGCATCTACTGAGGAGGTATCAAATGTTTTTTTACAAATCAATACAGAATGAAAGCAAATACACAAAATGTTGAAATTATATTAAATATTTATTCCATAAATTAGAAATAATGCAACAAAAGTCTATTTGTGGAAAAACAATGGAGTACAATTTTAAAATGTATATTTTTGAACAAAGAGGAGTAAAACATACTGGCTGGAGAGGTGCATTAAATGAAGGAAAAAGGAAGCAAAAGTTTCTTTTTGAAAGCAAGATTTTTTAAAGACATTCCCCAGTTGCTGCTGCTACTACATATCTCCTCTACAGCTAATCATCTGTGTTACAGCCTGCACACACTATAAATACATCTGTTTTTATTATCTGTGAAAATTCTCTGAAGATACATGACAATTCTTTAGAGTATAGTAAATGTGAAGTAATTTTATTTTAGTAATTGTAAAAAATGACATTATTCTAAAAAGCAACTTGACAATTTATACATTTGTAATTTTCATCAGAAGGAACATTTTCAAGATAATATTCTTCGCATTAGATATTTCTCTTCTTCATGAATTTTAGTTTTATATTTTGCAATGTTCTTAATGAAGAAAAATCCAATTTTTAATGCAAGTTATAATATTTCAATTCACATGAACTCATTAATGAGTCCTTGGGTAGTAAGATAAGGTATAAAACTAAAATTAAAAATGGAAACAAGAGGTCCACATATAAAGAATGTGAGGTTCAGTTATGTAATTCTCTCTTTTTATGTAATTTTTTAGGGTTTATTTTAATATGTTTTATTTTTATCATTTGAAATGAGAATAAAAATGAAATTTTAAAAATATTAAAAGGAAATTGAAGGAAAATATGAATACATGCCAGATAAAAATTTGACTTTGGTGACAAATGTTTTAATTTGATGACTGTGTTATTGGTAAATTATTTTAAGTGCTAAAATTTTCCAGCTTTATTAAATTTAGAATGAGTCTTTTTTTGTTGAACATTCAAATCCTGTATTTTAATAAAAAGAAAGTTTTTTTTAATCTTTTACTAGTATAAAATGTATTTAAAGTCTTTAGTATTGCTTTACAGAACAGTGCAAAATAATTGAAGATGAGGTTGTTAAACAGCTGAGTCTTGGAACATTTGGAGAGTTTAATCAAATTAATTTACATATTTGAGTCTTTAATGTTGATTTTGAAAGACTTTCAAATGTTTCAACTGGAGTGAATGCCTGTGCAGAACATTTCAGCAATTGCATTTTGATAACTTTGATTTCTTACCATTTGAATGGAATTCTTCATGCTCTGGAGAAATCAGACTCACTCAAGACCAAACAGGTGCCAGAAAGAAATTTATTAAAAAAATTAGTAAAAAGAAAGAAAAAAATTTAGTTTTTATTTTTGGTTAGAATCAAAGTAACATCTAAAGATGTCAGGAAAGAATTTGTTGAAACAAATGACGCATATATATATATATATATATATATATATATATATATATATATATATATATATATATATATATTTCTTTTTTTTTTTCTTTTCATGAAATGTATACAATATTTCTTTTGGACTTTCCAGTTTTTTAATATAAGTGGAAAAACTATTTTGTTTGCCAAGTATCAGACATTGCTTTCTGCATATTGGGAACTGAAAGTACAAGTTTATTTTAAGGGAGATTAAAAGTGTGACTATATATATGTGTATTGGTGTTTATGAATGTGTGCATGTATATGTGTGAATATGTGTATGAATATGCGTTTGTATTAATTTTTTTAAGTTGTTGCTTATGTGTCCATATAATATTTTTTCTTTTACATTTGGAAGTTTTTATTTTGCTTACTACAAACTAATACATTTTACTTATCTTTTTATTTTTGCATTTCTTACATTTCTGTTGCTTTTTTTATTTAGCTTGGTTGCGTAATTCGTTTGGAAAATAATATCACATTTTCAAAAATGCATTTAAAAATTGGAGGCAAATACAATTACATTAAATTTTATTAATCACTGATGTAATTGCTATCATGAGTAATTCTACCAGCAAAATGTAAAGATATTATTCTGTTCCCAACCAATACAAATTTGGGATGTTTTATGAAAAGAAAAATGTGAGAAACAAATTAGTTACGTTTCTTACAGACAAGGGTGAACTGAAAAGTTCTTTGGGATGACTAAGAAGGATTGATGCTAGATCTGTGAAATCTTGCATGCCTTAATTTCAACTGCATTATTACTTCCCAGGAAAACAGACATCTCACTGTTCAAAGAAGACTTTGAACTAATAGTAGTGACTTCTCTTGAAAATAGACAAAATTTGACATTGTGGTGTTTTGTGATGTCAACGAATACTTGTTGTAACTTGAAATACTCACTGTGGTAAAGACTTTGTAATCACAGATACAACGATAGTACACTGTTGAACAATGCTGGTGTCAGACACCTTCAAATAACACTTGCACCAATAGTACTTGCTCAATAATACTCACTCGAACAGTAATCTGTGTAGTGAAATAGTATAAAGAATAGCAGTCCATATAGTAAAAGAGGATAGGGTAAAAATGGTGATCCAAATAGTAATAGAGGATAGAATAGAAATAGCGATCGTTAGTTGTCATGATACTTTCTACTTATGCATTTCCTCTATGGTCATGTGATCAACTTAATTCAATAATGGGATCACCTGTATTTGCTCACTGGTGATCTATGTTCAAAGTCAAGTGTCAGCAGAGACACTTTATTCCTATATAACATTGTGCTATCAAGTGAAGAACATTCATACTGAAATGGTTGCTACATTAAGGGATGATGATCTAGCTATATCAGCAACTCAAAAGTGTGCAGCTGAACTTAGGAGGTGAAGGGTAAGTCTTGAAGATGACCCCTGGACTGAAGATCTTGCAACTGCCACCACCAAGGAAAACATTGAATGTGTTCACCACATGGTGATGGATAACAGGTGATTGAATATAAATCAAATAACGAATGCTATTAGCATATCCTGTGAGAGAGATCTGAGAATATTCTGCACAATGAACTTGGCATGATGAAGGTTTCTGCTTGATCGGTTCCATGTCATCTGTTACCTGATCAAAAGTACTCCAGTCTGATCACATCATGAGAAAATCTGACATTGTTTGAGGCAGATACAGCTGGTCTCCTTGAATGTTTCCTAACACATGACAAGTGTTGGGTTCATCACTTTGAGCCAGAGACAAAGAGACAATCCATGCAGTGGAAACACTCTGCTTCACCTGCTCCCAAAAAGCCAAGTCTCATCTTCAGGGAATGTGATGGCCAGAGTTTTTGGATGCGAAAGACATTGCTTTTATTGACTATTTTCAAAAGAGCCACACACCATCAATGGAGGGTATCATGCCAACTTGCTGAGGGAGTTATGAAAGACTATCAAAACTGAACACCCAAGAATTTTAATGAAAGGAGAATTATTTCCTCAGGGCAATGCTCCAGCACACAAGTTCTTGGTTTCAATGGCTGCTGTGTCTGACTGGCTTTGAATTCCTTGATCATCTGATTTGATCATCATCTGTGCTCCAACATAAAAAAACACTTGGCTGGAAACCAGTATTGCAGTGATGGTGATGACGTCATATCTGCTATTGATGACTTTTTTTGAATAACAGGATGAACAGTTTACTTTGAACGGTCAGATGTCAGTTTACCTGGAAAGAAATGATAAAGTTATTAAGAAGAGTTGAAATTAATGCATGCAAGATCTCGCAACAGAAAGTATCACACCTTTATAGTCAGTCTATGATCTTTTCCACTAACCCTGGTATAAACACATTCACAAAGATTGATTGGTACGTTCATATTTACATCTATCTATCTATCTATCTATCTATATATATATATATATATATATATATATATATATATATATATATATATAATTATTTATTTAAAAATTATAACATAAATATGTTATAAAATCACTACAAAATAGCCATTTTGCTTCAATGCCTATGGTGTCTTATCAAGTGATGATGTTGAATGTACCCTTTATTATACATTCAACATTATCACTTGATAAGACACCAGAGGTGTTGAAACAAAATGGCTATTTTTGTAGTGATTTTATAACATATTTATGTTATAATTTTTAAATAAATAATTATATTTGCTCTGTATTGAGCACTCTTTTAAGAATAGAAATTGTTGATTATTGGAATTTATTCCGTATACACCAATCCTATACTTGATATATATATATATATATATATATATATATATATATATATATATATAAATGGGGGAGATTAAAGGTGTTCCAAAAGAGAAAAGTGTATATTTTAAACAGTAGAGAAAAGCTGTGAACGTTTTTGGTTATAATGTGGATTTTTTAAATATATATTATACTTTATTTTCCATATTTTTATATGGAAAATAATCACATTGTCTTTATTGACTGTCTTCAAAAGGGGCCACACAGCATCAATGGAGACTTCTATGTCAACTTTCTGGCAGTTATGAAAAGCTTATTAAGACAGAATGCCCAGGATAATTGAAGAAAGTATGTCGGATAAAAATATATTAATAACATGCTGAATTATTAAATGTAAAATACATTCCTAATATTACTTTTTTTATGTTAGGATACGAAACTGACTAAAAATGTACATTTCTAGAGACACAAAATATTTCCATATGGAAATATATTTTCATATGGATAATAAAGTATAATATATATTTAAAAATCCACATCATAATCAAAAATGGTTGCAGCTCTCGCTAGTCTTTTAATATATATATATATATATATATATATATATATATATATATATTTATATATATATATATGCTTCATTAAAGAAAACAGACAAGGTACTATGATTAATCTTTTTATGTAATTTTGGTTGTGTTTGAACAAGTGTTTTTTTTCTGAACACAGTGTGTGTAAAAACTGCCCAAATGTCCCTTAAGGAACTGTGTTCCTGGTCAAACTGAATTCATAAATAATTATATTGGTCACACAACTACATGCCTATCCAAACACCTTATGTTACACCTATCTGACCACAGCGCTATTAGAACCCATTTAAACACAAACACACACTTACCAGACTCCATCCAAAACATAATAGTAGAAAATGCATGCACAATAACCTCATTCACATATAAAAAAGATTAAAAATAATGGAAGCCTTAATAATAAAAAGGAAAAAGCCAACACTTAATAGTATTAACTAGGAACACGGCCACAATGTGCTAACTGTGTTCGGAAAATAAAACATACCTATAACTCTAGAAACATACACACAACCCATACACCCAATTAAAAAGCAACAATAAAATCTTCCTTGATAATGGCTAAAAGTATAGCTGAACATTTTGGCAGTTTGTACACACTCTGTGTCTAGTAAATAAAACACTTGTTTGAACACCAAGAAAATTAAGTAAAAAGCTTAATCATAATATCTTCTCTTTAATCTTTAATGAAATATATATATATATATATATATATATATATATATATATATCTTAGGTATAGATTTTTCATTTATTAATCTCACATCTTTATTACTTAAACATTATTTTTAGTGGATACCCATATTTGAATAGATACTATGTTTACTTATTAATCAGTATATTTATTTATTTTCATCTACCAGCTGGAATATTTGAGAAATCTTATTAGAAAAATATGTGCTCTCTGGCAGAATTCAAACCTGCGTTCCCCTAGGGGAAACTGTTATTTGATCTGGCCTGCTTTGACCTCTCAGCTGCAGAGTGCGTAATGGCCAAGCAAAGCTTGAATAGTGCTTTTAAACACAATTTTATCTTGACTCTCAAAATATCCAGCTCTGTTCAGTTTCAAATAACGTAAACAAAGCAATATTAGGAATGGATTTTTCATTTAATAATCCATCATTTTATTGATACATTTTATCCAATATATTTTCTTCAATTATCCTGAACATTCAGTCTTAATGTGCTTTTCATAATGGCCAGCAAGTTGACATGTGGCCCTTTTAAAGGCAATCAATAAAGACAATGTCATTTGTATCCAAAAGAAAAATATGTTTAAAAGCACTATTGAAGCATTGCACAATGGACAGTTTAGTCACAACTTAGATCCTGGTGTACATGATATTCAAGAATTTGAAAAATGCCATAAAAAACTAAGCAGAAAGACCTTTCTGGTAGAATTAAATATATATATATATATATATATATATATATATATATATATATATATATATATAACATATGCATGGTGGGATGGATAAATTGTCATCCAAATGATGCAAAAATGAAAATAACACTGACATCTCATTTTAACAGATATATTTACTAAAATTTCACAAAAATATCTTTAAATACCAAATATTCAATAAAATTGCCATTGGCTTCAACCACGGCCTCCATATGACTTTGGAATTTCCTGAATCTCTTCTGGATGGTCTCCTTGTTTAAGTTGGTGACTACTGTCACAATCCTTGCATCTAGTTCATCTTTGGTATTACAAGGAGTTTTGTTGATTTCTTGCTCAATTGTATCCTACACATAATAATCAAAAGGGTATAAAGTCTGGGGAGTTAAGTGACCAGATGTAGGGACGGTCGCAGAAATTGTCCAATAATCATGACTGTGTTCTTCCGCTTGTGTGGCATGATGCAAAGTTCTTTTGCTAGCAGCTACACTCTTGACACAGGGCAGTACTACCTTCTGAAGGTATTTGATGTATGCCTGCATATTAATTCTGAGGACTTGTGGGAAGATGAATGGCAGCATAACATCACTATCACTAATGATGACTCCAAACATCATGATGTTGACAGAATACAATGAGGAAAATAATCATTTCATCCACTGTTGATTTTCTGAGTTTGCCACCTTACAAAAATAGGAACAGTCTATAATTTTCAGGGTAGGTCCATCTTGAAAGTGAGAGATAGAATATAAAAAAATTCTAGAAAATCCCATTATATTAATTTTTTGGACATTCATTTCTTTTTTATTGAAAAAATAAGTATTTCACCCCATAGCAAAACATAGCTCAGTATTTGGTGAAGAAACCCTTGTTGGCAAGCACAGCAGCCAGGCATTTCCTGTAATTAGTTACCAAGTTTTTATAGATCCCAGGGGGGATTTTGGCCCACTCCTTTTTGCAGATCCTCTCCAAATCCTTAAGGTTTGTAGGTTGTCATTGGGCAACTTGAACCTTCAGTTTCTTCCGCAGATTCTCTAAAGGATTAAGGTCCAGACTTGGCCACTCCATTACCTTAACGTGATTCTTCTTGAGTCACTCCGTTGTTGCTTTAGCCGTATGCTTTAGGTCATGTCATGCTGAAGCACCCATCCATGACTGATCTTCAGTGTCCTGGCTGAAGCAAGGAAGTTTTCACTCAAGATTTCCCTGTACTTGGCTCCATCCATCTTTCCCTCGACCTGGTTTAGTCATCCTGTCCCCTTAGCAGAGAAACAGCCTCAAAATATAGTTTCCACTTCCATGCTTAATGGTTGGGATGGTGTTCTTGGGGTCAGCTTTTTTCCCTCCAAACACGGCAAGTCAAGGTGATGCCAAAATGCTCACTTTTAGTTTCATCTGACCACAGCACTTTCTCCCAACCCTCCTCTGAATCATCCAGGTGCTGATTTGCAAACTTCTGATGGGCCTGTACATGTGCCTTCTTGAGTTGGGGGACCTTGCAGGCACTATATGTTTTCAGCCCACTAGTATCTTACTAATGGTCATCTTGCCGTGTAGTTCTAGTTCGTTTCCTCATGTTTCTCATCATCAGGTTCACTCCATGTTAGGAGATCTTGCATGGAACTCCAGACCGAGGGAGACTGATAGTCAATTGGTGTTTCTTCCATTTTCTTATTATCACACTAACAGTTGATTCCTTCTCCCCTAACTGTTTACCAATCATCTTGTAGCCTATTACAGTCTTGTGCAGGTATACAATTTTGTCCCGGATGTCCTTAGACAATTCTTTCATCTTGCCCATTTTGGAGAGATTAGATTCTGATTCATTGAAGGATACTGTGAATTAGTGTCTTTTATACATTAGGAATAATAATTGAGTAATAGGGCTAGTCTATATGCCTCCTGGTGACATAACTGGTCAGCGGGGCCTTAATCATTGTTGGTTGGTAGGAGGTGAAATATTTATTTTTTTCAATAAAAAAGAAGTAAATGTTCGAAAATTAATATAACATGATTTTCTAGAATTTTTTTTTATATTCAACCTCTCACTTTCAAGACCGACCTACCCTGAAAATTATAGACCATTCCCATTTTTGTAAGGTGGCAAACTTGGAAAATCAGCAGGGGATGAAATACTTATTTTCCCCACTGTATATTAACCAACTCTTTCCTAATCCTTTGCACTATCCTCAGACACAAACACTGAAATGTTTTGTACATGAGCTTCTGGCAAGAATGCCAAGCAGTACAGCATGCTGCTTCCAAATTTCTGGTAGAGTGAATTGCATCATGGCATTCTTTTTCTCACAAACAGTGCCCATATGACCGTACTATACTGTGCAGTTGACAAAATCAAAAACAAACAATGCACATAAGCAAAATAACAAATGTAAGGTGGCAAAAATTTATCCATTGCACCTTGTATAGATATGATCTGTGTCAATAGTAATGTTAACGATCTTAAGTTGTTGATTGTAGAGTAATTGACCATGGTCTAGTGTAATTGCTAAAAATAATAGTAAGTAAAGAATAAATATGCATGACAAAACTATGCAAAAGAACAGTAATAAATGAAAAAGTTCACAAAGTAAGCATGATGGTAACACACAAAAGGGATACAGTTAAGTAGTACTCTGACTCCAATAAAGAAAGAAATATGGAGGATGAGATCTAGAACTGGTCCATTTTAGTGTTCAGGAAGACATCTCATCATGCATCTGTATTATTTGTCTATAAATTTTGGGAGGCAATGTTTTTATCAATCATTTCCACTGGATTGAAATCAACATTGGTTTACTAAAATGATTCTCATAAGCTTTGACTAAAATTTGCCTCACTAAACATAATAATCATTTGATGTGTTTGGCCTTAAAGAGTAAAGTTTAACAGAAAGCTCCTGAGATACTTTAACAGGAATTTGCTTCAATAGAAATGTTATAATCATCAAAACTGCTTGGTCTTTCAGAGCAAACATTTTTGAGAAATTCACATTCTTTTGAAATTTGCTCAACTATTGTTGACATTTACACACAATCATTACAGCTGAATAAATAGTAGAAATTTCTTTCATTGTTGCATTAGTAAAATTTATAGTCAAGCAGTAGTGAACATGACATTCATTAAAGACTTTTTCTCCCATATGATTAAACATAACACAAATCTATGAATAGAGAGCTTCATAAATCTCAACCATTATGACACTTACTATTTAAATTGATTTCAAATTTACATTTTTGATATATTTTTTAAACAATGCACCATATTTTTTATTTGTCTTATTTCTGTTACAGTTAAAAGAATTGTATAAACAATTATGATTTGTCTAAATTCCTTAATTAATTGCAATATTTGAAGACAATTACTTTACACTCAAAATGAAAAATAAAACAAAAATAAATAATGAAAGAGAAAAAAAGTAATTTTTTCTTATTTATATTTTATATGGTGTCTCCATATCTAAATTATATTTTTTCAATTTTTCTTTCTGATTTACACAAATGTATTTATGCAAAAATATATTTGTTTTTGAATGCTGATCAGAAGGACATGAACTTTGATTTTTGATTTATGCAAACAATTTCATATAGCTCCAACTTAAATTATGGAGTTGTTTATATATTTTTGGCAATGCTGCCAACATCTGAAAATTGAGTGTTTTGTAAATAAATTTTTAGTGGGTATATACCCTATATACATTTTGTTTAAATATTAAACAATCATATATATATATAAGTTTGTTTTGTGTGTACATACATATATATATATATATATATATATATATATATATATATATATATATATATGTGAAAATCTGTGAATACATATATATGAAAAATATATATATATATATATATCTGTGTGTGTCTATGTATGTATATATATATATATATATATATATATATATATATATATATACAAAATTTAATATAATGTGATTTTCTAGAATTTTTTTTATATTCTATTTCTCACTTTCAAGATGGACCTACCCTAAAAATTATAGACTGTTCCCATTTTTGTAAGATGGCAAACTCAGAAAATCAGCAGGGCATGAAATACATATTTTCCCCACTGTATATATACACAAATATAAATATACATATTAATACACTCACACACATACATATATATATTTATATATATATATAACATTTTTTTAAAATCATTTTGCATCAAGCAAGGTAATAATGTCACCAGGACACAAGGATTAACTGAGTGTTAGAGAATATATGAGAAAAACTACTATTAATAAGGGAGAACAATAAAGAAAAAACAAGAACTAAGAAGACAGAAGATAACGATTGACAATGCATTTAAATTCTAGAAGATCAAAGTTTATCAATGAAGCAAGAAACCAAAAGAGAGTTCCACAAACAAGAAGTGCGAGAAAATAAGCTGTTAGCATAGAATTTAGAGTTACATCTATCCAGCTCAATGGTAAAGTGAAGAGACCTAGTTGCCAATCCAGTACTGTGCTTAAATTCTTAAATTCAGAACAATTACCATGAATATATTTATAGAAAATTCACAGGGAAGCTACATTACCACAATGAGAAAAGGACTGATGCTTATATATATATATATATATATATATATATATATATATATAATTTTATTTTAAAAAAAATTATAACATAAATATGTTATAAAATCACTACAAAAATAGCTATTTTGTTTCAACACCTCCGTGTCTTATCATTTGATGATGCTGAATGTTTTGTATATATATATATATATATATATATATATATATATATATATATATATATATATACACGCACATACATATATATCCAAAAACCTTTAAACCAGAAATTTAAAGTCTTAAGCCCTTGCTTACATATCAGAAAATTTTTCTTAAGTGCATATGAGGCTGGGTAAAAATATGTAATTTAACCCCCACCACTACTGATGCATTTACAATATTTTGCTTTTTTTTCCTTCAGCCATCTTCTTTTTCTTCTTTACATCCTCCTCCTCCTTTTTCATTACACCCAATGTCATGCATTTACTTATTTTTGAAAATAATAATGTAGTATTCTTTAGTTTTTTTAAAAATAGAAAAAAGTGTTCGGTGGTCATTTGATAAAATAATCGCCTGCAGATACCGTAAGTTTGAAACCAATGTAGCAGATTCAACTGACCTCCTGATTTTTAAAGTTAAAAGCTCTACATGTCATTTTTACTCTTTTTTTTTTTTTACATATATTGAGCACTTTTTAATACTACTGTTTCCTGGTCTGATTCAACTCTGACCATTATTAACCTTGTATGTATTATATATATATATATATATATATATATATATATATATATATATATATATATATATATATATAAAAGGAGAGAAAGAAAGGTTTATTGATAGATACATATACCTATTTATGAAAATGTAATATTTCATTATTTCATACTAAATGTAGAAAAAAAATATGTATGTGCATAAATGCATGTATAAATGTAAATATATATGTTTGTATTCATAATTTGGGTTATAAATATTTTATGTGTGTGTGTATATGTATATATGTATGCATATGCACACACACACACACACACATACACATATACACATGCTCACACACTCACATAAAGAATTTGTGAAGACATTCTAGATTCATCCAGAGAAATGTGATCATAATTATCTTGTCGGTCAGCAGACCAAACTTAATTTCTTTCAGCCATACTAAGGACTCTTGTTCTCCTGCCACCAAAATTAACAAACAGCGAAAACACTGAACCTTTTTCATCTTCTTCTTTCCTCTGTTCCACTTTGACCCCTAAGAAAGAGATATACACAACTTGAGGGGTAATTTATAATTGATTATCCCTAATTACAACATCATAAAAGGCGATTAAGTTTGGGCCATGTTAAATTTACAGGCAAATGAGAACTTTGAACCAGTGTGTTTAACAAATGGCTCAAGTTGCTCATATTTGTGATCAACTTGAGCTGATTGCTAAGTATCCTGGTTCAAAGTTCCCATTCAATAGCAGTTGACCCATGTTATACAATATTTTGAGTCTCGGATATTAATCAAATAACAGCAGACAATTTCTCTTCAGAAAGTTCCATTACTACTAGCCACCCCTACCCAGTTGCCTTCATTTTATTTGAATGATCCCCCCCCTTTATGACTTTTCCATAAAGTCCATCTCCATCATTAACCCAGGTCAAATTTTATTACCTCTTTGAACAAGACAAGAATAGTGAAACTGGCTTTATCAGTTACTTCAAGATGACTTGAGTTGGATAAAAGCTTATTGAAAAATATGCAATTTGTTTTTGTCTTTAGTAATATAAGTTGAGTAGACTATTTTCTTATATATTTTCTCTTCATCTATGCTTGCAACTTGTTGATTTTGTTTTTCTTAATAGATTTTGTAGAAATTTTTGTTTTTAATATTTTTCTGTGGTAAGAATCCAAAGACTGGTTTCAAGTAATAATTAGAAAAAGAATCATAAAATTTAGACTATTTTTTCATCTTATTATTTTCACAATGTTTTGATCGTCTCATAACCTTATTCCAGTTGTTGTTCCAGGTAACCTTCAGGGAATTTTGAACTGAACTTATTATTTAATCTAAGTAGGTAGATTGTTTTCATTATATCATCCATGTCTAGGGATAATCTCATCTTATTCTCATTTTTATTGCTGAGTTATTCTTAACCCTTTTTCTAACTCTGTGCAACCCACCTCAGAGATCGAACTCACAATTACTATACCATACCACCAAATTCCCAAACCAACATTTTAATCCATGAAGCTGTTGTTCCTTGGAACAATAAAAACAAAAATGTCATAATGAAAACAAAGATGATTGATTGATTGTTTTTGATGGTCTATCAATCTTTTGTTGATTATTTAAAACCGAAATATAATTTTTGGATTATAACAATAATTATTAGTTTTATAAGTAAATATTGCACTAGAAGTTTTTTTTTTTTTTGAGATAACAATGATTTTTCAAGATACAAGTCTTACTATTTAACCCATAGCTGGGGTAGAATAGATGGATTAATACCTTTCCTAAGGATATTTGCATGTAAGTGAATTTAACAAACTCAACTGGCAACAAAAATGAAGACAATAGTCCAAATGAAAGTCTTGCAAATAAGGATTATGCCTCATCCCAGAAAAGACTGACAAAGAACATTTTTAATGTGTAAAAGTCAG